>JALIGW010000002.1:223570195-223905195 GCA_023053685.1 Diadophis punctatus similis
ACTGCACTTTAGACCAGGAGTGTCAAACTGGTGGCCCGCAGGCCGGATGTGTCACACACAGGTCACGCCCACCCCATCTCCATGAATGGGAAAAACATCGCGAAACATCACGTGACGGCAACATGATGCGGCAAGTTTGATGCCCGTGCTTTAGACCAACATAAAATTACCACCACTGGGCTGGAAAACTCTGAGTGACTAGGAGATGGCAGCAAAGATTAATCCATATCTCTTTGTTGCCATCTAGCAAGCATGTAGATTATTAAAGCTCAGGTGAGGTAGCCTTCTTTGGGGGATCATTCCAAACTTCCAATGAGACAAAAGTAATTTCAGAGATGTTGCTAACAGGAAGAGATAATATGAAAATATATCAAATATGGAAAGTATTAAAAAGCAGTATTTATAAATAATCCGTTTGCAAGAGTGATGTGCATATCATGATCTAATATAGAGATTAGACAGATATTTGATGTCGTAGAGATAGGTAGATAAATATAGATAGATAGATAAAGATAGATAGATGATAGATAGATAGATAGATAGAGAGAGAGAGAGAGAGAGAGAGAGAGAGAGACAGACAGACAGACAGACAGACAGACAGACAGACAGACAGACAGACAGACAGACAGATGATAGATACATAGATGATTGATAGATTGGATAGATAGATAGATAGATAGATAGATAGATAGATAGATAGATAGATAGATAGATAGATAGATAGATAGATAGATGATAGATAGATAGATAGATAGATGAGACAGACAGACAGACAGACAGACAGACAGACAGACAGACAGACAGACAGATGATAGATACATAGATGATTGATAGATTGGATAGATAGATAGATAGATAGATAGATAGATAGATAGATAGATAGATAGATAGATAGACAGACAGACAGACAGACAGACAGACAGACAGACAGACAGACAGACAGACAGACAGACAGATAGATAGATAGATAGATAGATAGATAGATAGATTGGATAGATAGGTTAGATAGATAGATAGATAGATAGATAGATAGATAGATAGATAGATAGATAGATAGATAGATAGATAGATAGATAGATAGATAGATATAATAGAAAGAGAGAAAGAGAGAGAAACAGTAGATCTAGTTCATTCACCTATCTATGAACAATCAGTCTCTCTTTATCTCTAAAACCAGCCTGGGCTGAAACTGAACATTAATTATAATTATCCTTACTGTGATCTTGATATGACTATAAAAAGAATATTTCATGTACTCAGCAAGATCAGTCTATTGGTCATGGTGATCACAATACCACAGAGGCCATATTAAATACTTTTTTTTGAAAAGCATACACTTGCTTTTTAAAATATTTATGTCATCTTCAAAATGTTCCATTCCTTTTCGGCAATTAGGTGTGTCCTTTATCAAAGCAGCGCATTCTCTTTGATGAGATTGCTATTGCCAAGACAACCAAACTGATATTCCTTAGTCCTGAACTAATGGTACATAATTGGCTTGTTGGGTGAGAGCAACTGGAAATAGTTGAGAATGGACACTTATGTGCCATATACATCTCCAAGGTCCCTTCCAACTCTGTTATTCTATTCTGTTATTACCCCCTAGGATAGGATTGTCCAACCATACCATTTCAGGTTGCCCAAACAAGTTGATCTTTAATAGGAAGAAATGGGGGGAAATGACTATGAAGCGGTGTGAACAGATGTAGGTGAATATTTGCAAATAGCTCTCTATGAAATGGCAACTTCCACAGCAAAACAACAACACAACAGCAAGAATAAAATGATCTTCACATAAATTTGCGACTGTACCAGTTGCCTTCAACAACTCTTCTGGGATTAGGACTCCGATGAGTCAGTGAACAAAAGGATGTGAAAATATGTTTATGCATGAATAAATGTGTCTGTATAGAAACAAAGTTTATTTCTTATAAGACTTTCAGATTCAGACCTGAGGTTCTATATTTAATTATGTACCACTATATTGCGATGGAATTAGAGTTAAACTACGCAACAGGAAGAGAACAGCCTGCCTCTGGAAGAAAAATCACACATTATTTGTCTGGATTTGTATAAAGGTAGTCCTTGATTTACAACCATTCGATTAGTGACTGTTCGATATTGCAACGGCATTTAAAAAGTGACTTATGACTGATTTTCACTCTTATAACCATTGCGGTATCCCCATGGTCACATGATCAGAATTTGGGCAGTTGGCAACTGACATTTGTTTATGACACCTGCAATGTCCCAGAATCATGTGATCACCATTTGCAACCTTCCCATCAAAGTCAATGGGGCAAGCTGGATTCACTTAACCATGGTGTGATTCACTTAATAACTGCAGTATTCATTTAACAACTGTGGCAAGGAAGGTTGTAAAATGGGGCAAAACTCACTTAACTACTGCTCTGCTTGACCCAAAAAAGGTGCTTTCTGGTTTTTCTTTGAAGATGTTTTGCTTCTCATCCAAGAAGCTTCTCCAGCTTTGCTTTGCTTATTTGGGGCTCAATTGTGGTCATAAGTTGAGGACTACCTGTACCGTAATATGTGAAATTAGCTACCGTGGTTTGGAATTCCTGATTGGAGCTTAACGTGTGAACCAGATCCCTGGTATGAACATCTACTTATTTAATAAATTTGTAAGACTCACATGAATAAATAAATAAATTCAAGTCAACTCAGCCATGGTCAGTCGCTATCTCTCAACTTCTCTCTCTCTCACAGGACGCTATGAGTAAGAACTCAGTGGAAAGGACAGCCATAACTCTATCAATCAGTGAAAGAAACATTGGTTAACTCAACTCAGTTTTCTCAATTAACACATCCAACCATTAACTACCGGAGTATAAGACACACCTTCCCCCCCCAAAAGGGTGAAAATCTGGGTGCTTCTTATATACCGAATATAGCTCCGCCCAGCCTCTGAAACGGAGCTTTGCAAGGCTGAAAACAACCTCTCAAATGGAGCTTTGCAAGGCTGAAAAAGCAGCCTCTCAAATGGAGCTTTGCAAGGCTAATATACCTGTTCGAGGCTGTTTGCGAAGGATGCTAGCCAGATGGATGCTTATAGGCAGAATTTTTTTTCTTATTTTCCTCCCCAAAAACTAAGGTGCGTCTTATAGTCCCAAAAATACGGTACATGCATGACTTTGTGCTAGCCTAAACCATGCCTTACACAAACGTAGCCAGAGTGAAGTAGCAATGTGTAGCTGGGGAAAATCTCTCATAGACATGCAGTCCTCAACTTACAGCCGTTCACTTAATGACCATTCAAAGTTCAGACAGACATACCTGGGATGTACATATGACTCAGATTTGAAGTTCCGACAGTTGCCTCCTCATGGTCAGGTGACTGCTCTTCAGGCACTCAGCAAGCGGATTGTCATTTTTGTCAAAACCGGCATTTACTTCTGGTTTTGGCAAAATCAGGCAATAGCAAACCATTGGTTCACTTAACGCCCGCAGCATTCACTTAACAACTGCAGAATCACTTAACAACTGCAGTGATTTGCTTAATGATTGCTGCAAAATAAAGATAATAAAATTGAGTTTGTCATGTGACCAACTCATTTTATGACAGTCACAAGTTATGTGTCAGGGTCCCAAGTAATAGACCCACAGCAAGCAAAACTCCAAGGCAGGTGGATTCCTCAAAGAATAGCTTTATTGGCTATATCATATTGGCACAGATCTAGTGAAAACCGACTCTCAAGGTTCCCCCAGTTTTCACCTAATTAAAAATAAAAGTTTTCCCTCAACCCCAAACAATCAGTCACATGGTGCAATCAAGGTGCTGTCTGGTTGCCTGGTGACATCGCTCCTCCTTCCTCAGCCCACGTGTGAGAATGTCCTTGGTTCCCAAGAGAAAATGGCTACAAAACCCCAGCTATCTCTAATCCTCCCTCCCTCCCCCTCAGCTCCAGTGTGGCAGCACTGAAGCTCCAGGATGGCTTCGGTCAGGTCAGCTTCAGGGTTGACATTATGACTATGATGAGCAGACTGCATTATGGTCCTAACTAGAGGACTACCTGGGGAAAGATCAATATAGGAGATCTAACCTGACTTTGGTTTCCTGTATTAATTTGCTTCTGAGATGTGCTAAACGACTCCATTCCATCTCTTAAAAAAAGGATTTAGCTAATATATCGGTCAGTTTCCGTATTTAGACTAGGAAGGTTGTGCTCAACTCTCCTCGGATAGCAAATATCTTAGGTTGACTTTGCATGCAAAGCACCATCTTTTCCTATGAGACGCAGTCTGCTTCTATTTAAATTACAGTGGATGATTTCCAAAGGTGCTTTATGCATAAATAATAGCATTTGTGCAAAATGGTTCTCTTTTGTCCACTTTTTTTGTTAGAGGCAGATTCTCTTTTTTGACAATTATCTTCTTAATGCCCAAGAAATGCCATAAGGTCAATATGTTGCCACTGCAGTAAAAAGGGTGGGAAAAAAATACATCTAGACTTGTTCTAATGCTAGGAAATGCAATTGGGAAGAAAAGTAGATTCTCAACTGATCATACTGTAAGTAACAAGCTGGAAGATAATATGCCTATTCTTTGAAACAGGTATTGTTAAGAGATTGCAATTTATTATTGCTCATTTTAGGGCAGCTTTTAGGGCAGCTTGTTCACCTTTGGTCCCCACCTGCCACTCAGCTCTCACCTGTGGCTCCTAGCAGCTGTAGCATGCGCAGCGGCCACACCCTGGGCAACAGCTTCGACAGGCTGGCCAAACCAGGTTGAGAGTAGCCATTGGGTCATCGACCTTCGGTGAGATAGGGACTTGTCTATCCCGAGCATGTGAAGACAGATTACGGCAGACTGAGCAGATGAAATCTACTAGAATAGGACAACGGTCATGAAGGCGGTCTCTGCAAGCGATGTGGTACGCTAAGAGCACGGCAAGACACGAAAGATGCCCTGGTCAACCACTGCACCCAGCCCATCTCCAACTGTCTTGACTTGTCCTGCTATTTGGAGCAAGATGGAATCTGGGAAGAGAGAGTAAGGCTGACTATGCGCACCTCTCCCTCACTTTAATCCAATTTACGTGCAAGTCTTGACATCCCCCCCAAGACCTGTGAAAAGTCCTGTGGCGATGGGCGAGCGACAAAGCAGCAGGTGTGGATACACTGGTAGCTGTAGCTGCGGACCTGCACACAGGCGACTCAGGTCTATGATAGATGTTAAGGTCCTCTTCGAATACGATGGACGAACATCATCATATTTCTAAACCACCCATCTCACTCGGAGAGGGGCTCATTGGAGATGGGAAGTAACCTAAATGACACCCTGACTCACTACTGCTACAGTTGGTTAATTTTGCAGAGTAATCGTACCTTAACAAACGAATATTATGTAAGGCTCAGGTCATGCTGTTGAAGAAACAGCTTGCTGGCATGTTTTGAAATGGAGTCAATTGTCAAGTAAGACTGATCAGAGTAACAGATTCTTCCCACAAGCTTGAAAGCTGCATTCAGCAAGGGCTGAAGGAAAGAGATATTTATTTATTTATTTTTATTTTATTTTGCTGGATTTCTATGCCGCCCAATCCCTAGGGACTCAGGGTGGCTCACAACATATTCGATCCATTACAAAATAAAAGCTATCATTAAAATATAAAACCATACAAATGCAATAATTAAAAATACAGAAATTACAAAAGTTAAAAGAGTATCTCATTTACCCCGCCTGCCGGAAGAGCCAGGTTTTTATCGCTTTCCGGAAGGCCAGCAGGGTGGGGATGGTCCTGATCTCTGGAGGGAGTTGGTTCCACAGGGAGGGAGCTCCCACAGAGAAGGCCCTCACCCTTGGTCCCGCCAGCCGACATTGTTTGGTCGACGGGACCTGGAGGAGGCCGACTCTGTGGGCTCTAACCGGTCGTAGGAAGGTATGCGGCAGGATGCGGTCCCGAAGATAACCTGGCCCTGAGCCATGTAGGGCTTTAAAGGTAACGACCAACACCTTAAATTGGATCCGGAGACTAATGGGCAACCAATGCAGCTGGCGGAGGATAGGTGTTACGTGGGTGCATCTAGGTACACCCACCACAGCTCGCGCAGCTGCATTTTGCACCAATTGTAGTCGCCGGACACTCTTCAAGGGTAGCCCCATGTAGAGCGCATTGCAGTAATCCAGCCGTGAGGTGATAAGGGCATGAGTGACTGTAAGAAGTGCCTCCTTCTCCAAGTAGGGTCGCAATTGGTGCACAAGACGTACTTGTGCAAAGGTCCCCCTAGCCACAGCTGAAAGATGTTGTTCCAATTTTAGCTCTGGATCTAGGAGGACACCCAAATTGCAGACCCGTTCTGAGGGGGCTAATTTCTCCCCCCCGAGAACCAAGGAGGGACCATTGGTCGAGTCCTTAGGAGGTAGTATCCACAGCCACTCAGTCTTGTCAGGGTTAAGCTTTAGCCGGTTCTTCCCCATCCAGACCCTAACATCGGCCAGGCAGCGGCCCATTACATCTACGGCTTCCCTGAACTGAGACGGGGTGGAGATGTACAACTGGGTATCATCAGCGTATTGCTGATACCTCACCCCGTGTCGTTGGATGATCTCACCCAGCGGCTTCATGTAGATATTAAACAGGATGGGCGAGAGGACCGAGCCCTGCGGCACCCCACATAGTAGGGGCCTAGGGCTCGACCTCTGCCCCCCTGTCAACACTGACTGCGTCCTGTCAGAGAGGAAGGAGGAGAACCACTGCAAAACAGTGCCGCCCACCCCCACCTCTCCGAGACGACGCAGAAGGATACCATGGTCAATGGTATCGAAGGCCGCTGAGAGGTCAAGTAGCACCAGGATAGAGGAATGGCCCCTATCCCGGGCTCGCCAGAGATCATCCATCAGGGTGACCAAAGCCGTTTCTGTACTGTAACCGCGGCTGAAACCAGATTGAAAGGGATCCAGACAATCAGTGTCATCCAACAGTTGTAGGAGCTGGAGTGCCACCACTTTCTCAACAACCTTCCCCGCGAAGGGAAGGTTGGAGACTGGATGGAAGTTCTTTAAATCCGCCGGGTCCAGGGAAGGCTTCTTGAGGAGGGGTCTCACCACCGCAGCTTTTAAGGGCTGCGGGACGGACCCCTCTCTCAAAGAAGCATTGACCAACGCCTGGAGCCAGCCACGTGAAACCTCCCTGGTGGCCGAGACCAACCAGGAAGGACACGGGTCCAATAAACAAGTGGCGGAGCTCATAGCTCCTATGACCTTGTCCACATCCTCAGGAGTCACCGGTTCAAACCTATCCCATATAACCGGACTAAGACCTGCCCCAGTCATCTCGGCCTGTACTGCCCAATCGAAGTCCAGGTCTGTCCGAATCTGAATGACTTTATCCGCCAGAAACCGAGAAAATTCCTCAGCTCTGCCCTGCAAGGGGTCTCCGCCTTCCTCCTTAGCCAGAAGGGTGCGGGTCACCCTAAACAGGGCGGCTGGGCGGGAGTCAGCGGACACAATAAGAGTGGAAAAATGCGAACGTTTTGCCGCCCTTATCGCCACTAAGTAAGACTTAATGAAAGTTCTTAAAAGTGTCCGGTCAGACTCAGCTTTACTAGATCTCCATCGTCGCTCTAGGCGTCTCTTGTGGTGCTTCATCTCCCGGAGTTCCTCGGTAAACCAAGGAGCCCTCCTGGATCCACTTCCACGGAGAGGCCGCAAAGGCGCAATCCGATCCACAGCCCCCGCCGCCACCTGATTCTAGGCGGCAACCAGGGATTCGGACGAACTGCCTACCAGGGATTCAGGTATCTCCCCAAGTTCCCTCTGGAATCCGTCGGGTTCCATTAGGCGCCTGGGGTGGAACCACTTAATCGGTCCCGCCTCCTTGCGGTGGAGGTGTGGTGCCATGAAATCCAACCTCAGAAGGAAATGATCTGACCACGACAAGGGTACTGTGACTAAACCCCTTAGCCCCAGATCATCTCTCCACTGCCCCGAGAGAAACACAAGGTCAAGCGTGTGACCCCCCTCATGAGTCGGACCCTGAACTACTTGGGTCAGGTCCATGGTTGTCATGGAAGCCATGAACTCCTGGACTGCCCCTGAGGCTTCGCCGGGCGATGGCAGATTGA
Organism: Diadophis punctatus similis; assembly: GCA_023053685.1. Taxonomy (NCBI): domain Eukaryota; kingdom Metazoa; phylum Chordata; class Lepidosauria; order Squamata; family Dipsadidae; genus Diadophis; species Diadophis punctatus. Next base: position 223,578,277 of record JALIGW010000002.1, read on the forward strand.
AGTCCCCCAGCACCATCAACCTGGGGAACTCAACCGCCAGCCCCGCAACCGCCTCGAGCAGAACAGGCAGCGCCTTTGTAACGCAGCTAGGAGGCAGGTACGTTAACAAAAGGCCCACCTGGACCCCTAAGTCCAACTTCAGAAGGAGTGTCTCACACCCAACAATCTCCGGGGCAGGGCTCCTTCGAGGACACTGATTTTGGCGAGCTATAATAGCCACTCCTCCACCCCTTCCCTGGGGTCGCGGCTGATGCTGAACCGAGAACCCGTCCGGGCATATTTCTGAAAGGGGCACCCCCCCTTCCTGGCCCAGCCAGGTCTCGGTTATACATACCAGGTCCGCCCCCTCTTCTAGGATTAAATCCCGTATGAGGGGGGCCTTGTTGATAATCGACCTGGCGTTTAGCAGCAGCAGCTTGAGCCCAGGGTCCTGACATCCCTGGTTACCAGGCACTCGGGTTGAGCTGGATGGAACCAAAGAGGGGCCAGAACAAGGAATCGCTTGCAAACAGCGAATCCTTGTTCCCCGAGAGCGGCCTACCCCTCTGCTCCCGGCATACCTGCCTATCCCCATTATGACCGAGATGTTCTCACTCCCCGTCTCCCCAGAGATCCCCCTCCCCCCCCACTGGTCTCCCCTTCTCCCGGCAGACCATACGTACCATTCATACTGAGCCTGGGCGTGGGCCAGAACCCCCCTCCGCTTCTGTTTCCACACTCAGCAGAGGGGGGCCAGGTCCAACCACCCAGCTCACTCATGTATGCATATATCAACCACCAAACATTTATTCATCCCATTCATCCATACACACGCTCACAGATACTCTCCCCCGGGGTCGAGGTAATTAAAGTGCTGTGCAGAGAGGAGAGGCAAAAAGGGGGTTCTCAAGATAACAATAATGTTCTTAGTTGGAGTTCGTCGAGGAGGGGGCACACCTCCAGTCCTTAAGACAACTTTAAGTCTATCGATCTTCATAGCAAGTGTTCTTCTCCTCCTCGCGATCATAGCAGGGAAAACCACCCTTTCCTCCAGTCCTCCCCCCACAATTCCCAGGCAAGTCGGTGTACCAAATTCAATAACTGATCTTCTACTCAAGCCCCCGAAATGGCGGTGCTGGGTTTTAGCAGGAGACAGGGGGAAGCCCTGATCCTAGTGGGGGCACCCTCTCTCCTCACCCTCCCCCACCGAGTGTCTTAATGCGTCTGCCCTCGGTCTCTTCAACTAGGACTATCAGGCAGGTCTCTCCTTCCCCAAAAGGCAGCTCTGAAGAAATAGTGGCCGTATCGTCTTCGTTCGAGGAGGGGGGGGCTCCGATGGAATGGCGGCCACACTATCACCTCCATCTCTGTCGATTGACTCTCGGCCAGCCGCCTCGGCGCTTCCAGATCTCAGTCCAGGCTCGCTGACAACACACCAGTCCTCACCGCCGGATCTCACTGACGGCCGCTCTCATGGAATGGTGGTCGTATTGACTTCGTCAAGGGGGGGCGCTCCGGTGGAATGGCAGCCACGCTATCCCCCTGTCTCCGTCAATCGGCTAGCCGCCTCGGCGTCTCCCCGGCCTCAATCCTGGCTAGTTGGCAACAGGCTAGCCCTCGCAGTCGGATCTCGCTGACTGCCGCTCTGCTGGAATAGCGGCCGTATCGCCTTCGTCGAGGGGGGGGCGCTCCGATGGAATGGCAGCCATGCTGTCACCTCCCGTCTCTCAGCCAGCTGCCTCAGTGCCTCCCAGACCTCCCAGTCCTCAATCCCGGCTCGCTGGCAACGGATCAGTCCTCACAGCCAGATTCAGGCTAGTTAGCAACAGGCTAGCCCTCGCCACCGGGTCTCGCTAATGGCCACTCTGGTGGAATGGTGGAATGGCGGCCGCGCTGCTATCTTTTCAATCTCCTGGCTGTAATAGCGGTCTCAGCGATTTTCCGGGTGGGGGGAGCATAGAATAGAAATCCCCCCAACCCAACCAACAGCCCAGGCACCTCAATCCAGGCTAACCATTTAGCCCTTTCGGTCTCCGCCTTATTTACGGTCTCCGCGTTGTTTTTCGGTCTCCGCGTTGTTTTTGGTCTCCGCGTTGTTTCCACAATGGCGGTTGTCCTCACGGGCACCGACACGCCAACACACCGACCTCCGAAAGAGGAAAGGCACCGCTATCCGCCGAGCCCTATGACCAACATAGTTGCCTGTTCAACCACCTGACCTAACCCGCTGAGATAAGTTGTAATGGAGAATCAAGTTCCATTGAAGTGTAGAAAAGAAGTTCAACCATTGTGAAGTTGTCTTCCCTGATGGCATGTGAGGCTGCCATTGTCGGAGTGCAAGGGACCAGAATGACACAGTGAGCTGATCGTAGAAGTTTCTTTATTGCTAGTTGTCTATTTACAAGAATCTCACCTGACTGACTGCACTCTCTTGGAAACCACCAGATAAAAACTCTAGGGATTTGGAGTGGGGGCTCACTCCATTGCTGCAGGGATTCCAAACTAGCCAGTCTCTAATGTCTAGCCCCACTCTACCTGCAGATTCCACTGCAGCCATCTTGAACTTTGCTTCAGGCAGCAAAGTATTTTTGGGTAGGCCTGGATCTCTCAACTTAATGTGGCCTTGCAAAAAAATACTGAGCCTTTCTTTATTAGAGATCTTTGGGAATCTCAGACCTTGCTGCATCAAGAGATCATGATATTCTATCCTGCCTCCTTTTGACTTTACTGGTATATAGTGGCAGTGGGAAGAATAGGCTGCAGCTGCCAACTGCACATAGAACAAAGATAGATCTTACTTGTCATACTAGGTTAGTGGCATCCCCTCTAGGAATCACAAGGACCAATTAAGGCCAGGTTGATCAGAAAAACACATTTCCTTAGCTGCTTGGAATAACATTTACATTTTAAAAAACCTGGTTATTTTTCAAAATTTGAAGGATTGACATAGATCAGGGCAGTGGTGGGTTCCTGCCGGAGCTGTCCGTTGCATAGCTCCGGTAGGGAGCGGCCGATTGTGCAATTTGCGTGCGACTGCTCCGGAGCCCTCTCCGCCGGTCGGTCGCGCGCGTTGCCATCTTTTTCTGAGAATTTTTGGGCGATTTTGCTTCTGCGCATGCACGGAAGCAAAATCTCGCCAAAATCTCTCTCTCGCGCGCGTCCCGTCACAAGATTTTGGCGAGATTTTTCTTCTGCTCATACGCAAAAGCAAAATCTCGCCAAAACCTCTCTCTCATGCACGTCCCCTCGTGCATGTGCAGAAGCAAAATCGTTCAAAGGGGCGCACACGCGTATCGAGCGCGAGAGCGCCCGAAATGTGGAGATGCGCGCACAGCACACCGGCATGGGTAAATGAGCAACCCGCCCCTGGATCAGGGGTGTCAAACTCGCATCATCACGTCATCACTTTTTCCCCCTTCGCTAAATTGGGAATGGGTGTGGCCAGTGTTTGACGCATCCAGCTCGCGGGCCGCGAGTTTGACATCCCTGACATAGATGGTTTAAAATAAGAGTGGGAAACATCTGTAATATATGATCAAAGGGGAACACTGAAGTTCTAACAATGATGGAAACCAAAGATGAGGAAAGGACCAAAGTTCTGCATGTAGTTCTAGATGCCATCTTACATACTCTCCCAAAATATATCATGCTTAACCCATCATTCATCACCATGTAGACCTTTTGTACTTTGGTCATTAGAAATTGAAAATAATTTGATGGCACATAAATGAAATCAGTCAATCCTAAGGGAAATCAATCCTTACTGTACTTTGGAAGGACAGATACTGAAGCTGATGCTCAAATACTTTGACCATCAAATGAGAAGAGAAGACTCATTGGAAAAGACCCTGATGTTGGGGAAAAGGCAAAAAGAGAAGGGGACAGCAGAGGATGAGATGGTCAGATAGTGTCATTGAAGCAATGAACATGAATTTGAGCAAATGCTGTGAGACAGTGGAGGGCAGAGGGGCTTGGCGTGCTATGGTCCATGGGGTCACAAAGAGTTGGATGTGACTTAGTGACTGAAGAACAAAAACCAATCAAATCAATCACTCATAATTGCTTCCTCCTTATAAAGTATGATGTTTTGAAACAGCTAAGGAAGCAGGAAGGAGATCGGCTGTGTTGCACGCTCTCTCCACCATGATGCCTATATGTGAGTGAAAAGAAAAGGTCACCTTGCAATAACAAAGAGCAATTATCTGAAGGAGTTAGCCTCTGTGCTCTCTTCTTTTATCTTGTTCTTCTATGCTGCATTCTGCTTAGAAGCAGGAACGTATCAAACCTGCATATGTCAAATGCGATTGACATCAAATACCTTTCATCCAACCCCAGGCCTCCCCAATGTCTTTTGAGCCCTTCACCCACGAAAGTGGCCTGTCACAGCTGATTTTTCCAAGGGAAGAAGCATGTGGCATACTGAGACAATGCCGTTCTGGCACATACCTTCCAGTTCACACACCCCTTTAGTTCAGTTGTGCAAATATCAGTTTGCATAATAATTAGATTCTCAGGAAACACCAGTAGACATCACAGTAGGATCCAGTTTAGATCCCTCCCTGCTTGTTTGTTTGTTTGTTTGTTTGTTTGTTTGTTTGTTTATTTATTTATTTATTTATTTATTTATTTATTTATTTATTTATTTATTTATTTATTTATTTATTGGACGGACTTAACTGAAACTGAAATTTATTTCTTTGCTTCATTTTGTCCTGACCTTGGACAATAAATAACATGTGTATGTCTCACAACCTAAACCTGTCATTCTCTCTCTCTCTCTCTCTCTCTCTCTCTCTCTCTCTCTCTCTCTCTCTCTCTCTCTCTCTCTCTCTCTCTCTCTCTCTCTCTCTCTCTCTCTCTCTCTCTCTCTCTATCTATCTCTCCATCCATCTATCTATCTATCTATCTACAGTATCTATCTATCTAAGCTGAAGCAACACTAGTTACCTTTCATAGTGAGGTTCAAGCTCTGTCTTCTGTTTCAAAGTTTGGAAGGAAGGAAGCAATATCCAGATATCCATATTTTTCAAAGCCTAACGTTGTAAATATATAGATATATTTAAACCAGTGAATTGAAATCCAGAGTTTGGAGTTACCAATCAACCATAAATCTGAGCAGCAAGCTGACCTAAGAGACACTGACTGGCTCAAAGTCAGGCCAACTGTTACCTTGAACCTGTACCAATCCAACGGTACAATTTGAGATTTTAGTATCACATCCCTTGAGAACTCGCATTTTTATGTAAATTATAAACTTTTGTGAGATTTGATGTAATTTAAAGATTTCAGCAAATAATAAAATAGTAAGTTGTATTGAGGTACAGCAGTTCATTTAATGACCATTGAAAGTTACAACAGCACTGAAAAAAGTAACATGACTATTTTTCACACTTGCAACCATTAGAGCATCCCCATGGTCATGTGATCAAAATTCGGATGCTTGGCAACTGGTTCATATTTATGACGATTGCAGTGTCTCGGTGTCATGTGATCCCCTTTTGAGACCTTGTGACAAGCAAAGTCAATGGGGAAGCCAGATTCACCTTAATAACCGTGTTACTAACTTAACAATTGCAATGATTCACTTAACAACAGTGACAAGAAAAGTCATAAAATGGGGCAAAACTCACTTAATGAATGTTTCACTTAGCAACATAAATTCTGGGCTCAATTGTGATCGTAAGTCGTGGACTAATCTGTAATCTAGAAGTATTCCAAGTATTACAATTTTAGCAATGTTGCCATAAAACCCATGGTAAAACATGGTAAATTCAAGATGAGAATCACTAGGAAAGGCATCAACATTTGAATGAGAAGAGTCTTCAAAGTCATAATTCCTGCCTATAAATATATTGTTCAACTAACTTTGAAAAAACTGTGTGCATTTCCAGTTATCACATTTTTTTAAAAAAAAGTTGCAAAACTGAAAAAGTAGGACAAAAAGGCAAACCAAACTTTTTTTAAAGAAATATTTGGAGTATTTTTAGCTTTGACAAAAAGATGAATGGAGGAGCATGGTAACATTTTATAAAAGAAGATATAATGTGGAGATATGTGGTTACAGAAAATAGGCTGTGCAGCCATCCAAATTCAAAGGGGAACTAGTAATCTGAAGCATACATGGGCATACATGTCACACCTATAGTCAGAACAATAGCATACATAGCATATCTACAGAATTAGGTTGTTCCAGACAGAGAGTTTCTCTCCTCTGGAAATACAGGTAGTCCTCGACTTACGACCACAACTTACAACCCAACATTTTTGTTGCTAAGTGAAATTTTTGTTAAGTGAATTTTTCCCCATTTTACAACCTTCGTCGCCACAGTTGTTAAGTGAATTGTTAAGTGAGTTCCACTTAAGTTAAGTGAAATGTTAGTAACATGGTTGTTAAGTGAATCTGGCTTTCCTATTGAATTTTGCTTGTCCAAAAGGCAATCACGTGTCCCCAGGATATGGCAACCATCATAAATATGAGTCAGTTGCCAAGAGTCTGAATTTTTATCATGTGACCACGGGGATGCGGCAACAGCCGGAAGTGTGAAAAACAGTCATAAGTCACTTTATAACTTTCTAACGGTCACTAAATGAACTGTTGTAAGTCAAGGACTACCTGTAATGCATTTCTCAATTTCAGAAAAGTAGCCAGGTTAGTCTGTTGCAAAGACATCTTGGCACCTTATAGAAAACACATTTATTATGGAATAAGGTGCTGCAACTATAGTCTATCATACAGTATCTGAATTGTGCAAGCTATGTGTATCTCACCTGTCCCCACCAAGAAGGAAGCAAATACTGTAAGTAAATGAAACATTTGTCAATAAGACATTTTTTCCACATGTTGTTTATTTGGGGATTTATAACAAGAAAGCTACAAGGGAGCAATCAATTACATAAAACGTTATATACAAACACTAGTAACTGGATACCCGTGCTTCGCTACGAAAGTATGTGATCGGGCTTGATAAATTGAAAGTTAAAGTTTAAAAATTAATGAGTAGTTACGATAGGGCTTGATACATTGACACTTAAAGCTTGAGAATTTATGTAGAATGTGTAACTCCTTAGCATCAGAGCGTGTTAATATAAAGCAGTTGGAACAGAGTTCTTTTCAGGTGGGAAGGGGGAGTAGAACGTCTAACTCCTTACCATGGAGCAGAATGTCTAAACTCCCAGCCCACAGGCCGGATAAGTCATGTGCTGACCACGCCCATTGGCAGTTGGAACATAGTTATTTTCAGGTGGGGAGGAGGAGTAGAACGTGTAACTCCTTAGCATTAGTATATATTCTTATATACTGTATAAGAAATACTAATGATCTGATGGTCATTTCAAAAAATCCTTTCTTAGCGAGCACCTGGAAGCCAAGAGGAACATACGTGCCAAGTTTCAAGTTTGTAGGCTTTACGGTTCTGGAGATTTCCCTTTAACTGATGTTACATTAGAAGGAACAGATTCATCTGAACTGAGGAGGAAAATAAGGAAAAAAATTCTGCCTCTGTCTACCATCATCCATCGGTATTCATGTGGCTAGCATTCTGTCAGTGTGTGAGATAGTTGAGGAATGTTTGGAAACTCAAACAGTATTTGCTGTGTGAGCAAGGAGACAGGAAGGAGCCTGGGCGTGGCTTAGCTCAGTTGCTCTGTGGTAAATGTGCTTGCTGCTGTGAAAGCAAAAGTGAAACTGAAACTCCTCTGCTTGTGTTTTGCATTTGGATCAGTTTTCTTTTCAGGTGGGGAGGGGGAGTAGAACTCCTTAGCATCAGAGCGTGTTAATAATAATATAGGAAATACTAATGCTCCAATGGTCATTTTGAAAAATCCTTTCTTAGTGAGCACCTAGAAGGCAAGAGGAACATACGTGGCAAATTTCAAGTTTGTGGGCTTTACGGTTCTGGAGATTTTGTGATTAATGCATGAGTGGTTTTTGCTTTTATATATATAGATAATCATTTTTGGGCACTGACATCAATCAGTTTCTGAAAGCCTTTGAAAACAACCAAGTCTGGTCTTCAGAAGGCCATTAAGAAGGGGGAAGGGGCTTGCTTCAAAGGCAAGCTGTCCCAAAGGGCATACCCCACAAGAGGGGAGGCCCCTTGTTCTGTCCCCACTACACATTAGTCTGTGTGCAGCTCAACATGCAGCTAAACCCACCTATCTTCCAATAAAACAGACCGTGTGCGTAGATCTGGATGTTTTATTGAAAGAACAGGATATGGTAAAATTGGAGAAAATCAGGATACATACAATGAAAACCAAGATAGGCAGTATTGACTTACTGCTGAACATAACAATGAATGAATACAAGTAATTTAAATTTCACCAGCAATGCTGTGTGGGATGTGGGTTGTCCTTGGATGAACATGTGCCACAGAGTAAGATGAATTCTTCTTTCTGCTTCTGTCTCCTCTAAATGCTAAAGGAAAATGGAGTCTGGCTTCCCAGTGTGAACTTGTTTTGAGAGTGCAGGCTATGGGTAAAGGGGTTGGGTCAATTTCAAAAGGCTAAAACATATGAAGAACGGTTGCAGGAACTGGGTATGTCTAGTTTAATGAAAAGAAGGACTAGGGGAGACATGATAGCAGTGTTCCAGTACCTCAGGGGCTGCCACAAAGAAGAGGGAGTCAAGTTGTTCTCCAAAGCACCCGAGGGCAAGAAAAGAAGCAATGGGTGGAAACTAATCAAGGAGAGAAGCAACTTAGAACTAAGGAGAAATTTCCTGACAGTTAGAACAATTAATCCGTGGAACAACTTGCCTCCAGAAGTTGTGAATGCTCCAACACTGGAAGTTTTTAAGAAGATGTTGGATAACCATTTGTCTGAAGTGGTGTAGGGTTTCCTGCCTAAGCTGGGGGTTGGACTAGAAGACCTCCAAGGTCCCTTCCAACTCTGTTATTCTATTCTATTCTATTCTATTCTATTCTATTCTATTCTATTCTATTCTAAACAATATAATTGGCCACTAGATGGGGCTAGAGAGCAACAACAGTATATATAAAAATTATATGCTGGGTCATGACACCCCTCAAGAATGCTCATTTCCAAGACCCCTCCCCATATCACACAGCAAAAAAAAACCAAGATTTTTCTCCTTGCTTAGATTGGGCAGGCAGTGGAAAGGCACTGGGACTATAAGAGGCAGTCTCACAGATAAACATGTCTTGAGCCACCCGTGACTTTATAAATAATGAGCAGCTCCTTGAACTGAATTGTACTCATTGAATTGCACTCAGAAACACACTGGCAACCTTTCAGCTTTGGTAGCTGCAGTGTTACACGACATAACAATGCTGCCTCGTGAGCATATGGGCTGCTGCATTTTTTGCCAGGTTTTAAGTGGTCTTCAAAGGAATGCCAGGTTATGGCAAATTGCAATAATATATTCCAGGGTTGACAAGGCTATGACTTATCTTCTTCATGGCTGCAATGGAGCTGGACCAGAACTGTTTTAGAGGAGCCGTGAACACGGCTCATGGGATGCTGTGAATTAGGGTGCCCAGATGTCCTGATTTTATCAAGATTGTCCTGATTTTTAGAAGCTTGCCCTGATTCTGAAAATGTCCTGATTTTGTCCTGAAATTCGAGTTCCCGTCCTGATTTGTCCTGAACTTTTGTAAAATTTTAGGATAATCAAGATGAACGTTAAATGAAAGTACGTTTGCACTACTTGTGTTTTAGTTCAATCGCTTCATTTTCAGGCAGATTCTCTTATGTATTGTTACGGAAGATTTCATGTGCATTTTTAGTGTGTAATATTCTAATGCTTTCGTTCAGGGTTGTGATAAATTATTTAAAATACTGTAAATGTTTTCTTAGTTTAAAGTGAGTGGTCTTGTAATAAAATTGTGGTTTTATTTTATTTCCTTTCGCCCCCGAGGCACCTGAGGAGCCTGCAAAGCCAGCTTGGGGGAGGGGGGGAAGAAAGGGGGTGAAGGGTCCGCCGATCCCGTGCCCACCAAAGCGAATCCGGGCCAAGAGCGCGTTTCCACCCAAGTGAGAAGTGCTATTTTTTAAAAAACTGTCCTGATTTTGGATCAAAGGTATCTGGGCACCCTACTGTGAATCCAGGATGCCCAAGTTGAAAAAGAACATTTTACAGAGAAACAATGCTCTCTTAGAAAATAGGTTTCCAAATCTGGCAACTTTAAGACTCGTGAACTCTGGGAGTTGAAGTCCACAAGTCTTAAAGTTGTCAAGTTTGGAGACTCCTGGTTTAGAGCAAAGATGGTATCATGCCAGAATCAGCTGGCTTTTTGAATGAACAGCCCCTCTGCCTTGCTCCGGTTAGGTCTAAATCTGACTTTTTTTTCCCAACCAGAACTTGAGATTCTGGCTTAGAACTTCAACCAGATCTCCTATTCAGCCCAAAGTAGAGCGTTGTAATTGAGTTCTATCAGCATATTGGTGATTCCACTCTTTGAACCAACATATGACATATCCCACATACTTCACGTAGATGACAAACAGGGTAGAAGGAAGGAAGAGAGCCATGAAGCATCTAAGGCCCTAATTTAGCCCTCACAATTATTTTGTAACTATCCACTGAGCTGAACCAGTGCAGGACAGGGCCTTCAACCCCAACACATCCCATCTCTTGTAGACAGTTCAGAAGGTTATGAATTTAAAGCTATGCTTTAAATTTTCATTTTCTGGATGTTTATTTCCATAACCTGTGGCGGATGCCAAGTGGGAAACTATTATCACGAATTGTTTTGAGAGTAATCTTTTAGTGCAATTTCAGCAAATTTGAATAATAGCCGCAAACAAATAGGCTAGAATTTAATAAAGATAACTTCCAGAGGAGAGGTTTTTGGCATGTGTTTGAATTATTAACCAATAAGGCAGCCATTTTACTTGGGCAGGATATATTTAAAATATTAAAAGTATATATCACAAAATTAACAAAGGAGGATAATAATGTCAAATCAAGAAGGAGAAAATGAAACAAAATAAATAAAGTAACACAATGGAAATCATGCAAACGCAAAGACGGAAGAAGAAATAATCAGGAAACAATAAAACAAATGAATGTTAATAATTTACAGTGACAATAGTGAGCAAATGGTGCCATAATTGTGTTAGGTAGAAAATTGCTTTCTTTAATTCAGACTCTTGCTTAAGTGTAAAGAAGAGCTGCTGAACCTGAGTACAGTTCTCATCGTTACATTTTTTAAACTTATCATTAATATTAAAATTTTACTACGGTATAATTTATATGTCATTGTAGCTAGGCGTGTTATAACAGACTACAGTACATTGTGCAAAAACAGACCCTACATTCAAGTACTGCAGTTGAAAATAAACTTTAGCAGCCTAGTGGCTGGGTTCACACCATATCTGCTCTGAAAACAATACAGCCTTTCTCAGCCCAATGAGTTGGAGATTCTGCTTTCAGATGTCTATGGAGATTCTCAATCATGGTTTGTCCCAAAGATGCCTTTCGAAAAGGCAATTGGATGTTCTTGGGGTTTTTTTCTAGAAAACATTCTGCTTCTCCTCCCAAAAGTTTGGTTAGAACTGAAGAAGCTTCTTGGATAAGAAGAAAAATGTTTTCAAGGGAAAAAAACCAGAAAATCCATTCTGCTTCCAGAAATCATTGAATTAGGATGGTAGAAACTCCTGTTAGGTTGTGTCTAGGTGTGTTTGCTGGATTCACAATTGGGTTTTTGTTGTTAACTCTTTTAATCTCTTCTAATCAGTGGTGGGTTCCTACCAGTGCGGTCCATTCTATAGCACCGGTAGCGGCCAGCTGGTGACGTCACAGTACCGGTGCAGTCAGTTGCTGGTGCCTGGGCGCCGCCATTTTTTAAAAAAAACATTTTTAATTTTTTAAAAATTTTCTTCTGCACATGCCCAGAAGCCGAGCTTCCGGCACTGCGCATGCGCTGCCTTCCTACCCCACAGTGAGTCCAAGCAGGGGAGGATGGCTGAGGGAGCGCGTGAGATGCTGAAAGAACCGGCGGCAGGATCTATCTCAGTTCCCCTCCCTTCAGCAGTCCGAGAAGCCACGAACGCGCGGTGATGGTCCCAGGCATTTTCGCACGTTCGAGGCTTCTCGAGCTGCTGAGGGGAGGGGGAACGGGCGGCAGGAGCCTAGGATCATTGAATGGGGAGAAGCATTCAGGCTGGACGGAACCTCCTAGAAGAACCTCTGCCACGGTCTTGCTGCTCCCACTGCAGAGGGCTGCGTTGCGGGTGGGCAATGCCCCCCCTGCTTCTCCGGCCGCTGCCAAGCTCCCGAGGCCCACGCCCACCCAGTCACATGGCTGGTAAGCCACACCCACAAAATAAGCCACACCCACAGAGTGGTAGTAAAAAAATTAGGAACCCTTCTCTGCTTCTAATATTTCATTCTGTTTTATGTTGTTGGTTTTATTGCACACTGCCCAGAGTTGGTTAGAGACAGGAAGTGTCTGTATTGAATAAATTAAATTAAATTAAAATTCCTATTGCCTTCAGCCCTCCTGCCTGGGAATTATAATTGCAGTCACAACACATTTGAAGGGAGCCAAGTTGGGGAAGATTTATATTGCGGTGACAAGCAGAAAAGCACCTCTTTTTCTTAGAAGGGAAGTCCTGCCCCTCACAATTCCAATTGAAAGGCTAAATTTACCATTTTTTTAAAAAAGGGAAGGTTCACCTTGGAAGTCACAGAATGCCTTCAGGATATACCTTATTTTAATCCTATTATGTCTATTTGAAAGATCTTACGTTGGTCAAGAATTCTTGGAGGCTTCAATGTATGTCTCAGCAGTTGCCCTTATGGAGGTTCTTCCTCCAGGAGATCTAGCCAACTTGGCCTTTGGGAAGACTGTGAAGGCTTGACTTTTCCCCTGCCATTGGGTTGGACTGATAGATAAGCCCAAGATGAGTATGATTTGTCTGGATGAAGTTTTTTTTTAAGTTCTTGTATTTGATTATTTCGATATTGCTTTCCATTGGGTTTAACAGATCAACAGAGTTGGAAGGGACCTTGTAGGTCATCTAATCAGTGGACGTAATGTGCCGATGCCTGGACGACGTTAAGATCTGGATGGGGAGGAACAGGCTCAGACTAAACCCCGATAAGACTGAGTGGCTGTGGATATTGCCTCCTAAGGTTCATGACAACTACCCCTCCTTGGTCTTTGAGGGTGCGAAACTGACCCCCTCAGACCAGGTCCGCAACTTGGGGGTCCTCCTAGATCCACAGCTAAAATTGGACCATCATCTTTCTGCTGTGGCTAGGGGGGCCTTTGCACAGGTTCGCCTGGTGCACCAGTTGCGGCCATATTTGGAGAAGGAGGCGCTACTCACGGTCACTCATGCCCTTGTCACCTCGCGGTTGGACTACTGCAATGCGCTCTACATGGGGCTACCCTTGAAGAGTATCCGGAGACTACAGTTGGTGCAAAATGCGGCTGCGCGTGCTGTGGTGGGTGTGCCAAGGTACACCCACGTGACACCGATACTCCGCCAGCTGCATTGGCTGCCCATCGGTCTCCGGGTCCAATTCAAGGTGTTGATCACCATCTTTAAAGCCCTTCATGGCTTAGGACCAGGATATCTTCGGGACCGCATTCTGCCTCATACTTCCCTCCGACCGGTTAGGGCCCACAGAGTTGGCCTCCTCCAGGTCCCGTCGGCCAAACAATGTCGGCTGACGGGCCCCAGGGGGAGAGCCTTCTCTGTGGCTGGCCCCGTGCTCTGGAACCAACTACCCCCAGAGACCCGGACTATCCCCACTCTGCTGGCTTTCCGTAAAGCCATTAAGACATGGCTTTTCCTGCAGGTGGGGGGGACAACTTAATTCCACCTGAGCCTACCCCCCAAGTATGTATGTGTCGAATGGATGTTGCTGTTTTAAATAATTGTCTTAAATTTTTGTACTTGTTTTTAAATTTTATGCAATTTTTCTGTTTATTCTTGTATTTCTCCTTGTTGTAAGCCGCCCCGAGTCCCTCGGGAGTTGGGCGGCATATAAGAATAACAAAATAAATAAATAAATAAATAAATAAATAAATAAATAATCCAACCCCCCCTCCCAAGCAGGAGACCCTACACCAGTGATGGCGAACCTTTTTTTCCTCGGGTGCCGAAATAGTGTGTGCGCCCGCTATCGCACGCACGTGCGTGCCCATACCCATAATTCAAAGCCCCCCACTTGTCCCACCCACCCCTGCGCATGCGTGCATGACCCCCCACTCCCCCATTTCCCGACTTCCAGTAGACCTGGTAGGCCCATTTTTCGCCCTCCCCAGGCTCCAGAGGCTTTCTTGGAGCTTGGGGAGTGCAAAAAACGCTCCCCCCGCCACCCCGGAGGCCTTCTGGAGGCTGAAATCGCCCTCCCAGAGCCTCTGCGCAAGCTAAAAATCAGCTGGTGGGCATACACATGCGCGCTGTTGCTGAGCTAGGGCAACGGCTCGCGTGCCAGCAGATATGGCTCCACGTGCCACCTGTGCCATAGGTTCGCCATCACTGCCCTACACCATTTCTGACAGATGGCCATCCAGTCTCTTCTTGAAAGCTTCCAGCGATGAAGCCCCCACAACCTCTGAAGGCAAGCTGTTCCATTGGTTGATTGCTCTCACTGTCAGAAAATTTCTCATTTCCAGGTTGAAAGGTTATTCTTGAAACATTAGCATCATGTTTGTTTCTGCTTTCTTTTTGACAGCCCCTCGCAGAGGTGTTTAAAAGCTGTTTTTTGTGTGTCAAGGACTTGCCGGATAATTTATTATTAAAAAGCAAAGAACAATCATTTGAGGTAATAGAGCGCTGATGCTCCACGGCACTCTCTTCCTTTAATGTATTCATAAAAGACTACAGTGGTAGATTTCTCTTTTAGGTGGGTCAAGCGAGGGCAATGAGTACCAAATCAATGTCTCTTCTTCCTCTCATGTCCGCTTTTACGGAGAATGCACCTTCCCGCTCTGATTTAAACTGCCTTTTAGTGTGATTTTTGTCTCATCAAAAGAAAATTCACATAAGGCAATTCTTCTTTTTTGTTTTAACAAAGGTGATCTTTCCCCCCCCCCTCTGCAAAAAGGATGCGTTCGGAAATTAATGATTGAAAAAAAGCAAGCAAGACTAGACAGAAGCTTCAGCCTCTCAGCCTTTTTGCAGAATAAATTATCTCGGGTCAGTTTGGAAACAGTTTCAGGGTCAAAACTTTCATCTAGGCACAGATTAAAAACTAATTTAGCTGTAGAATATCCTGTATTAAGGCTTTTCCATGCAAATAAATAGCCAGAGGTCTCATTTTCTTGTGCTTTAAGAGCCGAGGTGGCGCAGTGGTTAAAAGCAGCACTGCAACCTACTTTAGTTGATTGCTAGTTCAGCAGTTCAGCTGTTCAAATCTCACCAGGCTCAAGGTTGACTCAGCCTTCCATCCTTCTGAGGTCGGTAAAATGAGGACCCAGATTGTTGGGGGCAAAATTGCTGAACTCTGTAAACCGCTTAGAGAGGGCTGGAAAGCACTATGAAGCGGTATATAAGTCTAAGTGCTATTGCTATTGCTATTTATTAGCTGTGCATATCACAAATTTGCACAGGGTTCGTGATTCTTTACTCAGGTTCCAAGTATTACTTTAAAAAAAAAAATAAGGCAGGGAATATATCACCAGGGTATTCTTTTGAAACTCTGTCTTTTTTTTATGACAGCTATTGTGCTGGAGTATCCTACCATAAAATGATGAGGAGAAGGAATGAAGACAAAATAGGCTTTTTTCCCCAACCAACCAGAACAATGTAATCATGGCTGATATGTGTCTCAGTGGTACTTTTGATATGGACGTCCCAAGGGTGCTTTTCCAAAAGGCAACTAAACTTTCTTGGGAAGGGGGATGTTCACCCTTGAAAACAGAGAACTGAAGAAGGTTCTTGAATGAGAAGTGAAATGTTTTCAAGGAAAAAAACCCAAGAAAGTCCAGTTTCCTTTTGGAAAAGCACCCTTGTGACAATCGTAACTTGGATGATTGAGAATCTTCATAGATCCTTTTGATAAAGATAGCAATATATAGTATTAAAACCAATTATAATTTTTCTCTGATGAGGAAAAAAAGCCTTTTTCCAATAATGCAACTCATGCGTTGTAGAAATGTATTTATTTATAGCATCATTTCACCAAGAGCCTATGGCTGAACCTAAAATCCATAAAAATGAACCCCCATTCCAAAAACTAGCTTCCAAGAAGCAATCTGGTTTTAAATAATGAGAAGCTCTGCAAAAGTACTTGGTCTTAGCTGTCCTCCAAAGGGCTGTTAGTGAGGGACCTGTTAGAAATTCTGTTTTATTCTATAGAAATTGTAGCAGAGGATTATTATATAGCCATACAGATTGATAGCAGAGAATGGTTACACAGCCATACAGATCAAATAAATTGTACAGTGTACAGCAGCGGTTCTCAACCTGGGGGTCACGACCTCTTTGGGGGGTTGAATGACCCTTTCACAGGGGTCAGGAGACTTCACCCAGATGCCGCCATTTGGGTTATTTTTACCCTCTGCGCATGCGCAGAACGCTTTGCGCATGCGCAGAGAGTAAAAGAACCCAATTGGCGGCGGTGGGGCTTGGGTCGCAGCGGCGGGTGCGGCGGCGGGGTGGGTCTTGGTGGGGGCATGGGGGCGTGGCATGTTTCTTGGCATTAGGAAGGTTGAGAACCACTGGTGTACAGTCACCATTGGCCTTACTGCTTAACAATTTCAACTGTCACAGGAAACTCCTCAGAACACAAGGAATTCATAGATTATAACTACAGATGCAAACTAAACCCTGCCACCTACTGGCTGAATAATTCTGTAGTTGTTGCAATACAAAATACATTCTAACATGTGTTCCAATAGGACCGCTAACCATGAAACCATCATGTAAGAGTGATCATTAGCCACTTCAACTTTGCTTTTTGTGATGGAAGTAAAATAAATGAGAAAAGAAACTATTTTGATTCAAAGGATAAGCTAGATCTCGGATAGTGTGCTAACTGGATGCTAACTATATCATGAGGTTTGGTTTCTGTTTCTTCTCCAACATAATTTTCTGCAGCTTGAATTCTTTCACATGTGCCGGGCTGCTATTCAACCATTGGCTTGGAATTTTGGAATGTCTGTCTCCACATATCTGGATGGTAGCACCTTAAGAAACATGTGTCCCTCTGATTTCATGAGGATTGTTTCCAGTGGCCAGATTTTAGCGCCATCTGTAAAATAAGAGTTTAATCTCAGCCCAAACACCATTGCTGCTGATATAAATTTATTCTGACTACTGTAATGCTAGCTTTAATCTTTCACTTGGCTAACATTGGCGGATGGTCTATCTGTGTTTGCACACTTCTCTGAGATAGGAATAGCTATTAAGGGAGCTAAGTGGGAATCTGTCTCTGCTCTGCTCAACGTTTTGCGGTTAAATAAATAAATTGTGATTGGGGAACAATAGGATGAAACACACATAGCAGATGACGGAGAGCTCCCTGACCAATACCAGAGGAACTCTCATCATCTGCGATGAGCAAATATAGCTTCTTCTGCAAACAAGAAGTACAAGCTTTAGATAGGTGATGGAGGTGAATTGCAAGTATGGTTTAATATTTTGAAACATTTCTTCAAGTATTTTGTCTTCTTTTTGTTTGTTCTTTTGGCTATGCTTCAAACTTATTCTGAAATACACAGTGCTTTATACTGTATTTCGAATGTCTGCGTTTGTTTTAAGTGTCTATCATGTAGTCAAATTAGACAGGAGTGTAGCCCACTGAAACAATGGGACAAATGGTTTGGAAGTAATTCAGAAGTTAGTGCCAGGCGCAAGAGATCAGGAGCTAGAATAGAGTTCAAAAGCAAGTTTATTTCATGCTACCTCTACACAAGAATCTGATCTACTAAGGGTCAAAGGAAATTAACCATTAGTAAGTTCAGGAGTTGGACTTAGGTCTCTTGTGGAGGCATGGGACATCAAACTGATGATGCATTTGACCCCGGCCTTGGGATCAGCTTGGTCATCACCTACAGTTAATCTTCCAACATTTAATTGGGTTTACAGTATTGTCAGGTAAGTGGGAATAGGATTGCAGCTCTATTTAACAGGATTTTCTACTGGCCAAGATCTTTTTTAAAAAAATGTGGGCAATCGTTAATTTTGTTTCTGACTTTTAGGCCATTAGATAAACAAAATGAAATTCAATGATGAAAAAAGTAAGGTTCTACATTTAGGCAAGAAAAACAAAATGCACAGGTACAGTATATGTGGTACCTTGCTCAACAGTAGTAACTGTGAGAGGGATCTTGGAGTCCTAGTGGACAACCATTTAAATATGAGCCAGCAGTGTGCAGCAGCTGCCAAAAAAGCCAACACAGTTCTAGGCTGCATTAACAAAGGGATAGAATCAAGATCACGCGAAGTGTTAATACCGCTTTATAATGCCTTGATAAGGCCACACTTGGAATACTGCATTCAGTTTTGGTCGCCACGATGTAAAAAGGATGTTGAGACTCTAGAAAGAGTGCAGAGAAGAGCAACAAAGATGATTAGGGGACTGGAGGCTAAAACATATGAAGAACGGTTGCAGGAACTGGGGATGTCTAGTTTAATGAAAAGAAGAACCAGGGGAGACATGATAGCAGTGTTCCAATATCTCAGGGGTTGCCACAAAGAAGAGGGAGTCAAACTATTCTCCAAAGCACCTGAGGGTAGAACAAGAAGCAATGGGTGGAAACTAATCAAGGAGAGAAGCAACCTAGAACTAAGGAGAAATTTCCTGACAGTTAGAACAATTAATTTGTGGAACAGCCTCCCTCCAGAAGTTGTGAATGCTCCAACACTGGAAGTTTTTAAGAAGATGTTGGATAACCATTTGTCTGAAGTGGTGTAGGGTTTCCTGCCTAGGCAGGGGGTTGGACTAGAAGACCTCCACGGTCCCTTCCAACTCTGTTGTTGTTGTTATTATTATTATATTATTATTATTATTAGATATAGTAATTTTCATGTAAAGATGGGTCGGACATGACTTTGCAACTAACAACAACAAGATTGTCACTGAAGGAAGATTGGCAATAACATTTCAAGGGAAAAAAAGAATTGGGTAAAGATAGGGTTGTGTTGCTTTTTCAAGAACGTGCATGTTGGCATCTAAACATTATTTAAATTCTGTTTGGTTAAGACAGGATACTTGTGCTACAAAAAGCAGCAATTAGGGGGTTATAATCCTCAGTAGACAGTTTGCCAGCCAAGAAAGATAGACCAGTAATGATGCTGACAGCTTTATTGTCCTAATGCTGGCAGAAAGAAAAAAAAATAGGTAAAAAGATGGTTGAGGCAGCAGGATCTTGAATCTTGAGAAAAATAATTACAGTAACTGCCAGTAAAAAGCAGTGGGTGGATACATTAAAAGGCTCTGACATTTCAGTTTTATATATTCACTTATTGTAACATTTCCCCCCAACCATTTATATTCTTTCCTCCTTTTCCCTTCTTATTGTTTTCTTACATCTGTAATTCAGAGCTGCCAGGAAAGAATTCAGAAGTAGAGAGACATGCAGAAGCTTGATTTAGCAAGGGAGAAATAGGGTTGCTGTGAATTATTCTAGGCTGGAGTTGTCCATTAATCTCTGTGATGATCATTAGCCAATTATATTCATTTCAAATATATTAGACATTATATCTGTATAGCTCTACTCTCTTACTTTTATATCCTAGGCTAGTGATTCATATATGCCACACCTTTATTTTATTTATTTATTTATTTATTTATTTATTTATTTATTTATTTATTTATTTATTTATTTATTTATTTATTTATTTATTTATTTGTCAAACATGTATAGGATAGTAGTTTGTATAAACATAAGTAAAAAGTAATGATAAAAGAGGACAATAGGACAGTAGGACAGGGACGGTAGGCACAATGGTGCGCTTATGCACGCCCCTTACAGACCTCTTAGGAATGGGGTGAGGTCGACTGTAGATAGTCTAAGGTTAAAGTTTTTGGGGTTTGGGGAGGAAACCACAGAGTCAGGTAGTGCATTCCAGGCATTGATCACTCTGTTGCTGAAGTCGTATTTTCTGCAGTCGAGTTTGGAGCGCTTTACATTTAGTTTGAATCTATTACGTGCTCGTGTATTGTTGCGGTTGAAGCTTTAAAAGTATTCATCTTATAATCATGTAGGAAGCCCCACTCACCCCTTCTAGAAGAATGAAATATTTTGGGAAATATTAAAAAGGCAGGATAAAATATTTCCCCTAAAGGAGAAATAAAAAATCTTAAGGGAGGCAGAAACCAGCCCCAGTTTCCCTGCCCCAAGCAGAAACTGAGGAGGCCAGCATTTTAGAAATGCAGATTTGGTAATCCATTCAGAAAGACTGGGTCAAGACAGAAACTCAGATAAGCAACAAACAAAAGGTTGACAAAATTAGCTCAGCCAAGCATCTAGGATTTGCATTTCCCCTTTTGCCTATAGAGCCAGCCATGACCCCATAGGAATCTGACAACAGCCAATGGAATATTAAAGGACATGTTCTTGCACAGGAACAGGAAGCTCAAATACAAAGCCCAAAGAAGGTATAAAACCCACCCCACTGTCAACTCCATTTTGTCAGCTGCCCAGAATCACATGCGGTTGGTGGTTCTGCTTCATCAATAAACCCTTCTTTCCAATCAGTCTCCATGTTTCCAGTGTCTTTCTCCCATCTTGGAACTGAACGAGATGGATTTTCCTTCCCACAATTATAATTGGGATCAAGGGCTGTACTAAAAAAGGGGTTTTAGCAGTTCATGGATGCTTTGTGTGCTTCAGTATTTTTCATTGCTTATTTCTTTTACTTATTTCTTGGTCTTCCACGTGGAAATCAGTATGGTTCACACATAGTCCCATAGCTCTTCTTATCCAGCCAGTCAATAGGCCCAGTCTATGCTGCGTGAACAGTAGATGCTTCCCCAAAGTGAAAAGTTAAATTATGTCACAATTAGGTAATGAAAATGCAAGGCAGGTATGGGAATTCAGACAGAATCCTGATTATGTGGCCGTGGAAACCTCTGTGGTACATGCTTCTCATAGTTTCCAAGCCTGGCTGAAATCCAATCTTATAGCAAAGTGAGAGGATTTTGGTGACTGGAGATATGGTGGTTACTAGTTTCGCCATGAATTACCTATATTTGGTGTAATTATTCATGGTTAGGTGATCTTCCTTTGCGGATTACCAGGGAAAAAAACAACATTAGGATTACTCTGAATGTAATTGATTCAGATGCCTAAATTAAGAACCAAATCACAGTGTCAGCAGTCCATCCAGCCATTCTACTAAGCAAAGTTGTCTTTTCATAAATCAGAATCTTTTATTCATGTAGCTTACTGTAGACCAGTGTTTCTCAACCTTGGCAGTTTGAAGATGTGTGGACTTCAACTCCCAGAATTCCACAGCCAGCAATTCTGGGAGTTGAAGTCCACACATCTTCAAACTGCCAAGGTTGAGAAACACTACTGTAGACTATGCTAACTGGTAACAATTGATCCAGTTTTTCAGATAGAATTTTTGCCATATCTATTTACAGATGACTAAGTGCAACACAGCAGCGTTGGACTGATAATATTGCAGCCACACTTGAAACATGTTGGAAGTGCTGCATGCAAGAGTTGCTCTGGGGTTTGAGCCATTGGATCTGCACTCTTAGTTATGTGGATCAGGGGTCTCCAAACTTGGCAACTTTACGACTTGTGGAGTTCAATTCCCAAAATTCCTCAGCCAGCCATAGGAGTTGCGATGTGCCGATGGAGTTTTCAGCACATGTTTGGGTTTCTTGATCAAGTAAAATGCAAGAGAACTGCTCTGGGTGTATATTTTACACTTCGTGAACAAACTGACTTTGCCCTTTGAAATAAATACCAGAATTCGTACGTGTAGGCGGCTGCTATTAAACTTCACAATAAAAATTATGTTGACGTAAAAGCTAGAACTGTCATCAATTTCTCAGAATCATTTAGGAATTAGTCCTCCAACATTAAAACTTCCTGCAGTGTAACCTACAAAGCAACTGAACAAATATAATTGTTAGGGAAATAAGGCATGCTTCAAAAGCTAGATAAAAACAGCATATCCAAAGGGATAGATCCATATACTTCTGAAGCTGAAAACCCAATGGCAGATAAAGCAAAGCAACATATCAAAAAAATATTTCCCTCCCTCCCTCCCTCCCTCCCTCCCTCCCTCCCTTCCTTCCTTCCTTCCTTCCTTCCTTCCTTCCTTCCTTCCTTCCTTCCTTCCTTCCTTCCTTCCTTTGAATAGTATATCGGAACATATTGTTTTTTAATGCAATTGAATAGCAAAAGAGAGAGAGAAGTTTTCTTGAAAAACTCAAGGGGAAAAAAACAACCTATGGATTTTATGAGGATGCAGCGTGGTTTTTGTAACTGAATGTAACCAGACAATAGAACTGGAATATCAGCTATCAAAAAAATGTTATTGCTGGGATAATAGACCTGGCCTATAATGACACTTTCTGTAGTAGACGAGGCTAATCCAGTTGGACTTTTGCTTCATGTTTAGAGCAGAGGTGGGTTCCTCCCAGTTCGGACCGGTTCTTTAGAACCGGTACTGGGAATCCCCCCCGCTCGCCGAACCGGGAGCGATGGCCGGCTGGCCACGCCCCCGAACTGGCTCTCTCATCAGCGCCATAGGCCCCGCCATCTTGTTTTTCGCTTCTGCGCACATGCAAAAGCTGTTTTTTGCTTCTGCGCATGCGCAGAAGCTGAGTTTTCAGCACTGCACATGCGCGCACGTGGCGCGGGAGGAAGCGAACCGGCAGCAAGGTAAGTTAGAACCCACCCCTGGTTTAAAGCTGTAGATTTTAAACCCCTCATCTCTGCAGATGTTATAAAGTGCTTATAAAACATAAATATCATAAATGATAATTGATATTTTTGGAGATCAGAAAAATCAGATAAATTACATTGTAATTACCTTTGAAACAACACACAAGTCACTTCCACTAGCAAATTATAATTTTTTGGGGAGTTTTCCAAATATAGTTGTGTTAAAGTAACAGTAATGAGAAGGCTTTATGTCATTTTTACGATGGCTGAATGCCTCTATGAAGTAATTCAGTAATTGAGAAGCAACCTATATCAACACCTGACAAGCATAACAGCCAATTGAGTATATAATGACTGTTTATATCATTGTATCTCTTGATCTTTCATGATCCAGCATTGCATTTTCCAAAATCTAAATGTGTGAGTAAGTTCGATGCTTCTCTTTGGTTTTTTTTTAAAAAAATGCAGGCAGGAACTTAAACAAAGACAGATTAGAAAGACTCCACTTTCTTGAAAAGTCTGTTGGAAAGGCTGAATAGAAACAAGGGATTATTAAGACACATGCTTGTCTTCTGCAACACATGAAAGAAAACAATTAAATACATGTTGGTTATTATTTGCAGATTAAAGAGCTATTTCATTGTTTCCTTCTAGAATAGCTCCAACATTAGGAGTCATGATTTGCTGCTAACTGTGGCTTTAGGGACTTACAAAGAGAAATTCATTTTTGTTCTGTTACTTCAAAGCCGACTTTAAATTATTGATCTGTTAAGAGCAGCAACTGATCCTTTTCTTCATACCAATACATCCACTGTATGTTTCAAACATGGATGTTTCTTGCAAGGAAGTTTTTTGTGTGTGTGTCAATGGTAAGAAACGGATGTGACCTACTTTAGTAGCTCTGAACATGTGGATTGTGTAATCTGAATACAAAAGATCGGCAGAAGTTTCAGTAAATTTAGAAATTATCTATTGTTGGGACAGAATTTATTTTGAAAAGTTGCTTTTCAGCTGCACTGTTTCATGTTACCCATTCACACCTGAGAATGCATTATATACTGTATGTTTAGAGGACATATAATTTAAATGACAGAAAAAAAAGAGAGATTGATATGTAAACTTTGATCTTGAGTCACTTAGCAAAAGCTGGGCTCCCAATGGATTTTGGAGATGTCTTTGTCTTGAAAGTGTCTCTTTTCCTTGTCATCCAAAGTCATTCCCATGTACCTTTACAGTATTACATACACGTACAATCCAGGGGCGGGTTCCTAAATTTTTTACTACCACTCTGTGGGCGTGGCTTATTTTGTGGGCATGGCATGCCAGTCATGTGACTGGGTGGGCGTGGCTTCTCAGACTGCTGAAGGGAGAGGAACTGAGATAGGTCCTGCTGCCCATTCCCCCTCCCCTCAGCAGTTCGAGAAGCCTCGAACGCGTAAAAATGCCTAGGATCATCACCGCGCGTTCGTGGCTTCTCGGACTGCTGAAGGGAGGGGAACTGAGATAGGTCCTGCTGCCCATTCCCTCTCCCCTCAGCAGCTCGAGAAGCCTCGAACGTGCGAAAATGCCTGGGATCATCACCGCGCGTTCGTGGCTTCTCGGACTGCTGAAGGGAGGGGAATGGAGATAGCTCCTGCCTCCCGTTCTTTCAGCGTCTCATGTGCTCCCTCAGCCATACTCCCCTGCTTGGACTCACTGTGGGGTAGGAAGGCAGCGCATGAGCAGTGCCGGAAACTCGGCTTCTGGGCATGTGAAGAAGAAATTTTTTTAAAAATGTGATTTTTAAAAAAAAAATTGGCGGCACCCAGGCACCGGCAACCGACCGCACCGGTACTGTGACGTCACCAGCGGGCCGCTACCGGTGCTATAGAGTGGACCGCACTGGTAGGAACCCACCACTGGTACAATCTAAGAATAACATTGTACAAGAGTACTTAGTGAATTCACCAAGGAGAAATGCTGGGCCCAGAGATTTGATGAGCAACTCTCTTACCCAATAAACAATCCTAGAAAAAGTATAACTCTTCATTGGACAAATGTCATAGTTCTTGAACTCTCCTAGACACCTTTGTTGCCAAACACACACACACACACACACACACACACACACAGAGAGAGAGAGAGAGAGAGAGAGAGAGAGAGAGAGAGAGAGAGAGAGAGAGAGAGAGAGAGAGAGAGAGAGAGAGAGAGAGAGAGAATTGATGTCTTATTTAATTTCCAAGCTACAGTGGTGGGTTCCTACTGGTGCGGTCCACTCTATAGCACCGGTAGCGGCCCGCTGGTGACATCACAGTACCGGTGCGGTCGGTTGCCGGTGCCTGGGCGCCGCCATTTTTTTAAAAAAAAAAATTTAAATTTTTTTCTTCTGCACATGCCCGGAAGCCGAGTTTCCGGCACTGCTCACGCGCTGCCTTCCTACCCCACAGTGAGTCCAAGCAGGGGAGGATGGCTGAGGGAGCGCATGAGACGCTGAAAGAACGGGCGGCAGGAGCCATCTCAGTTCCTCTCCCTTCAGCAGTCTGAGAAGCCACGAACACGCAGTGATGATCCTAGGCATTTTTGCACGTTTGAGGCTTCTCGAGCTGCTGAGGGGAGGGGGAATGGGCAGCAGGACCTATCTCAGTTCCCCTCCCTTCAGCCGTCCGAGAAGCCACGCCCACCCGGTCACATGGCTGGCAAGCCACACCCACAAAATAAGCCATGCCCACAGAGTGGTAGTAAAAAAATTAGGAACTCGCCCCTGCCAAGCTAGCTTTCTGACCTCCTCAAAACTAGCTATTTACCCTGTCTATCTGTTAAAATAGATTAGAAATAAACCCACTCAGGAAAGGAGAAGGAGGAGGAAGAGGAAGTAGTAGAGAGGAGAAAAGAAGGAAGAATGTTGGTAGGGGAGGAGAAGGAAGGTAAGAGTGAGAAGGAGATAGATGGAAGAAGGGGTAGTAGGAGAGGGGAGAGAAGGAGGAAGAAAGTAGAAGGAGGGGAGGATAGAGGGAAGGGAGTGTCTGGATTTGATATGCAGGATAGATAGGCATTTTAGTAATGTTATTGGATATACAATATAAAATTTATGTTAATTTTTGATAATATATTATGGTATATGTATTGACGTTTATGTGAAGAATGTTAAAAA
Source organism: Diadophis punctatus similis (assembly GCA_023053685.1). NCBI lineage: Eukaryota > Metazoa > Chordata > Lepidosauria > Squamata > Dipsadidae > Diadophis > Diadophis punctatus. The sequence goes on from JALIGW010000002.1 coordinate 223,604,158, forward strand.
AATTAAAAACTTTTTGGGGAAAAAATAGCTATTTACCAATGTAGTAAGGCTGTATTGCTATTATCCTTCTCATGTTCTTCATCATTCTCATCTTCTCATCTTTCCTACTACCTTCTCTTATTGTAGGCCTGTCAAACTGGCAGCCCTTGGGCCGGATGCATCACACACAGGCCACGGCCACCCTGGCTCCGCAAAGGCAAAAATGTCACGACGCAACGCGATTGAGTTTGACACTCTTGTCCTATTGCCATCTTATAATTTATCACTTGTTTATATCTTATAAATTATAATTATATCTTATGATTTATGATCTATGACTTGCAACTGTGTTGTTTTTATGTACACTAAGAGTTTATGCACTAGAGACAAATTCCTTGTGTGTCCAATCACACTTGGTCAATAAAGACTATTCCAATATTCCAATAAATGGAGCTTTGAAAGCAGAGAAAACAAGCAGCCATTGTCCTTTCTAACAGAAGAAGCATAATTTCAACTATAGTTGGATTTCTAATGGCTCTTTCTACACACAAAAAAGTGTCTTTTTGTCCACTTCGTGTGTTTGTCTCCTCCTCAAGCTTATATACATCTGGAACAGAGATCAGATTTTTATGTCTGAAGGCCTTAATTCCCTCAGGCATTTCAGCTCCACATATTTTAAATATGCCTTGATAAAACTTTTCTTTCAAAGGCTTCATAAAGCCCTTTGCTGTTTTCTGAGCAGCAGCTGTAGTAGACCTTCCTTCCCACATCTGGGAGGAATGATCAGAAGGTACATACATAATGCAGAAGGCAGCCTTCCGTTGGGGAAATTGAGGTCTAGATGGGCCTCTACTTTCTTTCACTCCTTAACAATCAAAGATTGTACAGGTGTTCATTCAAAACTGCAGTTAGGAATCACAGGGGAATCTGCTCGCCATATGTGCGGGCTCATCATTTTTAAGGCACAGAAGAACATGTATAATCAACTCAGAGGAACATTCGCTCTCTGTGCTGAAATTTAGAAGATCGACACATTCTGAGAATAATTTAACATTCTCTCACAGTCTTTATTTAGGCATTTCCAAATGCCCATCTTTTCAATCACCCACATCATTTGATTCCACAAGTAGCTGGGATTGATCAGATTATTCTGGCTATTGGTAATTTGTTGGAATGCTAAGAATTATGGGGGAAAAAGTTTACATATTCATAACTCTGTAGGGTTTGCAAGTTAGCAGCACTTGATCTTCTGAATCACTAACAGAGCATAGGAACATGCTCATTCAGCTCAGTTGACAGTCAGTAGAAAGTGTCTTTTTTTTTCCTGCTCAGTTTTGAACCAAAAGAGTAATTTCTTCCCAGCCTGGGGCCAATGATTTTAATATAACTCCGAGCATTCTTGGCCCCATGAATGAATTATTGTATGGGTTTTTAAATTGTTGCTTTTAATGTATTTTAATGTTTTAATAATCATTGTTTTTAATGCTTTTCTATATTTATTGTTGCATGTAATTTTTTATTGTTGTGAGCCGCCCAGAGTCTCCGTGGAGTGGGCGGCATACAAATGCGACCAGTAAATAAATAAACTGAAGAAAAATATAAGTATTAGCTGCTACTCCTCCTACTTTTGTGTCACCTGCAAATTTGACCATCTAATCATCCATTTTTATTAATACAAATATTAAACAAAGTCAAACAAAAGACACTTTGGCACTTCACCTAAAGCTGCTTTCCAGTCCCAGTGCTCCCTATGTGTGGTCATTCAGCCAATTCTTAATCCACCCATCTCAATCCTTCGTTTAGCCTATATTTTACCATTTTATTAATGAAGATATCATGAGAAACATGGTTGAATGGTGTTGTTGTTTTTTAGCTCAAGACACATTCATGGCATTCCCAAGACCTAGTGTGGGAGGATGAAATATTTTCCCAGACCAGTCCTGTATATATAAGATTAATTGCTATAGCATAGGAAGGATGAAAAGAAAATATACTTCTCCATCACATTTATACCATGTATTATTATTTTATTTACTGGATTTCTATTTCTATTTGCAAGAATCACTTATGGTGACTTGCCTATTGAGAATAAATAATGAAATAATATGAAGGAAGTAGGTATTTACTACAACCGTAGTTACAATCAATTAATTTAACATTTATAAGGAGTAACTCAGATCTGGAAGCTCCTCCAAAAGATTAATATATTTTGTATCTCTCTCTCTCTCTCTCTCTCTCTCTCTCTCTCTCTCTCTCTCTCTCTCTCTCTCTCTCTCTCTCTCTCTCTCTCTCTCTTTAAAAAAGATATATAAACTATTTATGCCATGTACTTTGAAAATGAGCTCAAATTTATGGTAACTCAGTTGCTGGATGATGCCTTTACAGGAAAGTCTTCAGGTTGCTCCAGTTAGAACATATAAATCAAATTTTTACTTGTCATAAGATTTATCTTGTCAAAAAGCTGAACTGGAACCTAATAGATAAATCAATGGGTTCTTTCTTATTTAGAGGCAATCACTGTTTTTTAAACATCCCATAAAATGGGGCATTACAAAGACTTCTTCTGCCTTCCCAGCTCACCACACCATTTTTGGATATTTTTGAATCTCAGAAAAAGTCTGGCTGTCAGGGTTCCAAGTAACAGATCCATAGCAAGCAAAACTCTGAGGCAAATGGGTTCTTCAAAGGATAGCTTTATTGGAAATATCATATTGGCACATATCTGGTGAAAACCCACTCTGAGGGTTCCCGTAGTTTTCACCTACTGTAATTAAAAGCAACAGTTTTTCACTTTCTCAAAACAATCAGTCACATGGTCCAATCACGGCTCCATCTAGTAACATGACTCCTCCTTCCAGGGACAAGGTGTGAGAATGTCCTTGGTTCTTAAGAGAAAGTCTTTTGTTTTGGCTACAATATCCCAACTATCTCAATTCCACCATCCCTATCCCTCAGCTCCAGTGTGGCAGCACTGGAGCTCCACAGGATGGCGTTGGTCAGGTCAGCTTCAGGGTTCACACTGGCAGTGAAATCTATTTGACAACAAGGATTCATTTTGCATTCTCCTCCTTCAAGGGGCTGTGGAATTCCTCTGGCTTTTGAGATGCTGTCTTTGTACCATAGGGTTGCATCTGAAATAATACAATGCAGATATGACTAAAGCATAACTCCCTTTCCTTTTCTTTTTAGTAAGAATAGAAATCTCCTATGCACCCATTGTTTTCAGGGTAACCTTGTTTTTAACCAGACATAACTTGATGGGTGAAGACAGGAAGGGAGAAACCTGGTTTCCTCACAAGGTAATAGCATATCCTACATCTTTCAGAGTAATCAAACTTGAGGCAACCAAATATGACTTTCCTGCAACAGGAGTAATTTAGCTCTTTGCATTAAGAGCTTTGCCTTCTCTAGCTCATGCAAAATGAATTAGAACTGGGATCTCCAGACTACTCAGTGCAAATAATTGGTTTATATACTGCCTATATCTTCTTAATACTCTTGCTGATAATCCTGTTTTTTTAATGCAGCAATCCTACGACAATGTCTTTAGAGATACTTTCCACGTGATTTTTGTAACTCGATTTCAAAAGACAAGGGTACACAGTGTTTTGTTTTTACAATAATTATAATCAGATTATCAAACTTCTCCCGAGACTTGCTTATTGCTAGCAGGAATAAGAGGTGACTAGAAATGTACCTTGCCACGTGTGCTTTATTAAAGCTTAGTGCTTGCAGTGCAGGCAAATTTCATCATTTTGTTTTAACTTTCAGAGAGAGATCATCTAAATACACTGAAGTTGAATGTCATTCCTTGTCTGCAGTGTTTTACAGCTTCAATAGTGCAAGCTTGTACCTGCTATGTTTAACCGAAAAATGAGAAGTGCTTTTATTGCATCTTTTTATTTTAAAATTCAAGTCATTACAAGCATGAATATCTGTTATGAAATATCTATCCATCAGTCTTTCAAAACGTTCTCAAGATTTTGAATGGGCAATCTTCTTTAATTTCCAGCAAAGTATTTTAGAATTCTCTTATTATGGATCATATTGATGGTTTGTAGTCTGTAATGGTAAAGGCGATCAAATACCTTTGGATATGGGGTGAAGAAATGCTGCCTAGGGAAGGGTCAGATAAGAGAGGGCATAGATTGCGACTCAATAATGGGTAGAGAAAGAGCCTCAGAAGCCCAGAGATTTCCTAGGCTGTAAAGGAAATGGTGGGAGATTTGTACTTTCAGACTTGCAAGATTCTGATAATGTAGTTCAGAGGTCTTCAAACTTGGCAACTTTAAGACTTGTGGACTTCAACTCCCAGAATTCTCCTGGCTGGAGAATTCTGGGAGTTGAAATCCACAAGTCTTAAAGTTGCCAAGTTTGGGGACTCTTGGTGTAGTTGTTGTTTTTTTTACCGTAAAGGAGTTATTTGGTTGTGTTTCCTTGTCTGGTCTACCTGGTAAGGCTGACAAAGTCTGACAACTCCTAATGGTTGGGACAGACCATACAAGCTTGATTTCAGCTCATTAAATATGGTGCATGTAAAGGTAAATCAGGTTTCTGATTTATTGAATAAAAAAGATGTAGATAAAGACTTTGTACACAGAGACATTTTAGTTAGTGGACTATTTAATTCCTTGTGCTAGCCATATGTTATGAATGAATTTTTTCCTCATGTCTTCTCTGACCTCTTTTTCTTCTTTTCTTTGAACTTTTTTTAATTCATTGGTTCTTCTTTTTCTTTAGCTGTTTACTTCCTCTGTCTTATTTGCTTTCCTATGACACTCCCATCAGTCCAGCAAATCTCTTGATTGTGGCCCTCACATTCCTCTTGAAGGGAACAGCTCTGTTTTCTCCTGAGTTGGGGTCTTCTTAATGTGAGGTGGAGGGACAGAAGGTCATGGGTCCTTCTGCTATATTAACCCCATTCTCTCACAGGAGTAGTATGTGCTCTGTTGCAATAAATCTATCTTTATCAAAAGAAGTGAAAGTTGTAATGTTCCGGAGGGCCACTAGGGGGCAGTTTAAGAAGCGGGAAATGTAAGGATCGTGATTGGTTGAGCGTTATGTGGTTACTGTATAAAAGGAGCTGTCACCCAGCGATAACTGAGTTTTCTGTCAGACACGTTGTTTGTTTCCAGGTTATCTGTTAATAAACCGAGTTGTTCCTACCTCAGTGTCTTGCTCATGACGAACCCACAAACACTTCAAAAGTAGACAAGCATAACTTTGTTAGGTAGATGTGCGTACAGGGCAGTATTAGGAGAAACATAAAACTAAATTGAACTCAGGGCAATTAAGGAATGTGTATGATAAAATAAGAAGAGTAAGATCAAGAATGAATGGGTGCTGCGTGAATGTAGATTCAGTATTAAAGTGAGTAAACAATATGAATGAAGTACATTGAGGTCATTTAATTGTACAGTGAGAATGAATTATTACTGAATTGCAAAACCGATACAGGAAGAAACATTTGAGAAAAAGACTGAGAAAGTTGTGGCTGGATGGAGTTGATGAAATCCTTCAAGAAAGACAATGTTGGCAACTTTTAAAAATAAATACTTCATGGCATGTTGAGCTGAATGACAGCCAATGTGGTTTGCAAGAATAGAAAGGTATGGAAAGTGATAGTTTTAGCTATTTCTTTTCCTTTTTCTTATGCATTCATTTCTTAGTTTAGTATTTTGTGATCATTTTCTCTACTTTACTTACCCTGAAAGAGAATACAGTAGTGTGATGTAACCGGTTATGTTTGTATCTTTCTTTTTATTTAAAATAAGCCACAGAAAGAGTGTTGACCCATCCTTTGAAAACATCTTCCTATACCAGCTTTGGAAAATTGCTTAGAGCACTATTCAACAGGACTTCAAACAATGCATCTCATATTCATTCAGTCGTCTTCTCTGGATAGCTAATGTATTTATCAAGCTTTGAGGCTCCGCTGCATGTTTCCGTTTCCAACTTACAGGCTTCCTAGCCTGTCTCAATAATTGTGAAAGATCAAAGCATGTTCTTTGATAGCTGCAGTGGCATTCTAGAAAAGCAATTCCATTAGGTCATTTTCAGATGCAGCTCCCCTTCTTTGTAACGTTAGTTAATGACAGGCTTTACTTTCCCTTAACTAACCGACCTTTTAGTTCAACTCGGAGCAATGGATTTTTGCCAACTTTCTGTTGTTCACTGTTTATCCAATAACTCTAATGCCACCACCTCTATTACCATCTAATCACACCATACCAGAGAAAACAAGTACAGTGTAGTAACAAATTAAGGCAAGGCAACCACCATAAAGGATAACTTCCATTGTGTTCATTGCTCTTGAGGGCAAAGACGATGAAGAGAGAGAAGAAAAAGTGGGATTGAAATGATATGATTAGTAAAGAAGACAGCCGATCCTAATAAGGAGGAGAAGATGGGCATGGAGTCATTTAACAGAATTTTGTGAAAAATGACCTTAAAACAGAGTTCCCCAACCTTTCCGGCTTTATGGATCAGTGGGTGTGGGGGGAGGAGAGGAGACGTCATTCCTTACCAGCGGCTGGCAAGTGCACGTGTGCAGCTCCATTTGCATAAGTGGCATACCCGCACACTTACCGCTCAAATGGAGCTCGCATATACGCTCATCTGCTGCTCGTGCAAGTGGAAATGTGCGTGCGGGTGTGCATGCCTGCCCGCTGTTTCCGCAGCCTGGTTCAAACATCTCATGGTCCACTAGTGCCCAGAGGTTGGGAACCCCTGCCGTAAAATCCTACCAATAGGAGTAGATGTCAATGAAACCTTTTTAAAAACAAAATAAAGAGAGAAGCAATGGGGGACAATATAGACTTCAGATTGTTTTACATCTTCCAGAAGAATGTACAGTATATATTTGCAGAGACCCTTTTCTATGGACAGTAGAGGGCAAAAGGGGGAACAGTTTTTTTTTCTCCTCTACCAATCTTACCATGGATCACAGTAGAAGAGGCAGAGGGCAGAGTGGAGGGGAAACGAAGTAGTGGAGAATGGCTCCTTCGTTGCCAGTTCTCCAATCCCACTCACAGGGAGAACTTACTGCAGGAGACTTGCTGTGTCACTTATACAGGTATTTCCCACTGTTCTCTTCTTCCAAGGTTCTCATTGTACACCTATTCTATTTATTGCTAATACAGTATGGGTATCCAAAGTGGGGTAAGCAGTTCTTTGAGTCAATATACTTTCGGGGTGGTTCTTGCATTAGATAATAGCACTTTATCACTACTTTGCAGAAGACCTCATTCAACTTTCCACAAGATGTAGTGCAGCTCGCTGGCTTCAAATATGTGCAAGCAAATTCATGGAAGTCATGGAGATTGATGGCTATTAGCCTTGATGGCAGTGTGACGGCCTCTGAAGCAGGGGCGGGTTGCTTACTTACCAATACTGGTGCGCTGCACTCGCATCTCCATGTTTCGTGCGCGCATACGCTCGCTACGCGCGTGCGGCCTCTAGCGCGATTTTGGCGAGATTTTGCTTCCATGCATGCGCAGAAGCAAAAAAGCTGAAAAATTCTTTTTAAAAAGATTGCGACACATGCGACTTTTCGGTGAAGATGGTACCGGAGCAGTCGCACACAAATTGCATAATCGGCAGGTCCCTACCGGAGCTGCGCACTGGACCGCACCGGTAGGAACCCACCCCTGCTCTGAAGGCCATCTGCTGGGACACTAATGAGCTTCCTTGTGAAGTTGGTTGGCCACTGTGAGAACAGACTGCTGGACTAGATGGGCCACAGGTCCAATCCAGCAAGGCATTGTTTATGTTCTTAAGATTTCTGCCATCTTTGAATGTAGGAATACAATTTGTATGCAGTTTCTTCTTTTCTGCTTGGCTGGTATGAACATCAGACCAAATGAATCTGTCAAGCCTGGGGCGTTTCATGATAATTTTCCTGAAGTACATCTCCAACAGCCCCAGTGGGAAGGAAAATACATGGGATGTCACCTCACAGTCTCTACATTAATCCTCTTCAGGTTGGTTCTTCTGAAAGTTCTTTGTACTTTGCTTGAGAATTGAACTGTCATACAGTTTGCTGACTCAGTAAGACTAGGACTTTGCTGAAAACATCTCAGGGAAAATGTTAAGGGCACCTAAACCACCCCAGAGGGACAAGAACTAAGGTATAATTACAATACAGAGCATGGTTCAGAGCAGAATATCACAAAAGCATACTTCACTTGGCTCAAAACACTCTTTCCTCACCCAACATTAATATAGAATGAGGTTCTTAGTTTACTGTAGCAGTAAACATTGCCAGTCACAAGCCAGCAGCTTAATATATTGCATTGACAAGTGGGACGGATGCTGCTTCATTTGATATGGAAGTCACCAAGCTTTAGTTGTGTCCAGGAGATAAAGGCATTTTAAAATACAACTTTACTGATTTCACCTGTTTTCAGTTTGTTCCCAGGTTTAATCTAAAGTACTGATTTTTGTAAATCCCCAAATAACCTAATTCTACTTGAACTGTCAAGAACTCTGTGGTGCTGATATTATTATTATTTTCATATTCTTCTGATTTCTTATCTGTAGCATGTCCATAAAGAGGTAGCTCTTTTTCTTTACCCTTGTAGTGTTCACATTGTAGATGAGCTTTTCCAGGAAGATACACTGGACCCCCCAGTGCTCTTCATTAGGGATCTGAAGACTAAGATTTTCTTTATGTGAGCCTAAGAGAGATGCTTCCTCCTATTCAGCTACTAATTGCAATTAAATATTGTGATTTCTGCCCTGCCATTTCATTAATTTTATTTGATTCCATTAATACTGTGCTCTTACTATTTTATTAATGTGTTTGTGTATGTGTTTATGCATGTGTGTGTGTAGATATATATATGTATATATATGTGTGTATATATACTGTATGTGTGTATATGTGTATATATGTAATATATGTGTGTGTATACAGTATACTGTATGTGTGTATGTGTGTGTGTCTATCTATTTGTCTGTCTGTCTGTCTATCTGTCAGGGTTCCAAATAGCATCCAAAATTAAATCAGAGTCCAAGGCAAAGTATTCCTCAAAGTTCCAATTTATTAATAGAGCCATGCTGGCACATCTGGGTGAAACCCGAATCTGAAGTCCCCCGGGTTTCACCACCCAGTTGAAAGTTCAAGTCCTTGCCCCCACACCCACAAATCCATCACATTGTCCAATCTTCTATTGCCACGCTGGCAGAGTCCACCCATCTCCTTCAGTGCAGGTGCAGAGGTGCAGAGACAAAGCATGACCTTGGCTTTCTAGAAAGAATTTGTTATGGCTACATACTAACAACCTCATACAATCCCCCTTCCCATTTTATTTATTTATTTATTTATTTATTTATTTATTTATTTATTTATTTATTTATTTATTTATTTATTTATTTATTTATTTATTTATTTATTTATTTGTCAACAAGTGCAAGGAAACAGGACACATGAAAAAATGGCACAAATAAATGGATATAAAGAAGCAAAACATAGCCATAAACACATAAAACGAGTACATACAAATGGGTACAGTAGGACAGGGATGGTAGGCACGTTGGTGCGCTTATGCACCCTCCCTTAGGGACCTCTTAAGAAACGTGTAAGGTCTATGGTAGACAGTTTAAGGTAAAAGGTATGGGGGGTAGAGAAACTAACAACAGGATCAGGTAAAGTGTTCCAGACATTTACTACTCTATTGCAGATAGATAAATGCCTTCTATCACCAAAACAGTGCACCATCAAACACAATAGCACAACCCACACTGCTTTCAAGTCCTTTCAAGCTCCTAGTTATCTTCTTATGAGCAAGATCAGTCTCCAGCTGTCAGCAAATTCAAGCTTTCCATAGTCTGTTGCAATATTTTCTTAACCAGCAGATGGCGTTGCTGGTTTCCCAATATAATAAAACAACTCTTTTACTAAAGTCTCCAAAGTATTTTAAATCCACTTAGCACTTATAAGATATTTTCTTCAAATTCTTTATTCTTTTCCAATCTCTTTAACTTCCACCAAGTCCAATTATAAAGACATCCTCAAATTTGGGCTTTTAAACTTGTTCCTTTAACTCTCTCTATGGTATTTCCAATTGCTAGATAGCCGCTCAGTCCATTTTAGAGTCTCTGTTATCTCCGTTTAAATTTTAAATTGGTAACCCAAGTTCAGTCAATGAATAATGATTTATAAAGCTTGTCTTGGATACACATAAGATAAGCTTTATTTAGGGGTGCCGAGCCTTAAGCTCTAGAGCAGTGGTTCTCAACCTGTGGGTTGCGACCCCTTTGGGGGTCGAACGACCCTTTCACAGGGGTTGCCTAAGACCATCGGAAAACACATATTTCCGATGGTCTTAGGAACTGAGACACTGCTCCTCTATCCGTCTCCAGGCGGATCCACCCACATGGAAATAGACTACTACTACAAAAAATTGTGTACCATGGGAACTTCTGAGCATGTGCAGAAGCCGAATTTCTGGCACTGCGCATGCGTTGCCATCTTGTTTTCGGCTTTTTTTTGCAATTTTTTTTTAAAAAATTCGGCACTGCGCATGCGTGCACGTGGAAAGCACATGCGTGCGCGCGGAAAGCACATGCGTGCACACACAAAGCGCACATGTGCCCATGAGGCGTGGCCACACAGTGCAGGAGGAAGCGAACCGGCAGCAAGGTAAGTTAGAACCCACCCTTGAGTTTCATAATAATTTTATTATTTTATGGTTGGGGATCACCACAACATGAGGAACTGTAAAGGGTCGCGACATTAGGAAGGTTGAGTACCACTGCTCTAGAGATTCATGAAATCTTGGGTTATGCTCCCACAATCCTTTCATAAAGTGCTGCCAAATTATAGCACTTAATATGACAGAAGAGAAAGAACATTAAACAATTATTAAGGTTTGCAACATGTTGAGGGGCTGCCTTGACAAAGCTTCATTTAAACATCTCTGCAAAGTGTCTTGTCAAGATGAAACAAGATCCATTATGAAGCATCCAGACAATAAAAGTTTGCTGAACATGCACGTAAGGCTGATATATTATATAGCTATTAAATAGAACTGAGACAACCAATAGAGCAGAATATTTGTAATTCAGGATTGAAATGAGGGCGACCAGGTGCAATACCACTAACATTACACTAACATTACTAAAGAACAGATATTTCCTTGGGCACCAAGGGCTGCATATGATGCTGTGGCTTCTGGAATGAGACTGTCAAAAATTGGACGTATAAATTGTAAAATGTTACTATATCTCAGCTTGCAGTTTACAGAAACAAGTGTATGTAATTTGGAGGATAAAATTTCCAGAATCAAATAGCACAATGACTTGTATATCAGGGATGCCTTATAAAAAAAACCCACTTTTGCAAACAGTAAAATTAATGAATGGGAGTAACAATTGAAAATAAATATTGAAAACAGATAGTTTGAAATTGAAACTGTACTAGAAAAGCAGTAGGAGAACAAGTCAAAACAAGCATCCAGTTGGATGCTACCAATGAAAATTTTGAATATACAATAAGGAAAAAGAAACACTATAAGGAGAAGATCCTTTGCTATCTCTTCAAAAAGAAGCATATAAATAAGCTGCTGTGGCCTAGAGGTGGAGCTCTTGCCTCACAATCAGGAGGTTGTGAGTTCGATCCTAGGTAGGGGCAGATCAGGGGCGGGTTCCTAATTTTTTTTACTGCCACTCTGTGGGCGTGGCTTATTTTGTGGGTGTGGCTTGCTAGCCATGTGACCGGGTGGGCGTGGCTTGCTGGCCATGTGACTGGGTGGGCGTGGCTTCTCAGACTGCTGAAGGGAGGGGAACTGAGATAGGTCCTGCCGCCCATTCCCCCTCCCCTCAGCAGCTCGAGAAGTCTCAAACGTGCGAAAATGCTTAGGAACGTCACCGTGCGTTCGTGGCTTCTCGGACTGCTGAAGGGAGGGGAATGGAGATAGCTCCTACCGCCCGTTCTTTCAGCATCTCACGCGCTCCCTCAGCCATCCTCCCCTACTTGGACTCACTGTGGGGTAGGAAGGCAGCGCATGCGCAGTGCCGGAAGCTCGGCTTCTGGGCATGCGCAAAAGAATTTTTTTTTAAAAAAAATTTTTTTTAATGGCGACGCCCAGGCACCAGCAACCGACGCACCGGTACTGTGACGTCACCAGCGGGCTGCTACCGGTGCTATAGAGTGGACCGCACTGGTAGGAACCCACCACTGGGGCAGATGTAAGGGTCTCCTGCTTGGGCAGGGGGTTGGACTAGATAACCTGCAAGGTCCCTTCCAACTCTGTTATCTGATCTAAACATCTTGTATAATGTAAATATGGTTGCCCAATCAGTAATGTAAAAAACCCATCAAAGAGTATTAACTCCTTTATAAATTGAAAACAAGATGCCCTTCCCAAAATCAGATGCCAAAATGGAAAAGTAGACTGGAACCTAAAACGAACCAATTTTGAAAAGATATTGGCAACCTGCAAAATGTAAAGCAACAAAAATTGAAAAAATAAGAAAATAAAAATAGGTTTGCAAAGCCTAACAATTGTTTTGCAATTGTTTGCAAAAATTGTTTGCAAAAATAGTTTGCAAAAATAGGTTTGCAAAGCAAAACAATTGTAAATGTCATAGACAAATTAAGGCAAAGATTGGTGGTGGCAGATTTGAAGAAAACTGAAGTAGAGGGAAGTAGGATCAACCAATTTCAACAAAATATGCAATTTCATACGAAATGCCATTGTGTTTTTATTGGATAACTAAGAAAACATAAAACCAACTGAATCTCCTAAAAATAAGGAAAAATATTGAAATTTTTGAAAACTGTTTGGGATACCCTCTGGAACAATATCCCTCTAGAGCAGTGTTTCCCAACCTTGGCAACTTGAAGATGTCTGGACTTCAACTCCTAGAATTCCCCAGCCAGCGAATGCTGGCTGGGGAATTCTGGGAGTTGAAGTCCAGACATCTTCAAGTTGCCAAGGTTGGGAAACACTGCTCTAGAGTTTAGACATGCTTTGACCTTGCTGTCCTTTTGCAAGGTATTAATTGAATGACTGACTGACTGACTGACTGACTGACTGACTGGCTGACTGACTGACTGAATGATTAATTAATTAATTACCTGGTTTTGCTATCAAGCTTGTGCCATAGCTCACACTATGGGGTAGCTTGTTATTGATCATGGTTGTGTTAAATGAGTGTTGTGGACTACCCTGCTGCTTTGTTATTTTTGTTGCTTTTATTTTGGGTTGTTTTTACTATATTTTCATTCCTTTTTTAATTGTCAGCCACTCAGAGTCATGCCTATGAGTTGGGTGGCCATATACATTTATTAAATAAAAAAAAACAAATTAAATTAAATGGGTACATGACTATTTGATTTAAAAAAAAGAGTAAGCAAACTCTGAAGCAATAGCAAACATTATAGTAACAGCTGAAAATGTAAAAGAAAAGCAGCAACTAATTGGAGCATTATGAGGGAAAAAGTGTGTCAGAGATTCATGGATTTTGGCTCAAACATTTGCCCATTTTACATTCTTATATTACAAACAACTTCAGTCTAATGTTGCAGCAAGCATTAATGGAAGACAGGCTCACTTCAAGGCAAACTTTCAGATCATAAAAAATTAGCTTGTGGAAAATATTGTTTTCAAAAATTCTAGTGATACAAAACACCATCTTTTGATTGACTAATCAATATTTCAAAATTACAAAAAACATATTTTTTTTACATTATCCACCCTGACTGGATTGAAAATATTTGAAATTAATGCGAGAATTATCAGCATTATAATGAGAATTATTTGCATTATAATGAGTCAGTAAAAATGGGAAATAATATTGATGGCAAATACAGAAGCACACAATCCAAAGGTTCTTTGTCTCCATTAATTTTTAATGTGGCTTTGATTCTGCTAACAATATTTTTGAATAAAATGTCAACAAGCTACAAATTATCTAATCCAGGGGCAAAAATTACATGTTTGCTTACCATGGAAGATTTGAAACTACATGCAAAATCATCTAGCAAGACAACTGATTTAGATACAGTTCAAATCTTTATTTGCAACATCAAAACAGAATCTGGAATGGAAATAGTGGTTATTTACAAAAAAGGAAAAATTGAATGCATAGATGTTGTTGGAAGAAATATCCACCTGGTTCAGTTCCAAGTTGGCAGAAAGGCATTGGAGACAAAATGGAGGCTGGAGGCTGATTGGAAAGAGGGTACATTTATTGATGAAGCAGAACCACTAAGCATGTGTGATTCTGGCTAGCTGACCACATGGAGTGGAGAGTCAGGGATATTTATACCCTCTCTTGGGCTTTGCACTTGAACTTACTGTTCCTGTGCAAGTGCATGTATTCTATTGGCTGTTGGAGGGGGTCATAGCTAACTTTGTAGGTTGTCTGAGTTAAGTTTGGTTGAAGCCTGGAGGGTGTGGTGCAACTGAGAAGATGCAATGAAGGAGCTTGTGTTCTGAAAGGATGTTGGGCAATTCCTATTATGGCTGAGGGCTAATCCTACCTTTGTTGGATCTTGGGTGAGGGTATTTGCTTATGAATAGAGCTACTTATTTCTTTATCTCTTAAGTGCTGACATCTGCTGTGGGCTATTAAGAGTGAGTCTGCTTCCTGCCTCAAAAAAAACCCCATGTTTCTCCATTTCTCATTTCACAGGGAAATATAATATTCTGCCTTTTTAATATTTCCTAAAATATTTCATTCTTCTAAGAGAGGGGTGGGTGCTAATTTTCTACAATGGAAACAATATTTTGCCCACTAAAGCAAAAAAGAAAGACACTACCAAATATGTAGAAACACAAAAGTTTACAATCAAAGCTAAATTCGAAGCTTTAATACTTGGGCTGTCCCTGTAACAATGCTACACAACAAGTCTTGTTGACTTTAGACACGTAGGAATAGCTGCTTTAGAAATGAAAATCTGTGACAATATATCATGCAGAACACCTTAAAATATGATACAAATTGTTTGTATTTTCCAAGGAGGATTGGTGGTTATGGTTTGCTGTATATGAAGCAGACAGTGGAGAATAAAATCAGAGATTTAAATGACTACATAGTAATAAGCAAAGAAAGGTGACTGAACTGTTCACAAAACTGAACAATTCCAACAGCAAATGAAAAATTGGAAATATAAACTTGTATATGGTCAATGCTTGAGAGAAACTGAAGAATGATGAACATCAGCAAAACTTGGCAACACTGCAGCCATCAAGAAGGGGAAAAAAAGCTTTTATATTTGCAGCACAAGAACAGGCACTAGCAAGACATGCCATAAAAATGAAAATACAAAAATGAAAGAAAATGAATAGAATAGAATAGAATAGAATAGAATAGAATAGAATGGAATGGAATGGAATGGAATGGAATGGAATGGAATGGAATAGAATAGAATAGAATAGAATAGAATAGAATAGAATAGAATTGTTTATTGGCCAAGTGTGATTGGACACACAAGGAATTTGTCTTTGGTGCATATGCTCTCAGTGTACATAAAAGAAAAGATACATTTGTCAAGAATCATGAGGTACAACACTTAATGATTGTCATAGGGTACAAATAAGCAATCAGGAAACAATCAATATTAATATAAATCATAAGGATACAAGCAACAAGTTACAGTCATACAGTCATAAGTGGGAGGAGATGGGTGATAGGAACGATGAGAAAAACTAATAGTAATAGTAATGCAGACTAGTGAATAGTTTGACAGTGGTGAGGGAATTATTTGTTTAGCAGAGTGATGGCGTTCGGGAAAAACCTGTTCTTGTGTCTAGTTGTCTTGGTGTGCAGTGCTCTATAGCGTCGTTTTGAGGGTAGGAGTTGAAACAGTTTATGTCCAGGATGCGAGGGGTCAGTAAATATTTTCACAGCCCGCTTTTTGACTCGTGCAGTAGACAGGTCCTCAATGGAAGGCAGGTTGGCAGTAATTATTTTTTCTGCAGTTCTGATTATCCTCTGAAGTCTATGTCTGTCTTGTTGGGTTGCAGAATCGAACCAGACAGTTATAGAGGTGCAGATGACAGACTCAATAATTCCTCTGTAGAAAGAAAAAAGAAACCACAGCAAATGTAACTTTTGCAAAGAAAAAGATGAGATTGTTGACCACTTAATAAGTAGTTGCAGTAAAATTGTGCAGACAAAATGTATGATATTGAAACTGAGGCGAAAAATGCGTATTTAGTGCACAAATATATTAGCATGATCATAATGTTGAAAAAAAATGCTCCAAAATAACATGAAATTTTTAATGGGATTTCCCAATTTATATGAATTTGCATGATGCTGGACATTACAAAACAACAGCAAGTTTTAATTATAGTTGTAGCAATATCACAAAATTTCTAAATTTTCTAAATAAATATGCATAAATAAATAACAGCTACCTTTGGAGGGTAGCTCCAAAGGAGCTGAAAATAATGGTAAAATATGAGAATTGACCACTGAAATGTAATTTAATTTATTTGATTTAGGTGCCATGCAACTCCAAAATGACTTTGGGTGACTCAAAATAATAATAAACAATAATAAAATACAATATGTGTAATCGGAGACAAAACAAATAAAGAATAAGAAAAACAAAGACAGAAAGAACAAGATTGTTATATCGCCAACATACAAAATACAACTTACAAGGGCTCCATCCTCCCTAACCCAAGAAGCATTTTGGAGCCCATGACTGTCACCATAGATGTCCATGAAATAAAGTCCTATCCCTTCTCCTCTATTAAAAAATCTCTCAAAAAGGGGGAATCTCATTTGCTGCCAGTGCTTGATTATTTTTTGTTGCTTTTATCCATTCCCTCAGCAGACCAAGCAATTAGCTTAAAGACTTGTGAACTTCAACTCCCAGAATTCTCCAACCAGCATAGTTGGCTAGGGAATTCTGGGAGTTGAGGTCCACAAGTCTTCAATTTGTCAAGGTTCAACCTAGCTCCTTTAACCTTTTCAGTGTCTAGACTTCCCTGAAGTGAAATTAAAGGAGAATCTTTATTCTCCTACAATTTACAAACCTTAATATAAGGAATAAATCGGTCGATATTTATTTCTTTATTGCCTCTCTATGGCAATAAACCCTACAGTATGAACAAATACATTATTTTTTCATGTTTTTGAGGAAAAAGAACAGGTGGGGAAGGGAGAAGAACTTGTCAAGGAAGCTAATTTCAAGTGCTGCATCCAATGCCAACACGTGTTGGTACATATACATATACACAGAATGACACACACAGAGATAAGCTGTTTAAAAGGCCTGCAACGTATCCATTGCAGTATGTTCAGCCAAGTTTCTAGGCCCTTTGACTCTGGGTCCCTTTGGAACTGTGGGTGTGGCAATTTAATATCCTGCAGCTCCACATGTTTGGTTGAAGTGTTGCACTTTGCAATGTCCAGCTGTGGAGACAGATGGGGAGGGGAAAAATAAAATTTCTGAACTTTAAAAGATATACCACCTGAGAACCTAACAGGGAGAGAGCAGAAACTGTAATGTAATAGAATATTTTATCTCACACAAAAGGCTTGAATATTGGGAAAAACGCCATTCCATGTAGGGTAGTTTGGCTGGGCTTCCTGCTATTCTGCTTGGCGCAGTAACAAAATGCCAACGGCACTTCTTCCTTGGATTGAGACCGAAGCAGGATTTTACATTCCGTTATGCCAGATGGTTGCTTTCCATTATGTTACAGTCTAAGTTAATAGTAAGGCTAACTAACCGTCCACAGAAACTTTGCCAACTACAGCATTTTTAAACTCAGAAGTTGCAGCCGTACGTTGGAAATTCATCCCCTAAAATATTAGCACTCTTAAAATTATTAAAGTCATCATTATGCCCGGTTGGCACCTTGACAGTCTTGTGAAAAATATAATTCTGTGGTTTAGATATTGAGTGTTTAAACAGGGCAGTTTAGAGTGAGGTAAAACTCCTGCTTTCTCTCTCTCTTTTATTACTCCAGGCAATCTGGGTTACATTGTCCTTCCTGATTGCCTATTTCTAACTCTCCCTTTGCATCCTGTCAGGGGGTAAATAAGTGTCAAGCTCATTGATTTCTGGAAGAACAAGGAAAATGGCATAATTTTTGGTCCTACTGCGCTGGTATTGCTGATCATTTGTTGTTAGGTGCCTCCTATGGCAACCTGAGGAAGGTGGGAGGAACCACGATTTCTTTTTCTGCTTTAAATAGTCAATTTTAAAGGTTTTATCTGATGGACAGCTAGAATATTTTAAAGCATGGATATTTTTCCCCCACTGCTTTTCCTGTGCAGGGCAAACTATATGACACACTGTTCTTTCTCTGAAAATATCCATTTTGAATGCCCTAAGGCAATCATTTCATTATAGGCTTGCATTTGAGAAAATTGTTCCCATTGACAAAATGGTGGCAGTGATGTATAGGTGGCAGTTTCATAGTCAACCAAATTATTAGAAATATATTCAAGAAAGTTTGGTGCAGGAATATTTAATCTTTTTGTTATGAATGGCATTCCCAAACACACCGTCAACTTTATTTTGCCATATAAACAGTGGTGGGTTCCTACCGGTGCGGTCCACTCTATAGCACCGGTAGCGGCCCGCTGGTGACGTCACAGTGCCGGTGCGATCGGTTGCCGGTGCCTGGGCGCCGGCATTAAAAAGAAATTTTTACATTTTTTTTACATTTTTTTAAAAAAAATTCTTCTACGCATGCCAGAAGCCGAGCTCTCGGCGCATGCGTTGCCTTCCTACCCCACAGTGAGTCCAAGCAGGGGAGGATGGCTGAGGAAGCGCGTGAGACGCTGAAAGAATGGGCGGCAGGAGCTATCTCCATTCCCCTCCCTTCAGCAGTCCGAGAAGCCACGAATGCACGGTGATGATCCTAGGCATTTTCGCACGTTCAAGGCTTCTCGAGCTGCTGAGGGGAGGGGGAATGGGCGGCAGGATCTATCTCAGTTCCCCTCCCTTCAGCAGTCGGAGAAGCCACACCCACCCGGTCACATGGCTAGCAAGCCACACCCACAAAATAAGCCATGCCCACAGAGTGGTAGTAAAAAATTAGGAACCCGCCCCTGCATATAAAATATATGCCTAGTTCATATTATATGTGTGTAACATATTGTACATAAATGACATATAAAATAAATTCATTTTGTGGATGAATTCCATCAGTAATAGAGTTCAATAGGAAATAACAATTAAGGAGTTGCTTAAGTCTAAAGTCCCCATAGCTAATGCTGTGTTCTTAGTGATAGGATCTGGGATGAAAGACTAGGTGTCATTGCTATAATATTTTGCAACACTAATTTATAGTGACAGAGGTGTTTAAAAATGTATGTGCTGATCAGAAAGAACCCATTTCTTTCTCCCAATTTTTTCATCAGGATTTTTTTTATCAAGGGTTGGTAGAATTGACAAGAAGGAAAAATGACTAGTATGTGTATGTGTGAGACTGAAGTAGATATTATTCATATGTGTCATGTTGAGTTTTTCCAAGGGGGGGGCATTACTTATCTGTTCATAGTTAGACTGCCATCTCTGAATGGAAACACCTGTGGATGTCTGCATAGGAAAAAGAAGAAAAATGAAGCATTCTCTATGGCAAAAGGATACGATTGGAAAAGCCCAACCTTTGGAGATCTCCAAACGTTGTTATTATATTGTAGTTTTTTTAATCTGTCAGAAGGAGAGAATTATTAATACAGGACTGAAGAGCAATCATATAGAATAGAATAGAATAGAATAGAATAGAATAGAATAGAATAGAATAGAACAGAACAGTGATGGCGAACTTTTTTTTGCTCGGGTGCCAAAAGGGCGCGCACGCGCATGATGGTGCGCGTGCCCACATCCATAATGCAGTGCCCCCCCCGCACATCCGCACACAACCCCCCATGCTCCCCCCACGTATGCGCGCAGGCCTCACTGAACCCTCCGGACTTCCAGTAGACCCATTGGGCCATTTGTTGCCCTCCCCAGGCTTCAGGAAAGCCTCCGGAACCTGTGGATGGTGGAAAATGAGCCCAATGGGCCTACCGGAAGTTTGGAAATAAACTTCTGGTAGGCCTGTTGGGCATGTTTTTTGCCATCCACAGGCTCCGGAGGCTTTCCTGAAGCCTGGGGAGGGCGAAAACGGCCTCCCCCGCCCTCCAGAAGGCCAAAAATCAGCTGGCAAGCGCGCTGCAGCTGACATAGGGCAATGCCTCACGTGCCCTCAGATATGGCTCCACGTGCCCCCTGTGGCACACGTGCCATAGGTTCGCCATCATGGGAATAGAATAACAGAGTTGGAAGGGACCTAGGAGGTGTTCTAGTCCAACCCCCTGCTTAGGCAGGAAACCCTACACCACTTCAGACAAATGGTTATCCAACATCTTCTTAAAAACTTCCAGTATTGGAGCATTCACAACTTCTGGAGGCAAGCTGTTCCATTGATTAATTGTTCTAACTGTCAGGAAATTTCTCCTTAGCTCTAAGTTGCTTCTCTCCTTGTTTAGTTTCCACCCATTGCTTCTTGTTCTACCCTCAGGTGCTTTGAAGAATAGTTTGACTCCCTCTTCTTTGTGGCAACCCCTGAGATATTGGAACACTGCTATCATGTCACCCCTGGTCCTTCTTTTCATTAAACTAGACATACCCAGTTCCTGCAACCATTCTTCATATGTTTTAGCCTCCAGTCCCCTAATCATCTTTGCTGCTCTTCTCTGCACTCTTTCTAGAGTCTCAACATCCTTTTTTCATCGTGGCGACCAAAACTAAATGCAGTATTCCAAGTGTGGCCTTTCCAAGACATTATAAAGTAGTATTAATACTTCATGTGATCTTGATTCTATCCCTCTGTTAATGCAGCCTAGAACTGTGTTGGCTTTTTTGGCAGCTGCTGCACACTGCTGGCTCGTATTTAAATGGTTGTCCACTAGGACTCCAAGACCCCTCTCACAGTTACTACTGTTGAGCAAGGTGCTACATATACTGTACCTGTGCGTTTTGTTTTTCTTGCCTAAATGTAGAACCTTACTTTTTTCACCATTGAATTTCATTTTGTTAGATAGCGCCCAATGTTCAAGTCTGTCAAGATCCTTCTGTATCTTGAGCCTATCTTCTGGAGAGTTGGCTATTCCTGCCAGTTTGGTGTCATCTGCAAATTTGATGAATTCCCCATCTTTCCCCTCATCCAAGTCATTGATGAAGATGTTGAAGAGTACTGCGCCTAAAACAGAGCCTTGGGGTACTCCACTACATACTTCCCTCCATGTAGATGCACTACATGTTGAGTGGGGTTGGTCAGTTGGTCATTTTGAATCCATCTGGTGGTGTTGCTGTTTAACCAACATTTTTCTACTTTATCTAGTAGTAGTTTATGGTCTACTTTATCAAATGCCTTACTGAAGTCCAAGTAAATTATATCGACAGCATTCCTCTGGTCCACTAATTTTGTAACTATGTCAAAGAATGCAATAACATTAGTCTGGCATGATCTGTATTTGACAAACTGATGTTGGCTTTTGGTTATTACTTTGTTTGCTTCTAGGTGTTCGCTGATTCATTGCTTGATTATCTTTTCCAGAATCTTCCCTGGTATTGAGGTCAGGCTGATAGGTCTGTAGTTTCCTGGATCTATTTTTTTCCTTTTTTGAAAATGGGAACTGCATCAGCTCTTTTCTATTCATTTTATCCAGCTGTAAATATAAATGATGTAAAATAGCATTTTATGTTAATCTATGGATTGGGGTGGTTGTTTTATTTTTTTATTTTTTGTTGGTTTGTTTGTTTGTTTGAGCCTCATTACTGAAATGCCCAGTACATCCTCTGATTTAAAAAAATGGTACACCCAGCTTTAAAACTATAGCAATAGCACTTAGACTTATATACTGTTTCACAGAGCTTTATAGCCCTCTCTAAGCAGCTTACAGAGTCAGCATATTGCCCCCAACAATCCGAGTCCTCATTTTACTGACCTCGGAAGGATGGAAGGCTGAGTCAACCTTGAGCCAGTGAGAATCGAACTGCTGGCAGTCAGCAGAAGTAGCCTGCAATACAGCATTCTAACCACTGCACAACCACAGCTCCATGAGTTATAGGAAATACAGTGGTAGGTTTTTTTGTTGCTTTTTGGGCCTCCCATGCATTTTAAAGAAAGATATCTGTCATCCATTCATTTTTTAAAGTCTTCCTTCAGTTTTCATGTAATGTTACATTCTGCCTTTATCAACATAGGGTGGGAAGGTGAATTTAAGCCCTGATTAAATTTGGGAGGGGGAAAAAATCTCTCAATTTCCCATGCTGCAGTCTGCCCAGTTTTCCTATCTTTTTTTAGCACACTTTATAAAAATACCTTTTATAAGGTATTAGCACACCTTATAAAAACAGTTCAGAAAAAAAATCTCAAATGTACCACACTGTACTATTTCTTCACCATCTTGTAAAGAAAAAAATAATTATCCTTTGGGATCGTTGAATCACACAGCTGGGTAAATATCCTATGCATCAAAGCAGGTACTATTTTTTTTTTTACATTTCCTACAAGTATCCTAACAAGGAGCAGCACATTTTGTTTCAGGTATTGGAGTTTGTGGATGAAAGATAATTATTAAAGTAGAAAGAATATTTCCCTTGTTCTTTTTCGAGGGTAGTCAAAAAAGATAAATGGCTGTTTCAGAGGCCCCTATCTGCTGTTTCTTACCTAGAGACTCTTAACCTCTTTACTACAATGTGGATATATGCTTCATTTCAAAGTTTACTACACCTCAGGTGCTGTGTGTGGAATATGTGTGCTCCCATTCTGCTGGCACCTTTTTGTAACTGCAATATAGCTCACAGTGGGAAAATCCTCTAGGCTGAGCCACTCTGAATACTTCCATTGCTCTTTCTTAGCTCTAGGAGTGATTTGGAACTGTAGCAGAATATTTGCTTCTGGGTTTCTTTTTAAAGGCTCCACTCAGATACCGGTTAAGATACCTGGGCATTCTTTAAGCTGACAACCTCAAGCACACTGAAGTCAAGAAGAAGGTTAGAAGTGAATACATCATGAGAGAAAACAAAATCTTAAAGTCCAAACCATCAAGGCACTTAACATCTGCACAATTCCAGTCATTAGGTACACAGCTGCTGTAGTGAACTGGGCACAAAAAGAGCTAAAAGCCCTGGATAGGAAGACCAGAAAAATAATGACAATGAATCATGCCTTTCATCTTCACAGCAATATTGACAGACGCTACTTACTAAGGAAATAGATGGGTATGGAATGGTAGATAGAAGGGGGGAAAAAGGAATTGGAAGAATACCTGAAGCAGTGTTTCCCAACCTTGGCAACTTGAAGATGTCTGGACTTCAACTCCCAGAATTCCCCAGCCAGCATTCTGTGGCTGGGGAATTCTGGGAGTTGAAGTCCAGACATCTTCAAATTGCCAAGGTTGGGAAACACTGACCTGAAGGACAGCGAAGAGGATGCACTGAAGCTAGTAAATCTTGAGGGCTTCCTGAATACTGAAGAGAATAAAAAACAAGCCTACAAGAAAGACCAGATGAAGAATGGAAAGTAGACATGGCAAGGCAATGTATTACTTGGCCAAAATATAAAAAATTAGCAGACAAAGGAGATAACAACAAGACCTGACAATACCTAAGAGGAGGAAAGTTGAAGAATGAGATAGAGAGGCTAATTCTGGCTGCAGAAGACCAAGCCTTAAAAACAAATGCATACAAAGCCAGAATTGAGGAAACAGCAAAAGACAGTAAAAGCTGCCTCTGCAATGAAGCTGAAGAAACAGTGGACTACCTATTGGCTGTTTCAAGAAAATCACGAAGTCCAATTACAAACAGCAGCATGGCAAAGTAGCAACAATGGTGCACTGGAATCTCTGCAATAAATAACTATTTGCTGCAAGCAAACCTGATGCTACACAAACTAATAGAAAATGAAGAAGCTTAAGTGCTCTGGGATTTTAGGATTCAAACATATAAGTACCTGCCACAGAACATCTCAGACTTGGCAATTGTCAATAAGACAGACAAAAAAAGTCTGGATGTTGCAGTACCTGAAGACAGCAGAATGAGAGAAAGAACTGGAGGGGGAAAAAACAAAATATAAAGACCTGCAAGTAAAAATAGAACAACTGTGGCAAAAGAAAGCAAAGATAGTACCAACAGTAATAGGCACCTTGGGTGCAATCCCAAAACAGCTGGATCATCCCTTGAACACCATTAGCATTGATTAAATCAACATCAGTCAATTGCAAAAGGCAGCTTTACTTACAACAGCTTACATCCTGTGAAGATACTTTAATACCATCAAATAACACTGCTTGTCCCAGGTCATTGGGAAGGACTCGATAAGAGGACAGAAATGCCAACTTCAGTCTAAACAGCTGGATGGATGGCTGTGCGACAGATCATAATAAAATATTAAATTTATATTCCAGTGACTCTATAATATTTGGGAAGCTGCTAATTCGCTCATTCAGTTTAAGGTTCTTTTTCCCAAAAGTATACAGTATATTCCCCACTGCTATCTAGTGTAGATTTTGTCCACCTGATGCCCTTTGTTGATCCTTAGTCTACAAGGGCATTGAATACAATATATCAGGAGGATAGCAGATTGGGAAAGGCTGCTATCATGTCACTGAATCACACAGAAGTGTAGAACATAAACTGGAATGGATAGATGGATGGATCTGATAAATGGAGTCTAATCAGTCTTCCCCAATCTGATGCCTCTCAGGATTACAACAGCCATAGATTTCCAGACTAACAAAGGATGAGAAAGATCATTCTTGATATTCCCTTTTGCAATTACATTACATAAACCAGGAGAGTGTGAGTTGTAGTCTTTCCTAAGACATGAAAGATAACTTTGGGCCATTTGCTTTCTCTCAATCCATCCCACCCCACTGGGTTGTTGTTGTGGGGAAGGGAGAAGTATTAGTTCTTCTAATGTTCGCCACCTTAAGTGATTTGTTAAAATAATAAATGTGAGATATTAAATAAATAAAATTATATTACTGTTTAAGGGAGAAATCACATGATTATGACTGCACTTTCTTGCTAGAAAGAAACAAAATTACTTGTCTCTTTGGTTCACAACCTGGGGTCTTATTTGCTTCCTAGCCATTCCTGCCCTTTGAAATACTAAGGTGCCTGTTTACTGACTTGTACACATCAAAAACAATGTCATTCTCTTGAATCCTCTTCAGTTTCTCTATTCTGTGGCTATGGGGAGGGGGGAGGAGCAAAGGAGAGATTGCCTAGAGATATGCCTTGTTTTCTCCTTCCTGGAGTGGAGAGATATTTAGGCCATAAAGTCCTCAGGGAGATGGGCGGCCTATAAGATCAAATAAATAAACAAACAAACAAACAAACAAACAAACAAACAAACAAACAAACAAACAAACAAACAAACAAATAAATAAATAAATAAATAAATAAATAAATAAATAAATAAATAAATAAATAAATAAATAAATAAATAAATAAAGCAAGCAAGCAAGCAAGCAAGCAAGCAAGCAAGCAAGCAAGCAAGCTTTGGCTGCTAAGCTAAGAAATCCTAATTTCAGGCTGTAGGCCTCCAAAAATATGTAGTCATGGCTGCAATTCTTAAAATCAGAATGTAATGTTATCACTTTAACATTAACTGTGCCTGTTCACACAGTTGTAACTTGATGAACAAATGTTTGTTATATTTGGTTTGAAAGTGTGCATGTGTGGTATTTGAGTGTGTCTCTATGTGTATTCCTATGATCTCAATCATGTCCAATTCTCAGAAACTGCCTGCACAAGAAACAATATAAAAATGATATATAGTAGGTAGTTAAGCAAAACTCTCTGGACCAACCAGAATGCTTTTCAATTGACAGAGGAAAAAAACGACCCCATCAGGGTGAAGGAATCCGATGGCAAGTTGTAAATTTGTTTGATTTATGCCTTACTTTATCTCCTTCTATAAACACGCAACATGGTTACACCATGAAACCAAAATGTAGCGTTTAAAACAAACATTAAATCGGTGACATTAAAAATTGATGACGAATCAAACACTTGGCAAAGGACTTCATTGTACCATTTTCTATGTAAGGGCAAAACAGGAGGCGAATGTTGCTCCTTAGGCCAGAGAGCCAATCAGGAGAAGACCTTTTCCACAGCTAAGAAATTTGTATGACATTAAAAACCGACACATATGAGGAACCATTCTAGCAGTGATATGGAACTAGCTTTGAATTCAGTCAGCATAGCAGTTCTTCCAGTGCTACGATCGAGGGAAAACCTTTGAAACACCAATTGAAAGGAAGTGAACTGCTACATCTTGGTCAGGAAGTGTTAGCAAGCTTATGGGTAAAAGTGGAGCCACTAGTTACAAAGATATGGGAAACTGGTTGGAAACTGTGGACACATAACTATATTTATTATTGAGTTGCATGTATTATGTATTGATTTATATGCCTTGTTATTTTTCTTCTTCTGGCTCTGTCCATATTGCCCTTTTGTCTCCATGTACTTTTCCATTTTTTCAATGAAGCTCTTAGCATGAAAAGCTATACTCACCCAAAAACAATTGCCCAAACTTTTTAAAAAGCTGAGTTCCATTTTCTTTTCCCAACATTCATCTTAACAGTCTTGAACTTTTTACTTGTGTTAAGAATAAAAATCATGGACTTCCGGGGGCGGGGCCATGGCGGAGCAAAGCTGAGAGGCAAACCGCTGCAACTTAGCTCGACTTTCTTCGCTCAGACTGCCGAAAATTCGCAGCGTGGAGCCTCGTAGGGGTTAGCGCGAGGAAGGGGAACATCGGGCGAGGACGGGAGGAGGTGCAAACCCCCGCCGAAGCAGATGGAAGCCCCAAATCTGAGCGAAGAAGAAACCAGCAAACCACGCTGGTCCAGAGGCATGGCCGCCTGAGCATACAGCAAGGAAGGGAGAGATAGAGAAACGGCAAAATATTGGTGGATCATCGGAAACATCGGATCAAATTGGATTACAATTTTTGATTTTCGGAGAACATTCCAAAATAGAAGAGAACGATCGGCACCCTTGAAGGACAATTGAGTCTCCAAAAAAAAGAACTTAGCGGCGCCTTAGCGGAAAGGAGCGAAAGGCGAGACGAATAAAACTAAGTTAACAGACTGCTTTAAAGGGATACGATTCAAAAGAGCTACAGATCTACGGGACCACGGGAAAAACAGTTGAGACTGGAAAAAGGAACTTACGAGAAGATCACATTTGAAATACTTTGAAATAAAAGGAGGAGGGAAAAAAAAAGGAGAGAGAACAGTGACAAAGCAATTTTTCCTGAACGCAGACATCTTGCATAGACTGTAAAACAGAAATAGAAGATTGAAGACTCCTTCCCAAAAAGACACTTGTAAGATATAATATACGATACCAGAGCAACTAGAAATTGAAAACTTTAATTTATATATTGATTTAGTAATATACTGATATTTAAACTTTAACATATAGTTATCAAAATTATTAAAGTTAAAAATAGTAATACGTGGATACCTAAATAATTAATTATCACTGTTATTATTATATACTAGTTTTCTTTTTTATGGAAAGTAAGAAATGAGAAATAAGATTCTTAAAAATATTAATAACAATTTATATTAAGATACTGAATTAAGTGAACTTATATATATATAGAGAGAGAGATATTTTTTTTCTCTTCTCTTCTTTTTTTTTTTCCTATGATTATTGAACACTAAACTATTTAGATTGTTTAGATTGTGAACTTACAAAGATAGAAATTGTTAGTAAATATTTCTGAAAAGATAAGTTAAAAGGGGGGGGGGATATAATAACAATAATAATAAGCTCTTGACAGGTTTTTTCAAAAATAGAAAATTGACGTTCAAATGATCAACAATTAATCCTTTTTTCCTATCTCCCTATCTCAAAATACGAATAATATTCTCCAATACTTTCCTTTATTGTACCTTAATGAATTTCTGACCCCCCTTGGATTTTCTTAAACTCTAGAATCCTTTACTCCATTTCATACCCTCCTTTCTTACTCTTTAATAGCTAGTTTAATCTTTACCCTCTACTTCTTACTCGAAGTATATCAATTATAGAGAAAGTATAACGATAAGAAGAGGGAAAAATATATGAAAGTGTGGAATAACTTTTTCAGCAGAGTGATCATGTCAACAACAACTACTGTAACCAAACCAATTAAGAAACCAACCCCAGTAACACCTTCAGCGACAGGGCAAAAACTGATCACAGAAATGGCAACTACTGAAAAACAAGGACAAACACCATCACTACATACCATGCAGGCCACATTAGACAGGATACAAGAATTCATGATGACACAGCAAGAAACAATGGTAAAAATGCAACAAACAATATTTAATAATCAGGAACAGACTAATGAAAATTTTGAAGAAGTTAAGGGAACCATCAAAAAATTAGATAATAGAATGGAGGTAATTCAGGGAGTAGTAGCAAAACATGAACAACAAATAAAATATTTAGAGGAAAAAACCGATATAACTGATAAAAAAATAGAGGAAACGGAAGAATCATTAAAAACCAAAAACAAAGAATTGGAAGGGGCCATTGCCCTCCTCGAAATGGAGAAATCAGCATTTTACCTTAGGTTCCAAAATATACCAGAGGTGAAAGAGGAGGAGTTGCGTGATCAGGTAGCAGAAATACTAGCAGAAGCTCTACAGGTAGAAAAAGAAGAAATAAATAGACATATAGATGAAATTTACAGAGTACAAACAAACTTTGCCAAAAGACACAAGCTACCCAGGGAGGTACATGTACGATTTACAAAAAAAGCAATAAGAGATGAAATCTATAAAACTACGAGAACAGAACAAATACTACATAAGGAAAGAGAAATTAATGTATTAAAACAAATTCCCAAACGAATAAGAGAAAAGAGAAGGGACCTACAATACTGCACTGCAAAGCTAATAAGGCAAGAAATTCCTTTTAGATGGTTGATTCCGGAAGGAATCCTGGTGACATGGAAAGGGAAAAAAATAAAGATAGAAACAATGGAAGAGGCAGACCAATTTATTGAAACACATTTAGAAAAAGAAGGAGAGAGTAGTGTAGAGGGTGAGGGACAAAGTCAGGAAGAAAAAGAAATGTTGGAAGAAATGGAGAGAATGAAAAGACAAGAGAGAGGGGGGGATAGGAGAATGAAAACAAAAGAAGTAAGAACCGTGAGACAAACAAGAGCAACAAGTAAAAAATAAAATGCAAAATCCAATCAAAATATTTTCAGTTAACATAAATGGAATCAATTCACCAATAAAAAGAAGATAAATACTCAATAGACTACAGAAACAAGGTTCAGATATCACATGTTTACAAGAAGTTCACATTAAAAAAGAAGAGTATAAGTTATTACAGCAGCCCAAGATAGGTAATCTTTTCACATCCCTAGCTGACTCAAGGAAAAAAGGAATAGCACTATATATCAAAAACTGGTTAAGCCCCAAACAAATATATAGAGATACAGAAGGAAGAATACTTATGGTAGAAATCACAATTGATAAAACTAAAATACTATTAATAGCCATTTACGCTCCCAATAATGGACAAAAAGAATTCTATTCTAAATTATATCAACAAATTATAAAATTAGAGAGAGAAAACATTTGCATAATTGGTGACTTCAATGCAGTAGTAGATGCCAAAGAAGATTATAAATCGGGATCAAAAAAAAAATTCTGAAAGAAAAATTTTACCCAAAAATTTCTTTGAAATCGTGAATGAATTTAAAATAAAAGATATATGGAGAGAAAGACACCAGAAACAAAACCAATATACATACTTTTCAAACCCACATCAATCCTGGTCCAGACTTGATATGGCCTGGTCAAATATAGAACCAATTATTAAAATAGAGAGTGTAGAAATAGAACCAAATACGTGGGCGGACCACAATCCCATAGTAATTACAATGAGAGGAATAAGTAAGACAAGAAGGAGATGGATGATGAACCAGAAAATAATAAAAGAAAAATAATTTAAACAATATATGGAGAAAGAATTAACTTTCTTTCTACAGGAGAATTGGAACGAAGATACATCTATACAAAACATTTGGGATACTATGAAAGCATATGTAAGAGGACTATCTATTGCTTACTCTATTAAAAAAAATAAAAATAAAAATAAACAGATTAAGGATCTACAAAACAAGTTAGGGGAATTAGAACACAAATTACATGAGACACCACAAGATAAGGAAATAAAAGAAGAAAAGGAATTAATTAAACACAAAATAAATCTGATAACACAAGAAGAAATCGCATTAAAAATTAAGTCAGCCAAACAGAACCATTTTGAACATGCTAACAAACCAGGCAGATGGCTGGCTTATAAATTAAGAAAAGAAAAAGAAAAAAAACAATACAACAACTAGAGGATTCGCTAGGGAAAATGCAGTTGGCAATGGAAGAAAAAAAAGAAATAGCACGAGAATACTACAGAGAACTATACAGCAAAGATACTATACAAATCCAAAACATACAAGACTATTTAAAAAATTCTAGTATAGCGCAATTACCAGAGGATATCAAAAATAAGATGGACGAAGAAATAACACTGATTGAATTAGAAAAAGCAATTAAGAACCAAAAAAATAACAAAACCCCAGGACCGGATGGTATTCCAGCAGAGTATTATAAAGAATTACAAACGATTTTAAAAAGTATACAATTAATTACATACAACGAAGTACTAAAAAAAGGAGCAATTCCAGACTCATGGACAGAGGCACTAATAACAATTATCCCCAAAGACACCAATACGAAACATAAGATCCAGAGTTACAGGCCAATCTCGTTGTTGAACTCAGATTATAAAATCTTTGCCTCCACAATGGCGGAAAGACTTAAAAAAACGCTTACTAAAATTATACACTCAGACCAAAATGGTTTTTTACCAAACAGACATATTAAAAACAATATCAGAACAATTATAAACATTTTAGAATATTATGAGACTCATCCAGGGGAACCCATGGCACTCATATTCCTAGATGCCCAAAAGGCATTCGATAATTTAAACTGGGACTTCATAACAAATCAATTAGATAAAATGAATTTTGGAGAAAACTACATAAGAACAATTAAAGCAATATATTCAAAACAAACTGCAAAAATCCTCATCAATGGAGAAACTACAAAAAATTTTAATATAGAAAAGGGAGTTCGACAAGGCTGTCCTCTTTCCCCTTTATTATTTATATTATCATTGGAATCATTATTACAAAAGGTAAGAGAAAACAAAGAAATAAAAGGACTCAAGATAAAAGAACAGGAATATAAATTGCAGGCATTTGCAGACGACATGGTTTTCAATATAGAAGAACCATTAGAGGTAGGACCAATTTTACTAAAAGAAATTAATGAATTTGGGAAAGTAGCAGGTCTAAGAATTAACAAACAAAAAACTAAAATAATATCCAAAAACCTGACAGATACACAAAATAAGGAATTAGAAAAGAAATTAGAAATACAAACTGTAAAGAAAATAAAATATTTAGGAATCAACCTGTCAGCGAAATGCACAACAATAAAAGAAGAAAACTATATGGGAATTTTAAAACAAATTGAAAAGAAATTAGACAACTGGAATAAATTACAATTATCTCTAATTGGCAGAATTGCAGCGATTAAAATGTCAATACTACCTCAAATTTTATACTTATTTCAGACTATACCAATCAAATTAGAGAAAAAATATTTTGAAAAATTAAATAAAATACTAACCAAATTTATATGGGCCGGGAAAAAACCAAGAATTAAATTAAAATATTTACAACAAAATAGAAATCAGGGAGGGTTCGGACTGCCAGACTTTGAATTATATTATCAAGCATCCGCTTTAACATGGATAAAGGACTGGATACAAATCAAAAATAGACGCTTATTGGTATTAGAAGGTTATGACTTACATGTAGGGTGGCATGGATTCCTCTGGGATGATAAACATAAAACACACTCATATTTTAAAAGACATAAAATCAGAGACTCCCTATTAGGAATCTGGCTTAAAATCAAAAAACAATATTATACCAAGATACCACCCTGGTTCTCAGGCATGGAAGCCATTACTTACCCAAACACAACAAACCTGGAAAAAATGGTTACATACGAAGAAATACTGGAAGAAGGAGGAGCCTTAAAATCTATATCAAAATTACAACAGGGAGGAATTAAGATTGACTGGTGGCCATACTTTCAAATTAAGAACAGATTAGAAAACGACAAGAGGAAATATGGAATACAAAAAACTAAATCAGAATTAGATAAAATCTTATTAGGCCAGGAACAAA
This sequence comes from Diadophis punctatus similis, assembly GCA_023053685.1. Lineage (NCBI taxonomy): Eukaryota > Metazoa > Chordata > Lepidosauria > Squamata > Dipsadidae > Diadophis > Diadophis punctatus. The sequence continues at coordinate 223,636,395 of JALIGW010000002.1, forward strand.
AAGCAATAACTAAAATATATAAATTTCTTCTAAAAAATAAAACACAGAAAGATATAATAAAGGGAAATATGATAAGCTGGACGAAAAATTTTGGACATGAAATACCAATTAATCAATGGGAAAAAATATGGAATCAGAACTACAAAATCACAAAATCAGTCTCATATAAAGAAAATTATTATAAACTATTCTATAGATGGCACCTCCCTCCAGCGAGATTGGCAAGAATGTATAAAAATCTACCATCAAATTGTTGGAGATGTCAGTGTAAAACTGGATCTTATTATCATATGTGGTGGACCTGTCCAAAAATCAAACTCTTCTGGAATAAAATCAAAAACTGGTTAACAGAAATCACACAACAAGACTTAGATATGAAACCGGAAACCTTCTTATTGGGAATCATTAACCAAAAAATGGAAAAAAAACACTACTATATCATTTTACATATACTAGCAGCGGCAAGAATAACGATAGCACAAAATTGGAAATTAAATGATATTCCCGAGGAAAGCAGTGTAATCAGAAAAATTTTGGACTGTGCCGAAGCGGATAAGTTAACTATGGAACTGAAAGGAAAGGAAGACTCCGACTATTATGAAATCTGGAACTTATTTTACAATTGGTACGAAAAACGAAAACAAATATCATCATGTAATAAATGTAAATATAAGTTAAATAAGATACATAGAAACTAGAATAAGGAATTAATAGAGAAAACAGTTATATTATATTAATATATATGTATACTATGATTTTACAAAATTGAAAATTTACAAAATTGAAAGTGCCTTATATCTTATGAACTATTATTATTATTATTATCAATACTATCATCAATATCACTATCGTTGTACTATTATTAATACTATTGTTAATATTACTATTACTACGATTGATTTATAAAATTTACTACATAAAAGACAAGATAAAAATTGGAAATTACATAAAAATATATCGCTAACATATACTCGCCGTAGAACAAATTATAGAAATTAACAGCTCTATAGCTGTATGCGCTTTTTATGTTTTGTAAATGTTGTCAATGTCATAATGTTCTTTTTTTCTTTTTGTATGTTTGTTTGTTTTTAAATGTAAATAACTCAATAAAAACTATTTTTTTTAAAAAAAGAATAAAAATCATGAATTTATTCTGTTAATGTTTCTATTTGATTTTAATAAAGCATATTAGAAACACACTAGCCCCCCTTAAACAGTCAATAGCAGGAACATGAATTCTTGATATTATTCTGTTTGCCTCTTATTAAGCCTGAATGATAGCTCACAAGCACTAGCTCAATCTGCGGCGCTGTATTTCTACAGTAGAAGGGTGCTCTATTGACAATAATGGAGCATAGTCAAATAAATCATTTAATGGTGTAAGAAGGTAAATAAAAGCCTCTATGCCACCCTTGCCACTCAGGTCACTTGACCTTGGTCATCCCTGACCTGTCAGTGAACCCTAAGCAGTAAAACAAAAGGACAGGTTAGGCTATTTTTCAAGGCACCAGAAAGTCAGACAAGGAATAATGGATGGAAACTGACCAAGGAGAGATTCAACCTGGAAATAAGGAGAACATTTCTGACTGTGAGAGCGATCAACCAGTGGAACAGCTTGCCTTTGGAGGTTGTGAGAGCTCCAACAATTGAGACTTTCAAGAGGAGATTGGACTGCCATTTGTCAGAAATGATGTAGGGACTCCTGCTTGAGTGGGGGGGTTGGACTAAATGACCTACAAGGTCCCTTCCAACTCTGTTACTCTGTTACAGCTTAAACTTTTCCTATCATATTGACACTTGAGCTGAAATTGACTAAGCACATCTGTCACTGAGAAATTAGCCAATATAAATAGCATAAATAAAATCTTATGAAATCCCTTCAAGATATGGAAATTCTTCACATATACACTAAAGATTCCCCAGATCTGGTCCCATCACCCAAATCTAAATAGAATGGAATGGAATGGAATGGAATGGAATGAAATGGAATGGAATGGAATCGAATCGAATCGAATCGAATCGAATAGAATAGAATAGAATAGAATAGAATAGAATAGAATAGAATAGAATAGAATAGAATAGAATAGAATAGAATAGAATAGAATAGAATAGAATAGAACCTGGAAGCACAAAATAGATGAAGATCATCTCAACCCATAGGATGAGAAGATCATATTCTCTCCAGATTGGGCGCAGCTCAACCTCTTTCCCTGGGGCAGGTCATGTTTATGTGCATTAATAAAACCTAAACTTTCCTATAAATATTTCTAACTTTGCTTTTCAATGTGTGCCCACCTTTCACCACTGAGCTGTTGGTTTTTGCTGTCGAATAAACTGCACCTCCTCTACAAGCGGGTGTCCCGTATTCATTGACCTAACCTGGAATGGAGCAGAATTTTCTTCTAACAATGGCAAGAGCAGAATTCCCATAAACTCTCAGGGCTTATCTGCTTCTATTAGAATTTCATATCTGTTCAAGAAATCCGAATTACTGTTATTCAAAGCTTTTCTTAAAAAGCTTTGCTAAGTATACTAGAAAACCCTCCCTCTAGACCCTGCCAGCTCTTTATATTTATTAGTTTTCCTAGCAAAGAAAGGTCTAACTCATTAAAGTTTTTAGGAAACTAATTTTTGCTGTATAGGTATTTCTAAGCATCAGTATGCTTTTGCTGAGTTCTCATTATCTTCTAGGTCTCCACCCCAATTTCTGTGATAAAGTAATTCCTGAAATTGAACAATTAATAAATAATGATCACATCTGCATGGAGCATAGGATATACTTTGTAGATCTCTTGTAACAGAAGCAAGTTGCAATAGTTTGCTGGTTCCCTAGAAATTTGCAAAAGACCCCAGCGAAAAAAAAAGGTTTTTGATTTAAGGACAGTCTCATTAACAGATAATTAAATGAGGTTAGTAGTGATGGACTGAGAAGAGGGGAGGGGAGTTAGGAAATGCAAATGCAGAGCGAGTGAACCAGATCTGTAAAGGATAGTTTTAGAAGGTTATTGAACAGTGTCATCAAGAGCCCAATACTTTCCAAGCTATATCAATTCAAACATTTATTGCAGTAGTGGGTTATAAAACCCTTTACTACCGGTTCGTGAACGCACTCACGCGCACATATGACGCTACTGCGCATGCGCAGAAGCTTCTGTGCATGTGCAGAAGCGTCCTGACCGGGTGGGTGGAGCGTCCCGCCGCTGGCGCGAACCGGGCCGAACTGGGAGCAACCCACCACTGATTTAATGTCAATGCACAACATGTGTACAATGAGATTGGCTGAGCCTCCCTTAGTGCACCTCCCCCAACACAAATACATCTCAATAACTCACAGTGAAAGAAAGAAAATCCCTAACCCAGTAAATCATACTAAGAAACACACAATCCTCTATACATATATGTGCATAACATTACATTATAATATATTGCACCAATATGAACATGTTGCATGTTGCGCCGGCCCTGCAAGTCTATCATACTTCATACTTATGATGTTATGTTGCATTCAGGAGTTGGACAGCACACGGATAAAAGCTGTTTTTCAGCCTGTTCCTACGACTGGCTATGCTTCTACATCCCCTGCCCAATGGTAGGAGAGTAAAGAAGTGCTGACCAGGGTATGTGTTGTCCCAGAGGATTTTCCTCACTCTTCTAAGGCAGCGAGTCCTAGCGATTTTATCTAGTGGTGTCATGGCACAGCCCATGATGTTTTGTGCCGTGCTCATCACCCTCTGTAGTGTCTTTCAATCCATGGTTGTCAAGCCAGCATACCATACCGTAATGCAATAAGTGAGGACGCTTTCTATTGTGGACCTTTACTGGTCCACAATAGGAGGACATCAGTTGTTGTTCCACATATATTCTTCTTCTGTTGTATTTCCAGTGTGATTTGAGATGCATACAAAGAGCTCAGTTAATCTTAGGGATAGGAGGAGGAGGAGGAGGAGGAGGAGGAGGAGGAGGAGGAGGAGGAGGAGGAGGAGGAGGAGGAGGAGGAGGGAGGGAGGGAGGGAGGGAGGAGGAGGAGGAGGAGGAGGAGGAGGAGGAGGAGAAGAAGAAGAAGAAGAAGAAGAAGAAGAAGAAGAAGAAGAAGAAGAAGAAGAAGAAGAAGAAGAAGAAGAAGAAGAAGAAGAAGAAGAAGAAGAAGAAGAAGAAGAAGAAGATCAATGGTATATATTGACCCCTGATTTAAATAATTCCAGGATTTTAAAAAATGAAGTAGGTGAAGCATAACACATATAGAAATAATTAAAGCAAAACAAATAAAATATGTCTTAGAGACATTCTTTGTAATCTGCCAAAACAAATCAATTCTACATCTATTCTAAAAGGTACATTCTTAGCTCCCATGCCAAAGATGACATATAATTGTGTGCTTCACAGTTCACTCCTTTGCTTTGTAGAAAAGCAAAATCTTCTTTAAACTGACATGGCACCAAGGCAGAAGTTTTGGAAAGGATGTCAAAGGCATTTATTGGAAGCAGCCGCCAATAAGAGGGGACCCAACAACTAGGATTCTGACAATGTCCCCAATCTATTATAAAACAATGCTTTTACCAGTCTGGCTGATCTTCAAAATATAGCTCCGAGTCTACAGAGTTGTTGATATACACACTGTGTCGATACATACACTCCTGAGGATTCCTGTATAAAGCTAAATGTTTCTGACCAATGTAGTATATAGTACAGTGGTTCTTAAACTGAAGGTAATTTTGGCATATCCTGGGGTAATGGAGCAATTTGTAACTGCTTGTTTGTGAGTTAAGGATCCAATTTGGACCTACTGCTGCCAAGATGCTTGTGGAAAACAACAGAATCTATTCTTTTTGTGGAAGTAATGACATTATTTGAAACCACAAAAAGGGGTAATTGGGTTAAACAGTTTACAAACCAGTGGTATAGTGATTAAGGTGAGAAGTCCAAGAAAGCTTACTCTCTTTTCAGTGCAACATACTACATGCCATTTCTTTCTGGTGATAAAATTAAGAAAAAAGTCTGCCCTTTATTTATTTATTTATTTATTTATTTATTTATTTATTTAAACGCTCTTATAGGCCGCCCAATCCCGTGGGACTCAGGGCGGCGTACAACATGAATAAGAGGCGTACATTTAAAAACAGTCGTCATTAATTTAAATTAAAAATATAATTAAAAAGAAGACATTATAAACACAACATTCAGGGGGAATCTGATTGTCCTATTCACCCCATCTGCCGGAAGAGCCATGTTTTTAAGGCTTTACGGAAGGCCAGTAGGGTGGGGATGGTCCGGATCTCTGGTGGCAGTTGGTTCCAGAGGGATGGGGCTCCCACAGAGAAGGCCCTCCCCCGCGGTCCCGCCAACCGACATTGTTTGGCCGACGGGACCCGGAGGAGGCCCTCTCTGTGGGACCTAACCGGTCTTAGGGAGGTATGTGGTAGGATGCGGTCCCGCAGGTAGCCTGGCCCTGAGCCATGTAGGGCTTTAAAGGTAGCGACCAACACCTTAAATTGCACCCGGAGGCTGACTGGTAGCCAATGCAGCTGGCGAAGGATAGGTGTTACGTGGGTGTATCTCGGTACACCCACTACTGCACGCGCAGCTGCATTCTGTACCAGCTGGAGTCTCCGGATGCTCTTTGAGGGTAGCCCCATGTAGAGCGCGTTACAGTAGTCTAGCCGTGAGGTGACAAGGGCATGAGTGACTGTGAGCAAGGCCTCCCTCTCCAAGTAAGGTCGCAATTGGTGCACAAGACGGATTTGTGCAAAGGTCCCCCTAGCCACAGCTGAAAGATGTTGCTCCAATTTTAGCTGTGGATCTAGGAGGACACCCAAATTGCGAACCTGTTCTGAGGGAGTCAATTTTTCTCCCCCGAGAACCAAGGAGGGACAGTCGACATAGTCCTTGGGAGGCAATATCCAGAGCCACTCAGTCTTGTCTGGGTTGAGCCTGAGTCTGTTCACTCCCATCCAGACCCTCACATCGTCCAGGCAGTGGCACATCACATCAACTGCTTCACTGAACTGACACGGGGTGGAGATGTATAACTGGGTATCGTCAGCATACTGTTGATACCTCACCCCATGTCGTCGGATGATCTCACCCAGCGGTTTCATGTAAATGTTAAACAGGATGGGCGAGAGGACCGAGCCCTGTGGCACCCCGCAAACCAGGGGCCTAGGGGCCGACCTCTGTCCTCCTGTCAACACCGACTGCGTCCTGTCAGAGAGATAGGAGGAGAACCACTGTAAAACAGTGCCTCCCACTCCCATCTCCCCAAGTCGACGCAGAAGGATACCATGGTCAATGGTATCGAAAGCCGCTGAGAGGTCAAGTAGCACCAGGATGGAGGAATGACCCCCATCCTGGGCTCGCCAGAGATCATCCATCAGCGTGACCAAAGCAGTCTCCGTACTGTAGCCGCGCCTGAAACCCGATTGAAAGGGATCCAGATAATCAGTATCCTCCAATAGCCGCAGGAGTTGGAGCGACACCACCTTCTCAACAACCTTACCCAAGAAGGGTAAGTTGGAGACTGGACGGAAGTTCTTTAAATCCGCTGGGTCCAGGGAAGGCTTCTTGAGGAGGGGCCTCACCACCGCAGCTTTTAAAGGCTGTGGGATGGATCCCTCTCTCAAAGAAGCGATCACAACCGCCTGGAGCCAGCCGCGTGTCACCTCCCTGCTGGCAGAAACCAGCCAGGAGGGGCACGGGTCCAATAAACAGGTGGAGGCGCTCATCGCTCCTATGGCCTTGTCCACATCCTCAGGAGTGACAGGTTCAAACTCGTCCCATATAACAGGACTAAGACTCACCCCTGTCATCTCGGCTTGCCCTGTCCAAATGGAGTCCAGGTCTGTCCGAATCTGAACGACTTTATCCGCCAGAAACTGGGAAAATTCCTCAGCTCTGCCCTGCAAGGGATCTTCAGCCCCCTCCTTGGCTAGGAGGGAGCGAGTCACCCTAAACAGAGCGGCTGGGCGGGAGTCGGCGGACGCAATAAGAGCGGAAAAATTCACTTAACACATTTTTATTTATTTATTTTGTAGTTTTTCTATGCCGCCCTACTCCCTCAGGACTAAGGGCGGTGTACAACATTTTATAAAAAACTCCAAAACAAATCATTAAAAACAGCTTAAAAAAACAGTTAGAAATATATAAAAACACACCATACATACCTGGGGGAGACATCAGATATAAAATCGTCTCAAAACCCCGCCTGCAAGAAGAGCCATGTCTTAATGGCTTTTCTGAAGGCCAGCAAGGTGGGGATGATTCGGATCTCTGGGGGAAGTTGGTTCCAGAGAGTGGGGGCCCCTACAGAAAAGGCCCTCCCCCTAGGGCCCGCCAGTTGGCACTGTTTGGCTGACGGGACCTGGAGGAGACCCACTCTGTGGGACCTGACCGGTCGAAGGGAGGAATGCGGCAGAATGCGGTCCTGAATTTTTCACTTAACAATGTAAATTTTGGGCTCAATTGTGGTCGTAAGTTGAGGACTACCTGTATAGGTCAAACCCAGCAGTGTTTACCAGAGGGTGGAGAACCACAAGGACAAGCTAAATGTGTCTTTACAGTCTTACACATTAAAGAAATCCCATTTCAGAAAATAGCAGTAGGCATCCAACCCAAGCTACTCAAAGGAAGCAGAGTGCATTGACTCTTATGGTCTATGCCACTAGATGGCCTGAGGCATCCCTGCTGCTACAGTGGCTCATAACACACTTGTGTGATTTAAGGCTCTTTCAATGTTGCACCGAATAGAAAACTAGCATTTGATAAAAAGACATAACTCATTTACCTGGAAAGCAGGACACTTCATTCTATAATAAATTCTCCTGATCATCTGAAAAACAGAGAAGTAAATAATATTTTGTTTTTACTTGCAAGAAAAAACAGCAGCAGTGTCAGGCCTGCCTCTGTTCAAACCCAAGAAAGAAACCCCTCCCCCACTCCATTGAAGTAGAGAAGAGGTACTTTTACTGAGCTTGAAATGATAGCGGCGAAAGCAAGGCAAGATCTGATTCAAAAGGCGCGAAAGTTACAGGTTGAAAGTTTCCCCAAATCCCTCCCCCCAGGGTCCCATGCTGAGTGTCCAATCAACATCCCACATAATGTCATGTGAAGCTCATCTTCAGGTATTTCACCCATCTGGAGTTCCAGGAGGGTTGGCCTTGACAACTCCACTCAGCAGCACAGTAATTCTTGAGAGCAAACCTCCCTTTTAGTTCATATGGGCCTTCAACTCATCAGCTCACTTCCCCATCCCAAATGCCATGCCCCCCCCCCATTACTATGGCAGCCAATAGCAAGCATGCATCAAAGGAAAGTCCCATGCTGGAGATCCGGCTGATCATCTTGGATGCACTTTTGATACAAAATCACCCTTCTTCTACTTGAATGTGTCATTAAAAATTATGCCATTTAAACTAAAGAAAACAGCTGTGGATTTCTGAAGATCCTATGGATCTGGACCAAAGTGTTGAGGCAAATAAAGGATTTTTCCAGGTTGGTATTGCCTAAACAGGGGTCTCCAACCTTGGTAACTTTAAGACTTGTGGACTTCAACTCCCAGAATTCCTCAGTCAGCAAAGCTGGCTGAGGAATTCTGGGAGTTGAAGTCCACAAGTCTTAAAGTTGCCAAGGTTGGAGACCCCTGGCCTAGAACTACCAAACAGAAGAAGCTTGTGAGCTGTTCTACTTTTATGGATTTTCTGAGGCTATTAACTAAGGAACTGTATTTTCTTTTCTTGAAGTTTGACAGAACAAGTCCACAACAATGCAAAAGTTTCAGAATATTTATCAGTAAGCGGCATTGCTTTTATTTAAAAAAGTCTTTACAGAAGTCTCTAGCCTACTTGTGCTTCCAACTTCAACATGCTGTACCCAGTTGAGGCCTGAACACCAATTTAAAAATGATTTATGGGGTTTTTTTTAAGGTTGAATATTCCATGAAGCCTCAAAATAGCATGAGCTTGTGGGGAAGTTTCAATGATTATTATTTGGAGGATATTGTCTATTGGAGCTAAAATATCACAGTCCAGGATAATATGAGGTATAGTTTCCTAAATATATCATTTAGGGCAACCAAAGATGTACAGAGGACAATAGAAATGATGGATGAAGCAAGGGAGTAAAAAGTAACTTCCAAAAAGTACAATTCAACTTAAGCACCAGTCCTAACATAACCTATATTACTAGGATTTGTGCAAATTTTTGAAAAGGCTGGGGTGCTTCAATTCAGCACATGTTCACATGAAGCATTCCTTCAAAAGTGCTTCACAGAATAATAAGGGCTCCCATCCCACACTTTTAAAAAATAGGAAAATAACTGCTATTTTATTTTGCTCTGCATTGCCTCACTCTGCAATTCTAGTAGCTGAAAAGGACTACTAGACTCAACTAGACTACACTACTACCAGTAGTGCTTTTTTAATGACCATAATTGGAGCTGGCAACTCCATCGCTAAGCAATGTGGTCATTAAGGGGGGGGGAATCACATCACTACAGCTGCCGTTGTTAAATGAATCACCTGTGGTTCTTAAGGGAGACAGCACATGATGGCAACTTGTGACTTTCCTGCCAGCTTCTCCATTGATTTTGCTTCTTGGAAGCCCCTTGTGAAGTGTGACTGTGGGATGCTGTCACAGTTGTAAATACTCACTGGTTGCAAAGTACCCGAATCTCAATCACATGACCTTCATTGAGGTCGTAAGTGTGAGGACTCATACAGTTACTCTTTCAATGCTGTCATAACTTTGAATGGTTGCTAAGTGAGTAAGTGTAACTCCTGGACACAATGGGGTTGACAAGGGGAATCACATCTCATCTATACTCTGTAAAGAGAGATGTCATCTCTATGGTGCTTCCTTAGGAAAAAGGTAGGGGTGATGTTAGGCCAGCTATATGCTAACTATAATGGTTACAGGAATTGGGTATGTCTAGTCCAATGAAAACAAGGATTATGGGTGACATGATAGCACTTTTTCAATATTTGAGGGGCTTCTAAAGGACGAGGGAGTCAAACTATTTTCCAAATCACCAAAAGGCAAGACAAGAAACAATGGTTGGAAACTAACCAAGGAGAGAAGGAACCTAGAACAAAGAAGAAATTTCCTAAAAGTGAGAGCAATCAACCAACGGGAATAACTTGCCTTCAGAGGTTGTGGGTGTTCCATCACTGGAGGCTTTCAAAAACAGATGGACAATCATTTATTTGAAATGGTTTAGAGCAGAGGTGTCAAACTGGCGGCCAGTGGCCGGGAGCTTCATCACTTGAGACTTTCAAGAAGAGATTGGACTGCCATTTGTCAGAAATGGTGTAGGGCAGGGGTCTCCAACCTTGGCAACTTTAAGACCTGTGGACTTCAACTCTCAGAATTCCACAGCCAGCTTTGCTGGCTGAGGAATTCTGGGAGTTGAAGTCCACAAGTCTTAAAGTTGCCAAGGTTGGAGACCCCTGGTGTAGGGTCTCTTGCTTGAGCAGGGGGTTGGGCTAGATGACCTACAAGGTCCCTTCCAACTCTGTAATCTGTAAATTAGATGTGTCATGTGCAGGCCACGCCCATCCCAGCTCTGCAAAGGCAAAAAATGTCGTGATATGTTGTGATATGTCATGTGACGCAATCGAGTTTGACACCCGTAGTTTAGAGTCTTCTGCTTGAGCAGGGGATTGGAATAGAAAACATCCAAGCTCCCTTCCTACTCTATTATTTTATCTTCTATAAACTCATTATTTCAGTACAGATTATTATCCAACAGAAATCCTAGAGAATGACGCAATTTGGAAGAATTCAGTGTTTTGAAGATGTATAAAATATATTTTACAAATAAAAGATAGATTGTGGGAATTGAAAATCACTCAAGGAAGAATGAGCGTGGAATGGGATGGCATTTCTAAAAAAGAACATGTTGGACCATGTTAGACTACTTCATACATCAATATTGTGCTGGCCGGTCACTAGCTTGAACTTATTTATGCTATGGTGGTGCCAGTGAATAATGTGCAGGATCCCACATATGGCTTAGGGGGGGTGAATGTTAACTTTTATTACTCCTGTTGAAAGCCACTTTATAATATCTTTTTTTTTAACGTGTCAAGAGTACAATATAGCATCTCCATGGTTGGCTTTGGAGTGGCTGAAAGCCCTTTAAGGAATTTGTCTTCAGTGAACCATCAATAGTCTGACATACTATCTTAGCCAATGTCTATCTTGTGGATGCTGTCCTGGGTGATTTGTCTTCTCCACCAGATTCTAGACTAACATCTTCCCTCTGCACATGCCATTTATTTTGTATTTCTTCGGCACTTCCTTAAATGTGCCTCCCATGGGCAAGCTGAAGGTCACATCCAAGTACTGTCACATTTTGTTCTGCTATAAATGACGTGTGTGTTTTAAAAAGGGAGCGAGACAGAGAAAGAGAAAACAGCTGCAAAACTAAACACATGGGTGTACCTAGGATTCTCCTTAATTGTTAGGAACACAAATTATGTGCATTGATTCATAAAGCAGAAGAAATTAAATTCTAGGTGTGGGGAACATCTGTATCAGCACAAACAAAATTGTTGCATACATTATCATGTTTTGTGAATTTATTTATTTATTTTATTTGTTTGTCAAACATGTACAAGATAGTAGGCATTGGTATAAACATAAACATTAGCAAAGTAGGTACAGGTAAATTAGGCAATAGGACAGTAGGACAGGGATGGTAGGCATGATGGTGCGCTTATGCACACCCCTTACAGACCTCTTAGGAATGGGGTGAGGTCGACTGTAGACAGTCTAAAGTTAAAGTTTTGGGGGTTTGAATTATCTTGCTCTCTCTCAAAATGTTTAAAATAGCTAAAGTATTTCTGCAAAATGCAGACCGCCTTATTGGAGAATTATCAAATCTCAGAAGAGAGAGACAAAAGAGTCCTGTTCTTTCCATCCTGGCCTCTCAAGTTGATGGGGAAGATCTGTAAGAAAGTTTTAGTCCTTTTTGGTTAAATATAGTTCCGGGGTTCCCAGCTCTGCAAAGCTGCTGCTTGGAATGAGTCATCCTCTGACTTTGTTTACAAGCCCTCCCTCCTCAGATGCTTTTAACACCATTGTGATAGAGCAATAGGAAATCAAGATGACAGCTAAAATAGGTAAAAAGCATCGCAAGGAGCCATGGCAATGGCCATGGGTCAGGGCATTGATTTTCACTGAATGGCTGACTTATTCATTACGTTTTGAAATTTTAGTTTTGTCTCTTGTTTGGGGCTTGTTTACATGGCAAAATTTCTTCTTTTACCACAAAGATACATTTTCCACTTTTTTTGTCCACTATTGGCATGCATATAATTATAGTTATATAATTATAATTTTAAGAATGGCTTTATGCAATCAGTCCAAGATGGATCTGAATTGCTCTGTCCGAGCTCAAAATCATAACACAACTCATATCACAGGGTGGGTCAGAAGCAACTACCACAATTAACGCTTTATCACATATGAGAGAGAAACCTATCTACCTACGGTACCTACAGGTAGACCTTGACTTACGACCAGAATAATTGAATCCCAAATTGGTTTGCTAAGTGAGACAGTTGTTAAGTGAGTTTTACCCCTTTTTTATGACATTTCTTGTCCCAGTTCTTAAATGAATCACTGCAGTTGTTAAGTTAATATAACACGGTTGTTAAGTGAACCTGGCTTCTCCATTGACTTCTCTTGTCAGAAGGTCACAAAAGGGGATCACATGATTCTGGGACATCCAACCGTCTTTTATTTATATGAGTCAGTTGACAAGCTTCCCAATTTTGATCATGTGACTATGGCGATGCTGCAACAGCCATAATTGTGAAAAATGGTCATAAGTCACTTTTTTCAGTGCTCTTGTAACTTCAAAGAGTCACTAAATGAATGGTTGTAAGACGAAGACTAGCTGAACTTATTCAGCTTCACATCTACTGCATGAAAGCTACCATATCACTATTTTTTTTAAAGAATCCACATTTTAAATGTCATAGCTGCCCATTGGTCTCCGGGTACAATTCAAGGTGCTGATCATCATCTTTAAAGACCTACATGGCTTAGGACCAGGCTATCTCCGGGACCGCATTCTACCTCATACCTCCCTTCGACCGGTCAGGTCCCACAGAGTGGGTCTCCTCCAGGTCCCGTCAACCAAACAATGCCAGCTGGTGGGGCCTAGGGGGAGGGCCTTCTCTGTAGGGGCCCCTGCTCTCTGGAACCAACTCCCCCCGGAGATCTGAATCATCCCCACCCTGCTGGCCTTCCAAAAAGCCATCAAGACATGGCTCTTCCTGCAGGCGGGGTGATGTTGAGACGACCTTCCATCTGACGTCTCCCCCATGTATATATGATATGTTTGTTGTTTTAAATTGTTTTAAATTGTTTTTAACATTTATTTGATGTTCCCTAAAATGTTGTACGCCGCCCTGAGTCCCGAGGGAGTAGGGCGGCATAGAAGAACTTCGAATAAATAAATAAATAAATAAATGAAATAGCTAAAGAATACACGTAACATTCATTTGAGAGAAAGAAAGCATGGCATCGTATGGCCTAGGAACTGATGGGAAGAGGAAGCATTCTCACCATGAATGCTGCGAAGGTGAAGATTAATCTATGCTGCCCTTTGCTGAACCCAATAGCATCCCAACACCAGACACCGGAGTCTCCATGCTGTGTCAGCTCCTATCATGCAGGTAGTGAGTGAAAAGCTATTCACGGATGGTGTTATGAAGCCGTCATGAATTATGTATCTTAAACAAACTTACTTGATCTGAAGCACTCGAGTGGAAGCCTTTTAGCTAGATGCTGGCCACAGGAGAGCTCAGCTACAGATCTCTGCCAGGGTATGCTAACTCTTGGACTGTCTGACGCCGTGTCTCACTGTTCGTTTCATTTACTTCCTAGCACGTGCTGCTCTGCAGGTCCTTTTTCCTCCTCTTTTAAATCTCCCCTGGATAAAACTAACGTCAGTTTCTTCAGAAGCTACAAGCCCTTCTTTCTGCTGAAGCTTTGTCTTCCAATGATGATTTTATATGAGAGAAAAAACCCCTATGGTGTCTTTTTAGAAGGATTCCACAAAGAAATAATGCTTGGGCTCAGTCAAGAATTTTTCCTCTCTTCCCTTAGGTCCATTGGAAGAACATAAAAGACTTTCTGTCGCTTGTTTAAATTATTTCTCCCTTTATGAAATTATTAGCCACTAATTGTCTTTTTGAGGTCCAAACCAGTAGTGGGTTTCAATTTATTAAAGTTTGTTGCAAAAGCAAAACCAGAAGCACACACAGATGACTGATTCAGCTGGATTCAATAACTTCTTTCTAAACATAATAACATATATATTTACAATACCACAAGTAGAATTCTTCTTCAATCAGTTACAGGTAAACACAAGCAGGAGAGTTAGTTTTCATTTCAGCAGAGTTCAGAGTGGAAGAGTGCAGAGAGGAGAGTGCAGAGTGGAGTGGAGCCACACCCAGCCTTAAGCTTAAGTTCCAGTTTTTATTCTCTGCACAGACTCAGAAATGTTTAACTCCCATTGGCTGATTCAGTTGCTATATCTATTCATTGGCTGATCTTGTTAACATGGGCTCTCCCAGTTCATGAATATTCTAACATAATTACCTTCGCTACTGGTTTGCTATTGCTTCTGCGCATGCGCAGAAGCTTCTGCGCATGCGCAGAGATGTCTGGGCAGGTGGGCGGAGCCTCCCACCGCTGCAGCTACTGGTTCACCCGATCCGGGGCAAACCGGTAGCAACCCACCACTGGTCCAAACTATATATTACCAAAATCAGAGGGCTGACCCTAAAAAACTTTTATTTTATGTCTTTTTCCAAATAATATTCGAAATCGCTTCATCCAAATTTAACCACTCTAGGAAGCATTCAGGAAGTTCTCTCTTTCATTTTCAGTAGATTACAATATGCTAAAAAGGCAAGTATTATTTTGGCTGGATTAACACAGAGTGTCAAAATCACGTCCAATAGTTGTGCCTTAGACCTACTTGGAATATTTTGTGCCTAGTTCTGGGTGCCACTGTTCAAAAAGTACAATGAGAGAAAGAGCAGGTTCAGAGTTGGGCTACCAAGTCGATGTGGCATCTGGAAATCCATGTGGAATGCTTAAAGAATCTGGGTATATTTCAGCCCACAAAAGCGATGACTCCATGAAAATGGTCTTCAAATGTTTGATGAGTGTCTACATTGAGTGAATTTTTTTTATTTCTCTGACAGCAAAACAAAATCAAAGCATAGCACAGCAATCACAGCAATGCATGTGTGCATGTGTGTGTGTGTGTGTGTGTGTGTGTGTGTGTACACATACACATACAGTATATATAGTAGATAATGTATCTTTTTGTGTGCCTGTGTGTAATATGTATGTACACATATGGCATATATACATAGGATTAAATAGTATATTTTGGATGTTCAGTAGTAGTAAATAGACAGGGAAATTGTATCTCGTTGAGGCCTTTGAGGTGAGGAGAGGCCAGGCACCCTAACCCTTACCCTAACCCTAACCCTTGACGTGAGTGATGTCAAGTTGGCCACGCCCACCCAGTCACATGACCACCCAATCACATGATCACCAAGCCACCCCCACCCAGTCACATGACCGCAAAGCCACTCCCACCCAGTCACATGATTGCCAAGCCACTCCCACCCAGCTACATGACCATGAAGCCACGCCCACCATCACATGACCATCATCCCACACCCACAAAATAAGCCACACCCACAGAACCAGTAGTAAAAAAGGTAGAACCCACTCCTGCATTCAGAGTGGCTTACTCTATCTGCCTTTCACACAAAAAAACGTGGGTTTTTTTTGCTGCCGTCTTTCATGCTCATTCAAATGAAGTGACAATCTGTGTAAGCAGATGATGTTTGACACTTTTGGGTTCTGTGACCTGAATAGAAGCGATAATCACAGTAGACACAGAAAGAGGGAGAGAGAAGAAGAATTCTACTTTATTGGACACTACAGGTGCTGTATTCTGCCACATCATTTTAATACAAATTTCAAAAGGCAGGAAGAACCCAACAAATATTTAACTGTCAATGTGTACTCAAAAGCCAAACTAACTTTATTGAGTGCAAATGTTTTTTTAAAGAACAGAACAGAACAAAGGAGTGCAGTCTGACCCTTTATGCTGCCTCCATAATAATTTCTTTGATCAAAAAATCCCCAAGGTACCTTATCAGTCGGCTGAAATATCTTCTTTGGCACACAAGCTGTGCCTCCTTACGGAATAGAATGCAGTGATCAGTCAAACACCAAAGCTCTGCATTTGTGTTCTTTTAAATGATTGCTTCTCTACTCCTGGCCTTTCTCTAACTTCCTGATTGTCCTTTTACAGTTCTTCACTTTTCCTGCCTTTAATAAGGACAGTTAATCCATACCATCTCTTCCAAGCAATACTTCTCAGCTAATGGGCTGGTTAATTAATAAACACTAGAACAGGATGTCCTTTGCTGCAAATAATTTCAGTGAAAGTTCAGAAGGGGTTTAAAACAGAAGTCCTAGCTATGGAAAGGGAGATCAAGAAAGAGTCAGATCAAAATACCTAACCATGGTTCCTCAGCTCTACCTTGCAAGTGTTCCTCGCCTCCCCCCTTTGGCAAGGAGGGAGCGAGTCACCCTAAACAAGGCGGCTGGGCAAGAATCTGCGGACGCAATAAGAGCGGAAAAATGAGATTGTTTTGCCGCCCTTATTGCCACTAAATAAGACTTGATGTAGGTTATTAATAGTGTTCGATCAGATTCAGTTTTACGCCAGTGGCGCTCCAGACGTCTCTTTTGGCGTTTCATCTCCCGGAGCTCCTCGGTAAACCAGGGGGATTTCCGGGATCCACTGCCGCAGAGAGGTCGCAAAGGCGCAATCCGGTCTAACGCCACTGATGCTGCGGTGTTCCAGGCAGCCACCAGGGAATCAGCCGAATTGCGTACCAGGGTTTCAGGTATTTCCCCAAGTTCCCTCTGGAATCCTTCCGGCTCCATTAGGCGTCTGGGGAGGAACTACCTAGTCGGTTCCGCCTCCCTGCGGGGGAGGAATGGGGCTGTGAAATCCAACCTCAGTAGGAAATGATCTGACCATGACAGTGGGGTGATGACTATGTCCCCTATCTTCAGATCATCTCTCCACTGCCCCGAAAGAAACACTAGGTCGAGCGTATGGCCACCCTCATGAGTCGGACCCTGGATTACTTGGGTTAGGTCCATGGTTGTCATGGAATCCATGAACTCCTGAGCTACCCCAGAGGTTTCACCAGCAGAAGGCAGGTTAAAGTCCCCCAGCACCATAAGCCTAGGGAACTCAACCGCCAAGCCGGCTACTGCCTCGAGCAGCTCAGGCAGGGCCTTACTAACGTAGCTGGGAGGCAGGTACGTTAAGAGAAGGTCCACCTGAACCCCTAAGTCCAACTTCAGAAGGAGCGTCTCACACCCAATAATCTCCGGGGCAGGGATCCTACAAGGATGCAGATTTTGGCGCGTTATTATTGCCACTCCTCCCCCACTTCCCTGGGGTCGAGAATGATGCTGCACTGAGAACCCGTCTGGGCATATCTCAGAGAGAGCTACTCCACCTCCTGGCCCAGCCAGGTCTCAGTTATACATACCAGGTCTGCCCCCTCTTCTGTGATTAAATCACGTATCAGGGAGGCTTTTTTGACGATTGACCTGGTGTTAAGCAGCAGCATCCTGAGCCCAGGGCCCTGAAAACCTTGGTTGCCAGGTACTCGGGTTGAGCAAGATGGAACCACATCGGAGGGGCCGGAACAAGGGATCGCTTGTAAACAGCAAGGTCTTATTCCCCGAGAGCGGGCCACCCCTCTGCTCCCGCCATATCTGCCTCTTCCCATTATGACCGAGATGTTCCAGCTCTGGTCTCCACCAGAGACCCCCTCCCCCTTGCTGGTCCCCCTCCATCCCTGCAGGCCATACATACCATTCACGCTGAGCTGGGGCACAGAGTCAACCCCCCCCACACTTCTGTTTCCACACTCAGCAAAAGGGGGGTGAAACCTAGTCCCCAGCTCGCTCATACTCTCATATCCAATCATTCTAATTTACGCATTCATCCCCCACACATCAACACATCCACCCTACAGACACTCCCCCCTTCCAAGGTAGAATTAAGTAAAGTGCAATAAAAGAGTTAATTAAGGACAGGCAGATGCAATAAGCATGGTAGTCTCTAAAACTGCTAGTCATGGTCCAATTCATTAGTCACTCCCCCCCCCCACCATAATCATTCTCAGGGGGATAGTGTCCATTGTTCTCATAAAAAAACCAAAACTTTCACCACCAATTGACTCTCGGCTTTGAAATGGTGTTGTGGTTCTTCTCTTCTCTCTATGTGACAGAAATGGACCTCCGGGGAACCAGTCCAGTGATGCCCCCCCCCATCTAACCACTGCACCACCATGGCTCCTACCAGAATAGATCTGCCAGGATAGGAATGTTTCGGGTCTTACCGTATTTTTCGGAGTATAAGACTCACCTTTTTACCCCCATAAAGAGGGTGAAAACTTGGGTGCGTCTTATACACCGAATGCAGCCCCACCCACCCAGCCACCCCCACCCTTTGGCCTCTGTCTTCCAGCAATTTACCTCTTGCAG
Organism: Diadophis punctatus similis; assembly: GCA_023053685.1. NCBI lineage: Eukaryota > Metazoa > Chordata > Lepidosauria > Squamata > Dipsadidae > Diadophis > Diadophis punctatus. Next base: position 223,655,004 of record JALIGW010000002.1, read on the forward strand.
GAAAGAGGGAAGAGCCTGCAAAGCCAAGCAAGTCAGTAGCAGTTTCCCCGATCTACAGCTGATTAGCCACGTGGAAAAATGAAAGTGAAACTAACTACAAAGGCTAATAGCTGGCAGAGACATGCAGATTTTTATTTTTTGCTGAACTGGATGGAAGGGGGTAAGTGAATAACTAAATGTCTGTAGAATGTTCAAATTATTAGACTTACTTTTTAAAGACTGCTTTATTATTGTTCTAGAGCCAGGGATCTCCAACTTTGGCAACTTTAAGACTTGTGGACTTCAACTCCCAGAATTCAACAGCCAGCTTTGTTAGCTTTGCTGGCTGTGGAATTCTGGGAGTTGAAGTCCACAAGACTTAAAGTTGCCAAGGTTGGAGATCCCTGTAAATCTAGACAACTTAACAAAATAAAGAAGCTTTTTAAAATAAATGCTTGCTCTGAAGAGGCTCAATGCTATTGTATCTTCTTTTAAATAATAGAGAATAATGTATACTTCCAGAAATTTTAATTAATTTTAACAGCTCTGTACAAGTATAGTATGAAATGTAACAGTATCCTGTTTAGTATTAAGAGTTTAGTTACCTTGGAGTAGATCTATTTAAATAATTGGGAAGAGTTAGTGTGACTACATTTAAGAAAACTTTCTGGCATAATGTACATTTCTCCAATTCTTTGCTATTTCTATGAGTCAAGCACACATGCACAGAAATACACAGCAAACAGTGTATATCATCTGTGCTGTTTGCTGTTTGGCAAATTGCTTGGAGGCAGAGGCCTTTTTCCCTTGTTTTCCTCCCCCAAAACTAAGGTGCGTCTTATACTTCGGTGCGTCTTATACTCCGAAAAATACGGTATGTATTGTGGAATATGGCTTCTTGTCATGGCACCCTTCTTTGGAACATCCTTTCTCCAATAAGATTGGCCCAGACCCTTCTGATTTTTGTAATGCCTTAAATACTTCAGTCATCAATCTTGGTGATCAGGATATAGAGCCTGTAAAATGACTAGGCTGTTCTCATGATACCTTCACTATTGATTGTGTCATTTTAGGCTTTTTATATTGTTTTTATGTAGGATTCTTGTGTTGTTGTTTGTTTGCTTGCTTGCTTGCTTTTGCACAGTTTTAAATACTGTGTGCCATGCATGTTTTTGAGATGGGAGGCTATATAAGAATTTGAATCAATCAAGGAAAAGACAGTTTGGGGAGTTACACCATCTAATTGCTGACTGTGTTACCTGTTTCTGACCCTCAGCCATGGTAGAATGATGGCTTACGAACAAATGCAATCAAGAACTCTCATTTTCTTAACAAGCAACAGAGTGTGATTTGATAGGGAAGATTTAAAGAAGTGACCTTGAAAGCCAGGAGTTAAGTCACTCAGCTTTTTTTTTATTATTATTATATTTCGGAACAAATGTTATAGTTAATGATTCCTATAAAGCCTGTTAAATTTATGCTTGGTGAGGTTACCACTAGCAACTGCTTTAATAAATTGGCACGCAATCTCTGGTAACAAGAGGCACTTTGGCAGAAGTAGTTACATTGTTTGACTGTCAATGGGATGCATTTAGCTGAGTGGGGAAAGCGAGTCGATTTACCTGGGTGATGGCAGAGAAAGAAGCCGGAAGATCTGCTGGGACAGAGCTGCAACTGCTAAGAAGCAATAATTAAAGCACAGGCATATAAATTATGTTAACTCACATGGCTAAAAGAAGAAAAACCCATTATGGAAAGGTCTATTCCCCAGGTTAAATTAAAAAATACAGTCTGCATTCTATTTCTGCGCAACCCATTATAATGAATTCCCTTATACATGGCATAGGACAGGGGTGTCAAATTGAATTTCTTTAAGGGCTGGATCAGCATTGTAGTTGTCCTCCAGGGACCGGCAGTGGGGGAGACGGGACGGACGCCTCCTGCAGCACCCTACCGACCAAAACAGGTCCCTGAGCCCCGCTTTTTAAAAAAAAAAAGATTTTTTTTATTTTTTCTCCATCAATACATACATATATAAATATGTGTACCTTGCATCATATCAATATCCATAATTATACAAAGTTGTACATTCTTATATTCATTCATCTTTTATAAATCGTTTCTAAACAAATATTCCATTATTTTGGTACATACTAATTAATTAATGCTGCCTCTTCTCTAGTTGCCCCGTTTTCGGCCTGGACAGCCTCCTGCAGCACTTTGCCGGCCAAAATGGGGTGCAGTGGGGCCATGCGTGGCCCCCCATCCCCTGTTTTGGCTGGCAGGGTGCTGCAGGAAGCCGTCCAGGCTGAAAATGGGGTGCGGGTGGGCAGATTTAAGCACCCCGCAGGCCAGATGTGGCCTGCAGGTCTTGAGTTTGACATCCCTGGTATAGGATCATCCTATTGATGTTACCTAGTTTGGGTAATGAAACGTCTACAAGAAAAAGCAAGCTCAGAAAGCACCAAGAACTGTTTGTTTGTTTGTTTGTTTGTTAAATTTCTACACTGTCCATCTCACTTAAGTGACTGTACTTATGGGGAAAATTAAATGAATAGATCCTGTTAAGAATTTGTTGAAGGGATATTCAAAGTCTAAGTTGACTTGAAAGTTATTGTTTTGAAAACCATTTACTAACTTATTTACCGACTTACTTTTTGGGTTCTGGAATTTGAGTGTGAAATTAATCTATTTCATTTGGAAATCAATACCTCTGAACACAATGGGTAGTCATTAGAATATGGTCTAATGAGCACTTAGATCCAGTGGATCTCCAATCCTTTGAGTCTCCCACTGGAGAAAGAGGGAAAGAATCTCTAGGTGGCCTATTGATCTGTTCTAAAATGTTGGCGGAACAGAAGTATGTGGGTTGCACTGATGGGAAGTATGAAAAAGGATGATTGCTGGAGTGAGGTGAAATATGATTTTTTTAAATATATGTAAGAGAATGATTACTGCAAAAAAAAGAGTCTAAAAAACTACTGTATAATATGCATAGAGATAAAAAGAGAATTGGAAAGAGCAAAGTCAAAGAGAAGAAGGAATGATAAAGATTAAAAGAGAGAAAATATGAAAATATTTTGATGGAAATTTTAAAATAATACTTTGGAAGTAGGTGAAAAGAACTACGGTAAACAAGGAGACTTCAGCAGAGCAAATGGAATTAAAAATAAATATGACTTGATGATTTGGGAAGAAAGTGAAGTGAGGGAATGATGAAAAGAATAACTTAGAGGTTTTACAGGAATTTGAATGAAGAATGTAATTAGGCCGAATGCAATGTAATTGTTAGTGTTTAGTTATAAAAAGCAAACGTAATGTCCTGTTGTTGTTTGATGGATTCATGAATACATAGATAAGGAATGCTTGTGGTAAAGTTAAAAATGTTTTGGTTAGGAACATGAATGCACAGATGTGTTTCTGCTCTGTCTGTGGACCTGAATGAATTGCAGGAAATGTTAGTCAAGGTATATAATGCAACATAATTGTGGATCTTAAAATTAATGCAGTCTATCAGAGGCCAAGGAATTGGTTTTGAACCAAGAAAGCTAAGTAAATGAGTGTAGGCTATATATAAATAGGAAAAAAAACTAAGGCAAATTATTATTATTGAACTTTTATTGCACATTACTTTATAAGTAACTCAAGGCAGCAAACATATATAATAATTCTACCTCCTCCTAATTTTGCAACAACAACCTGTGAGGTGGGTTCCACTCAGAGAGGGTGACTGGCCCAAAGTCACCCAACCAGCTTCAAGGTGGGACTAGAATTCACAGTCTCCTGGTTTCTAGGCCAGCATCACTACAGCAAACTGGCTCTGAATGGATGTGTGTACCTTGGTAGGAACGATGGGAAAATAGATTGAAAATCATGGTGGATAACTGATCATATTAGTCTACTACAAACAAGGAATGTGTGTTCATTCAAATAAAAATGGCTATGTGTAAAAGTACAGTTCTGTCTTCTTTGTTACATGGAAGTGACAATGGGGTATGTTACGAAACCATAAAATTACGTGGAATACATTGACAATGGTATTTAAGAAATGTATGCGTGGTAAAACCAAAATAGGTGGGATCGAGAATGAATGTGGTCTGAATACATAAGTGAGTGACCTATATAGAAGCAGATTTTTTTGAAGTGGTTTGGTCATAAAGAGAGAATAAATAAGGCTATTATAGCACAGCAAATATACAAAAGACAAATGAATGGGTTGAGACGGAGAAATGTTTCCTGGACAGAGTTGTGATCCTCAAAAGACAGAGTAAAGGGCGATGTATGAAAAAATTATCATGGAAACAATCTTGGTTTGTAAAGAAAGTTATGAAGTGGAATTGTGAATAGTGTTGGTATATAGTTGGTAAGTGAGAACTAATTTTGTCCTGGAGTTAAGGCATCCAGCTAGAAACTGGGAGACTGTGAGTTATTATCCTGCCATAGGCATGAAATCCAGCTGGGTAACTTTGGGCCAGTCACTCTCTCTAAGCCCAACTTATAAGCCTTACAGGGTTATTGTTGATGGGGAAAATAGGAGGAAGGAGTATTTATTTATTTATTTATTTTGGTTTTCTTATATGCCGCCCAACTCCCGAGGGACTCAGGGCGGCGTAAAGCAAAAAAATACAAGAGCAACCAACAATAAACATTACTAAAATCAAATATAAAAATTAAAAATTCAATATTAAAAACATGCAACAACCAGACATACCTGGGGGAGAACTCAGATGGATTAGGCTCTGCCCCCTGCCTGCAGGAAAAGCCATGTCTTAATGGCTTTTCGGAAGGCCAGCAGGGTGGGGATGGTTCGGGTCTCTGGGGGAAGTTGGTTCCAGAGCGCGGGGCCCACCACAGAGAAGGCCCTCCCCCTAGGGCCAGCCAGCCGGCATTGCCTGGCTGACGGGACCTGGAGGAGGCCAACTCTGTGGGTCCTAACCGGTCGAAGGGAAGTATGAGGCAGAATGCGGTCCCGGAGATAACCTGGTCCTAAGCCATGAAGGGCTTTAAAGATGATGATCAACACCTTGAATTGTACCCGGAGACCAATGGGCAGCCAATGCAGCTGGCGGAGTATAGGTGTCACGTGGGTGTACCTTGGCACACCCACCACAGCACGCGCAGCCACATTTTGCACCAACTGAAGTCTCCGGATACTCTTCAAGGGTAGCCCCATGTAGAGCGCGTTGCAGTAGTCCAAGCGGGAGGTGACAAGGGCATGAGTGACCGTGAGTAGAGCCTCCTTCTCCAAGTATGGCCGCAACTGGTGCACCAGGCGAACCTGTGCAAAGGCCCCCCTAGCCACAGCAGTAAGATGATGATCCAATTTTAGCTGTGGGTCTAAGAGGACCCCCAAGTTGCAGACCTGATCCGAGGGAGTCAGTTTCGCTCTCTCGAGAACCAAGGAGGGACAGTTGTCATAGTCCTTAGGAGGCAATATCCAAAGCCACTCAGTCTTGTCGGGGTTGAGTCTGAGTCTGTTCCTCCCCATCCAGATCCTAACGTCATCCAGGCACCAGCACATTACATCAACTGCCACACTGAATTCAGACGGGGTGGTGATGTACAGCTGGGTGTCATCAGCGTACTGGTGGTAACGCACCCCATGTCTGCGGATGATCTCCCCCAGCGGTTTCATGTAAATGTTAAACAGGATGGGCGAGAGAACCAACCCCTGAGGCACCCCGCATGACAGGGGCCTAGGGGACGATCTCTGCCCTCCTTTTAACACTGACTGCATCCTATCGGCGAGATAAGAGGAGAACCACTGCAAAACGGTGCCTCCCACTCCCAACTCGCCGAGATGATGCAGAAGGATTAGGTATAATTACCTAAGTATTACCTAGTATTAGGTATAATTACCAGTTTGAATTATTTGTAAAACAATTCAAGGTGGGTTACGAGTAAATAAACTACCATATTTTTCGGAGTATAAGACGCACCTTTTTCCTCCCTAAAAGAGGCTGAAAATTTGGATGCGTCTTATACTCCGAATGTAGCTTTTTCAAAGCTTTTTTTTCCAGCCCTAATGAGGTGCTAACGATCTTACTGGCTTGCAGCATTTTTTTATTCCTACTCCTCGAAGTAGTTTTTTACCAGCCCTAAGTCTTTGCAGGCTTGTTTTAATTCCTACTCCCTTCGAAGAATATTTTTTTCAGCCTTAACCAGGGGATAAAATAATGCCCTGAAGCTGAACAGACTAAGGATGCTAGCCAGATGAATACCTGGTAGGCAGATTTTTTCCCCTATTTTCCTCCCCCAAAACTAAGGTGCGTCTTATACTCTGGTGCGTCTTATACTCTGAAAAATATGGTAATATTAGTTATATTTCATTTTCTTTTCTTATCTCATGCCTTTAATATATATATTTGGGGGGGAGAGTACTGTTTTTCTGTACTCTGTATAACATTGTTATTCCAAAAGGGAGCAGTGTGGTATGAACATACGTATAGATGTGTGCACTTGAAGCCAACTAAAATGGGAAAGTAAAAGGGGAAGTTATATAACTTCAAGCTGCAGGTGGAGGGCCAGTTGTGAAGGGTGCTGAAATCAGTGTGAAGAAATAATACCAAAGTTGCCAATCAAAGGAGGAAGAACCTCAAGTGGAAATCAGTGGCTCCTGCTCTCAGCTCCAGCTGTGGATATTGTAGAGTGTCAAAAACTGAGGTGAGGCCTTGACATCCTGCTGAGAGGTTTATCATCCAGAGGATCAAGAATGACAAGGCGATTTACCTCTCCAGAAAGTTTACAAAACTCTAAATGTCTTGTTTGTTTAGTTTGTTTCACTGACATATTGACATCCCACTTTTCTAGCTTGGCAAAGCTGGCAGATTTTTTTTAAAAAGCAACATAAAAAGTTAAAAATACCAATTACCATGAACAACATGCATTAAAGTTAACAATAAAAATAAACACATCTTTACAGACATCCTAGGCAGTGAGATTAGTGGCATCAAAGCACAGCTTCCAAGAGAGGGAAAATATACCCTCCACCCCCACTCATGCCAAAAATGTAAACAGCTGACAACAAGAGCATCTTCAAGAGAACATTGCCTACACTTCTTAATGACTGGACAGATTTGTAATGGGAGAAATGGTTCCTTTGACGTTCGGGTCTGTACATCATTTAAGGATTTTCAGGTTCAAAACTCACATTTTAAGTTGCATCCAGTCAGAACACGTCTCTTGGAGGGTCTTATAGGATCACTCTGCCATCATGAAAACTTGTTCGTCATCAATACATAAGTGAGTGACCAACATAAAATAATTTGAGCCTGGTCGTTGTGCCTTGAGGGAGAACTCTGGGTTAATTTGTTCAATGATCCATCGTTTTGCTTTCTTGACTATTCATGGGGTATAAGACGCACCTTTTTTCCCCCTAAAAGAGGCTGAAAATTTGGGTGCATCTTATATTCTGAATGTAGCTTTTTGGAAACTTTTTTTTCCAGCCCTAACAAGGTGCTAACGATCTTCCCGGCTCTTTCAGGCTTGCAGGCTTTTCAATTCCTACTCTCTCCAAATAAGGTTTTTTCCAGCCCTAAGTCTTTGCAGGCTTTTTTTTTCATTGCTATTCCCTCCGAAGAATGTTTTTTTAAGCCCTAACCAGGGGATAAAATAATGTGCTGAAGCTGATCAGACTAAGGACGCTAGCCAGATGAATACCTGGTAGGCAGATTTCCCCCCCTATTTTCCTCCCCAAAAACTAAGGTGCGTCTTATACTCTGAAAAATACGGTAAGTTATCTCAGATGCCTCCACTCCTAGGGAGTAGTATTGAGTACAATAGTTTTTAGAACAATATGAACAGGTGGTGATGTGAAATTGGAAATGGGCAAAGAGTTTCGTGATACTGTCCATCCACCCATACAATCCTTTGCTCAGTACATGATCTGTGTAATGCCAGAGATAACTGCAACAATTTTGACAGGATGACATCCTTCTTCTACCTAAAACCCTCAAGGAAAGGGACAGCTCACCTTGCTCAAGCAGTCAGTTCTGCTGTTCTATCAGGAAGCTTCTCACAGTCTGCTTTCCTACCATTTCCAACCATTATTTCTCCTGCTGTCATCTGGCAAGTGCCCCTCAGAATTCAAGGTAAACAATCTTTTCGAAAACACTATCTTAACTCTGGCATTGTCTTTTAACAGTGAAAATATAGGATTATAAATAAAGAGAAATATATTGTCATGATGCACTAGAACACTATAAAATGACAAGCCCGAGAATGACAAGCCCGAGAATGCTGTCTCCCTTGAGCAAAAGTTTATGTTACAAGGCCATTGCTCTGTGTAATATCTACTGTATTTCTTTTCAGATAAAGAAATGCATTTCTCTTGTGGGTTTTCCCCTGTCCCTCCCTCCCTCCCTCCCTCCCTCCCTCCCTCCCTCCCTCCCTCCCTCCCTCCCTCTCTCTCTCTCTCTCTCTCTCTCTCTCTCTCTCACACACACACACACACACACACACACACACACACACACACACACACACACAGTTCAGCCATCTCAGGAAAGAATACTGTCTCTGATACTCAGAGCTGCTGATTGATTCTTTTTTAATTGCACTGAGAATATTTTATAGCTTTTGTAGTGGGTATTAAAAATTAAGGAAGTTCAGTTAAAGAATAATTTATCTGGTTTGGGGCAGGCAGACAGTCCCTCAAGTAGAAGAACAGACAGAGGACTAAGCAAGAGATATCATATATTAGGCTTGTTTTCCAAAAGCCAAGGCACCTTGGAAAATTCTGGAGGGTGAAAAACAGACCTTTGGATGCCATTGTTGCTGCTTATTGATCCTATTAACATTATCTCACAGTAAAATGAATGTGGAGATTTCAGTCTTCCAGGAGACATGTAAATGAGGAGGTGAAAAATAAGCCAGGACAAATGGCTTCTTTTGCACAGAAAATGAATTATGAAAAGGAAACAATGAGGTGTGTGAACAGCATGTGTATAACAGAGAATCAAGCATATTAAACATGGGACCATCCCTTTTAGTTGCAAGGAAAGATCATTGAAAGGCACAAATGGGAGTTCCAAAAGAAGCTAAAATGGATGAGTCCTGAAGAACCTTCCCATAAGTCATCTCCTTTTAGCCTTCTCCCCTACCTCTTTATTCCTATCTAGGTTTTCAATAACACATAAGATTCTTGCTGAAAGAAAAACGCTCGAGTAGCAGACAAAAATAGAGCTGGAAAGAAAGGAGCTTCTGCTTTTGTGTTCCACTCTTTAGAATGTCTTTTGGAGGTGTTTTTGGGATTATCTCCTTACAGCTTTCCTTTCTGGATGCATCTCTCCATTCATTGTGCTATATCCTTCCAGACATCTATGCGTCTTCAATGAAAAAGCAAAAAATGTCCTCATTACATCTTCTGATGAGGATGCATTTGAAGCCAGGGTGTTAAGTACGTGTCTGCAGAATGCCAGAAAAATGACTTTATAATTCTTGTAAAAGTCAACACACCAATACGTATACAGATACAAACATACTGTTCATAAGTGAACATGTCCTATCTAAAATATTTGCATCTGATTTCTCTTTTCCTTCACAGTTTACTCAAATTAGAATCTTCAAATATATGTAGACAAAGGGAAGAACGTTGCCAGGAGCAAATCTTGTTCTCTAATCCTATTTCCATATAATGAGAGCTATTTTGTGTTTTGATATATGAAGCTGCTACCTTCCAATCTAGTTATCACTCTAGGCGTAGAACTTTCTGGATCAGCTTAGGAATTCAAATAATAGCACACCGATTCACATACCCCTAGCAGCTTTATTTAGCCCAACATTTCTTAATTGGGAGAAATAAACTGTTGTCAGTGGCTAGCAGGCTCCAGGGAAGCCCTTAAAAGCGGCTTCCCTGCAGCCTGCCGGCAGTCCGTATTAGTTCTAGGTAATAGACAATAAAGGTGCTGAACTGTTCCTATGTCTCATGTCTCCATTCCCATGTGAATCTAACAGGGTATGTCTAGTTTAATGAAAAGAAGGACTAGGGGTGACATGATAGCAGTGTTCCAATATCTCAGGGGTTGCCACAAAGAAGAGGGAGTCAAGCTATTCTCCAAAGCACCTGAAGGCAAGACAAGAAGCAAAGGATGGAAACTAATCAAGGAGAGAAGCAACCTAGAACTAAAAAGAAATTTCCTGACAGTTAGATCAATTAACCAGTGGAACAACTTACCTCTAGAAGTTGTGAATTCTCCAACACTGGAAGTTTTTAAGAAGAGATTGGACAACCATTTGTCTGAAATGGTATAGGTTTTCCTGCCTGAGTTGGACTAGAAGAACCTCCAAGGTCCCTTCCAACTCTGTTGTTGTTGTTGTTGTTGTTGTTGTTGTTGTTGTTGTTGTTGTTGTTGTTAAATATATATAATATATAATATAAGTGTGTAATAACTCCATAGAAGATAGCAGCTAAAACAGCTCCCTCCAACCTCACGTTTTCTGTATGTGTCAAATTAAAAGGACCCTCTAAAAGAATGCAGATTACCAGCTGTCTGCAAGGAATATAAATCCTTCCATTCCCCACTATCCTGTCGGAGCTGAAGAAGCTTCTTGGATGAGAAGTGAAACATCTTCAAAAGAAAAAAACAAGAAAGTCCAGTTGCCTCCTGAAAAAGCACCTTTGGGACAACCATGACCTGGATGACTGAGAATCTCTACAGACCGTCAGATTAAAATTTCCATCATCTCCCAACTAGCTGTTTATTGGAGGACATTAGGTTGAGGAAAAGAGCTAATGGTCCTTGGTCTTGCTTCAGTCTCAGAACAACGCTTCCTGGGGGGGGGGGTCAATAATTTCAGTTAGCTAATTGAAACTAATGGGACCAGCTAGTCTACATTATTTCATTTCATTGTGGATCACACTCCATGTTCTAAGATGACATCAGGAGTTTACTTTAAGATCAGCAGTAAAGTTGTATGTTTGACGTTCACAGTCTTTTTCATCCTTGTAAAAATATAGATGTGTTCTCTCTTAAGTACTGTGTAAGGTATTTGAAAGCCCTACCCAATAGATTGCTGACATTCGTGTGTGTGTGTGTGTGTGTGTGTGAGGGGTGTGTGTGTGTGTTGTGTATGTGTGCATGTCTGTGCATATTTATTCCAAAGAAAGACAGCAGCTAAATATGTGGTCTGTTCAGTCAAGTAACAGTTCAGAGTCAGAGCGAAAGCAATTCCATTTTATATGATTGGTCCATTTCTGCTCTACAGTGGCTACTCCCATGGGCCAACTGTTGTGCGCACCAGCTGGAAAAGCCATGTTTGCTTTCACCAAAATCATTTCCCACCCGCTTTCATCTCCAAACAGCCACCGTGAGGAGCAGTCTTCTTTCAGAAAAAGGTCATGCCTGCCTTAGAAGTCATCCATCAGGGAAGACCATTTATTACTTTGATTTTAAAATGAAACGCCATTTTGCTGCAAGCACTCCATGGCTTTATCTAGAGCTGACAACCACACAAGTAAGTGATGTTAACTTCTATGGAACCGGTAGAAACTTGGTGGCCTGGGTCTCTAGAATCGGCAGCAACCCAGGCCTGCCACGCCCCCGAACCGGCTCTCTTGGTGGCGCCATAGGCACTGCCATCTTGTTTTTTGCTTCTGCGCATGCACCGAAGCTGGTTTTTTAGCACGGCACATCCATGCGTGTGAGGCGCACAATGCGCCATGCATGGTGCATTAAGGAGCAAACCAGCAGCTAAGAAAAGCAGAACCCACCCCTGGTGCGGTTGGCCTGGGAGAGATTCGGGAGTTAAGAAAGGTCTTGTACAGACAGTCACTCCTTTGATAGTCCTCTTAATAGAATGAAGGAGCACAACAGGCTGTGTGTGTGTGTTGAAGCTTGCATCATAAACACAATATCACATTTTGAAGAAAGAGAAGTAACGCTCCCTGCTTTCCAAAGAGGAAAGCTAGGCCTATGACATCCAGCTCTTGAAAGTTATCCTGGTTACACCGCCTCAGTCCCCAGACTTTTACTCGGCTTCTCAAAGGGATTACTAAAACGTTAATGTGACAGGAGTGATTAAACACATGACTGAGAATAATCATATCATATCAACTATAATTTAGATTAGAGGTAAATGAAATGAAATGCATTTTAAAGTTTTGCCCTGCCACATTCATTTGGGCATGGCCTCAGCAGACCTTTCAAAGGCTGCATGCCATCCTGAGTCTTTTCTTTGTTGCACTGTTTCTTGCTGTTTCTAATGTTTAGGACCCTCATCAAGTCAATCAACTTCATACATTTGATAAATGAGTGAGTGAGTGAGTGAACGAATGAACGAACAAACAAACTAACTAACTAACTAACTAAGACTTAAAGTGTAGTGTAGGGTTTCCTGCCTAAGCAGGGGGTTGGACTAGAAGACCTCCAAGGTCCCTTCCAACTCTGTTGTTGTTGTTGTTATTGTTGTTGTTGTTGTTGTTGTTATTATTATTATTATTGTGTCTAACCTTTTTAAAAAGAAAAAAGTCATTGTTTTTGAAACCAGATCAATTTATCATTGTTCTTTCTTTTGACAGGCTACTGCAAATGTCTCAATGGCTACTGCCGGACACCAAAGAGTTAAAGAGCTTGTTCCGTGATCATCCAGGCTTTTGCAGCAACGATACAAGTAGTCCTTGACTTACAACTGGTTGCTTAGCGACTGTTTGAAGTTACAGTGGACCTCACAGTAGTGTTTGTTTAATGACTGCCACAAAAATAGTCATAACGAGCCATGGTGGCACAGTGGTTAGAGTGCAGTACTGCAGGCTACTTCTGCTGACTGCCGGCTGCCTGCAATTTGGCAGTTCAAATCTCATCATGCTCAAGGTTGACTCAGCCTTCCATCCTTCCAAGGTGGGTAAAATGAGGACCCAGATTGTTGGGGGCAATATGCTGACTCTGTAAACCGCTAAGAGAGGACTGCAGAGCACTGTGAAGCGGTATATAAGTCTAAGTGCTATTGCTATAATTCAGACCTGTCATGTGGGACCATCAGTACTTATGGCCATAATGGACAAGGCACATTTTGGATGTAAGTCAAGGACTACCTGTGTGGTAGATGAATTTCACCTCCAGGTCTTAATCATCAGTTTGTAAAGGGGAAAGCAAGACTATTATTCTGAGTAACCAATGATTCTGTTACATTTATTTGTATCCCTGTTAAAGTTTGATACATTTCCAAGATATTGGTTACATAATAGCTCTGAGAAATATCCAAAAGAGGAAAGGAAAGCAATATAAAACTATTTTCAAGACAATCCCTTGAGAAATTTGTCTCCGCTAGTTTTTGCCATTCTTCCTTCCTTTTGGCATCTTAGAAAAATTAGGTATCTTAATGCACCCACTGGCAATTTTTCATCTGAGCCTCATTTTGTGCGCAGTCCATCACTTTGCAATTTCTGACTTTGTCTGCAGTATAAGAGCCCTGTTTTCACACAACTGGGCAGGTCTTGAACTAGGTCTCCCAAGGGTTGGATGGGAGGGAAGTCTTCCACCACATAAATTACAGCCTCTCTCATTACCTTTTGCTGTGATATGTCTTCCGCTTAAGAAAAAAACGAAGTGTGGAGGGGAAGCATTGATACCTGGCAAGAACAGAGATGCTAGATTGGTGTTTGTGAAACTGTGGTGAATAATGTTTGTGATTATGTATAAATGAATGAATGAATGAATGAATGAATGAATGAAAAAATAAAATAATAAAATAATAAAATAATAAAATAATAATAAAATAATAAAATAATAAAATAATAAAATAATAAAATAATAAAATAATAAAATAATAAAATAATAAAATAATAAAATAATAAAATAATAAAATAATAAAATAATAAAATAATAAAATAATAAAATAATAAAATAATAAAATAATAAAATAATAATAAAATAATAATAAAATAATAATAAAATAATAATAAAATAATAAAATAATAAAATAAAATATAAAATAAAATAAAATCTGTGTTCCTCTCCACCTAAACAATCAGTGATTCTATAAGGGCCATGATGGTGAACCTATGGCATGCGTGCCACAGGTGGCACCCAGAGCCATATCTGAGGGCATGCGAGGCTTTGCCCTTTGTCAGCTCCATGCGCACTGGCCAGCTGATTTTCAGCCTTTTAGAGGGCGTGGCTCATTTTTCACCCTCCCCAGGCTTCAGGAAAGCCTCCGGAGCCTGTGGATGGTGAAAAACAGCACAACGGGCCTACCGGAAGTTTAGAAACAAACTTCCAATAATCCCATTGGGCCGTTTTTCACCCTCCCCAGGCTTCAGGAAAGCCTCCGGAGCCTGTGGATGGAAAAAAACACCAGTTTTTCACCATCCACAGATTCCGGAGGCTTTCCTGAAGCCTGGGGAGGGCAAAAAACGGCCCAACGAGACTACTGGAAGTCCGGAGGCTTCAGTGAGGCCTGCACGCATGCATGGGGGGGAGCAGCACAGGGGGGTTGTGTGTACATGTGTGGTGGGAGGGCATTGCATTATGGGTGTGGGCATGCACACACGCCCCCTTTTGGCACTCGAGCAAAAAAAGGTTCGCCATCACCACTATAGGGAATATCCCAGAGGTGCTTGTTCAGGAAGCAACTGGATTTTCTTGTTTTTTCTTTTGAAGACATTTCCCTTCTCATCCAAGAAGCTTCTTCAGCTCTGACTGGATGGTGGGAAATGGAAGGATTTATTCTCCTTGCAGACAGCTGGTCATTTGCATCCTTTTAGAAGGTTGTTTTTTTTTTAATTCAAAAAGTTTTATTAGTACAAAGTACAAGCATTTTTATCAATTTTCTCCCCCCCCATCCCCCTACCCACAACCCACTCCCTTCCCTTCCCTCCCCCCCCCCGGACTTCCCAGAAAAAGTACAGGGCATAGTATTCAATAACATAAATTTAAATTAGATTAAAATAACTTCTTAGATCCCTCATTTTTTTGGCATCTTTAACTCCAAATTTTTAAAACTATTCAAAACTTAAAAATTAAAGAGAAAGTAAACAAGTGAAAAACAAAAATAAGTAAAATAAAAAAGAAACAAAGATGAACCTCATACACTAAACTTAGTCATAAACTCAAACAATATTAATAACATAATTTTACAATATACCAAAATATTAACTTCCCAATATTCAATATATATTCATTAATAATGATTAAAAAAAATAAAATAAAACTAGAAGTTAAGAATTAAAAACTAACCCCTTGTATTTCAACACCCTTAAACTTAAACTTAAAATCCACCAACTTATTAATAACATAGTATTATATGTATAACATTTCCTCTAAACCTCAAACCATAAAATACACCTTAATAACAATATTCCTATACCTTAAGGTATCAGCTTCAAAATATATATTATCTACTATACTAAAAATAATAACCAAAATATATAATAATAATAATAAAAAGAATAAAAACCGACTCTTTATGCCTCTAAAATTTTAAACTTAACCCCTATATCCTCAAAATAATGATACCATAATATTACACTGTATCCAGTTTATAACTTCAAAATATTTGTTATGAAAATACCATCGATAAACAATATTAGTATTTCAAATCCTCAAATTAATAATAACGAAATAATACACTATATCAAATTTATAACTCCAAAATATATAATATATATCTAAAAAACAATCTAAAAATAAAAAATACCATTAATAGACAATATTAATACAACATAAGAAAAAAAAATGTTTACAATCTTGTTCATCTTTCCAACCATCCTATAAGTTTCAACACCATCTGTCCTTTGACCATTTCAAATCTGTCGCTTCAGCTGTCATCTGATCCCATTCCTCCGTCTCCTTTTCCACATCACAAACATCTGTCTGGGTCTGCCACTCTCTTAGAATCTTTGGAATTATTTCCTCTTGATCACGTATATCTGGATTTCCCTTCTCCTCCTCCCTTATTTCCATGCCTTTTTCTACTGGAATTTTAGAGATATCAGCCTTTAAAACATTGATGTAGAATTCTGTAGCTTTCTTTATTGTATTTAGTCCATATCTTTTTCCCAAAAATTTTATGGTTACTCCTGTTGGTACATTCCATTTGTATTGTAAATTTTGTATTTTTAATTCCTGGACCAGAAAAGAATATTCTCTTCTATCTTTAAGCATCTTGGCAGGAATTTCTTTCCATATCTTTATTTCTTGACCATTTGCCTGAAGATTATTATTAAAAGTTGCCTGTATAATTCTGTTCCGCAAAGCTCTGGTAGTGAAGTATATTACAATGTCCCTTGGCAAGTGGTTTTGTTTTGCATACCAAGAATTAACTCTGTATATTTTATCGATTTGTGTAGCCAATTCATCTTTAGACAATCCAGACACCTGCTCCAGTGCCTCTGTCATTCTTTCTTTCAAATTTTCAAATTTTTTTTCCTTCAAGCCCCTGACTCTTATAGCAAATTTCATCTCTTGAAATTGGGACATCATCGCTTCTTTTTCCAATTTTAATATATCATTTTGAACCTTGGTTATATATTCCTCTGAAATTGTTAAATTTTTCTTATTTTTTTCCAAATCCTTCTCCAAAATCTCCATATTTGCTGCTAATCCTTTGCAAACTTTCACCACATCCGCTCTCAATTGTAAATTCATCTTCTCCATATCAGCCTGCATTTCTTTTTCTATTTCAGCAAGTTTTGAATTAAATTCTAAAATTAACTCATTTTTCATTGCTTTCAATGTATTAAAAATAGTCTCAGGTGTTAAAGACTTTGATGATGTTAAATCAGGCATAGATTGCTTCTTTACAATATGATCAAAGGAGTACTCAGGTCTTTTATTCACTACAGTCTTTTCAAGTTTAGAAGCCATTTCAATGTTTTCAAAAAAGAGAGGAAAAAGAAACCCAGATCTTTACTTTAAAAAATAATTCCTTTCCAAGTCCAAAACTATTTAAATTTTATCTTCTGTAAAACTATAGATCAATTCAAAAAAAAGGGGGGGGGAAAGGAAAAAAAATCATTCTTCAAATCAAAGGTTTCCAGAGGAAAGGGCTGGTAACAAAGCAAAAATAACTTTCTCTTCTGCACCAACGTTTCCAATCGCCATCTTGTTGCCACTCCTTATTAAGTTACTTTGTTTCTTCCATCATAAAAACCCAGGAATGGAGTTAAAGGACAAGCTTTTAGAAGATTGTTGAAGCACTTGGAGGTTTATCTGTGTCCTCATGATCACCTGAGTAGTTCTCCTGGTTCCTGTAATCTGCAGTTTTTTTCCCCTCTGGAAATCCATTCCTACTACCACACCATTCAAAGGGTGTTCATCCCAAATTGTATAGCTAAAAGCCTAGATAGGAATGGATTTCCAGAGGGGAAAAAATTGCAGACTACAGGAACCAGGAGCACTGCTCAGGTGACCCTGAGGACACAGATAAACCTCCAAGTGCTTCAACGACCCTCTAAAAGGATGCAAATGACCAGTTGTCTCTGCAAGGAATATAAATCCTTCCATTCGCCATTATCCTGTCAGAGCTGAAGACGCTTCTTGGATGAGAAATGAAACATCTTCAAAAGAAAAAAAACAAGAAAGTCCAGTTGCCTCCTGACAAAAAGCATCTCTGAGACAACTGGATGACTGAGAATCTCTACAGACTTCTATAGGGAATGGGTGTTTTTTTTAAAAGGTCAAAATGGTAGCCTTGAATCTAACACGTGATGCATATAAACTCAGGCAGAATTTGGATGTACAATCATGGATCATGAACTTTTTTGACCACATTCTACAGACACCCCTGTAGACAATGAAGGAAAATCTCAAATTCCCACCTTTCTAACTGATATTCTGCATGTCCTGCCTGCTGAACCAGGATCAGTCCTAAGGGTCATAATGTTAACTGAGCTCTAATCCATTGTTTCAAAAAAATATAAGACGTATCTCCTTTATGAAATGGAAACAGAAGGATATAAAAACATTACTGGCTAGGAATATTTACAGAAAGCTACCGGAGCAATACCCTTATTTTATATACCTTTCATTGGCTTGTAGGTTTTTTAGATGTGTTTAAAAAATGGCTTAGGGGAAGAAAAAAAAGAAGGTAAAATTGTGGCATGTAATAGATTTTAGCCCTTTTTACACAGAGAGAAAGTTGTTACTGTAATGTGCTTTAATTATGTCGAGAGCAATATGTTTAATCCTGGGTCTGACCAGGATCCTCGTGTTTTAATTTACAATATGCTAACAGAGTCCCAGCCCATTTTAAACAGCATCCCTTTGAACTATTGGTGAGACCTATAATTTTATTTTACACTGAGCTGTCTTGTAAAAAATATTATCTTTCTGTCTATCTAATTAAAATAAAGATGTAATAAAGAAGTTGCAGTTTTAATTAGAGCATAGATCTTAAAGCTATTACAGCTTGATTAATAATCCTTTAACAAGAGATGAGGAATAAAAGGTTCTAGTCTCATGAAGAATCAATAGGCATTACTCAATTATGCGAACAGAGTTATACAGAGTAATCTGTGTCCCAATTAATGACTTTTCTTGTTAAAACGGCTGGTGGAGTTAACATTTATTAATGAGTCCTGATTTGTTTGTTTGCTCATGTTTAAACGCTGCTTGAAACAAAACAAATACATTCCAATAGGGTGAATGATGTGTGTATGTATGTCTTCTACTTTATATAACATCAGTATGCCAGTTTAAAATATGGCTCAATAATTTTGCTTTTGTGTACCACAGAAGCAATGGGCATGCCATAAAGATATACATCAGGCTATTTATTTGAAATTATTGTAGCCCAAGAGGCAGAGATGTGTCTGTCACTGAAGCCCATAGTAGCCTGACAGATCTCTTTCTGCCATTTTCATAGCAATAGCAATAGCAATAGCACTTAGACTTATAGACTGCTTCATAGTGCTTTACAGCCCTCTCTAAGCTGGAATGGGACATTTAGAACCGGGCCCTTGGTCACGCCTCCTTTGCCACCAGCCACCCACCAGCTTTCCTCCTCTGCTGGTCCTCCCCTGGCCCTCCGCCCGGCCCTTTGTCCCTGCCCATTCACCCAAACACCATTTGATCAGGGCCTTTATAGTCTTTTATTTAAAAGCTTATTCTTGGGGAAGAGGGATTTTATATTCTGCTCCAATGCAATTCTCTCTACTCTAGTTCTGGAGTATTTCTGTATAATTATGTAATTCTAGTTATGTTGCTACTATCTGTTATTAAATGGGGAGGTAGCCTCCATCTTGAATTGCATTGGGGCAGAATATAAAATCCCTCTTCCCCAAGAATAAGCTTTTAAATAAAAGACTACATTCAGGGGCGGGTTCCTCTTACCTTCTCCTACTGGTGCGCATCGCGACATTGTGTGTGTGTGCACGCACTACGTGCATGCATGCGCACGTCCTCTCATGTGATTTTGGCTATCTGCGCATGCGCAGAAGGACAATTTCACTTCTACGCATGCGCAGAGAACCAAAAACCATGAAATTTTTTTTTAAAAGATGGCAGCGCGCACGGACCAGCAAAGAAAGCACTGGAGCCGTTGTACAATCTGCGGGCCCCTACCGGAACGGCGGAGTGGACCGTACCGGTAGGAACCCACCACTGACTACATTCCTCCTATTTAATCAGGGTTACTAGGCTCAAGTGGTATTTGAACACATTGTGCTCAAAACTGAGCACACAAAGCTCAATGAAGAATAAAGAAATTTTATCATTATAAAAGCATCTGGGAAGGATATGAAAAATAGGTTAGCTGTACTCAAATTATATGCTATATGATGTGCAGTATAGATCCAAGCTAGCAATTATTAACCTATAAGGAGACTGAGCAAACAAAGAGGGAGAGATTTTTTAACAGGGGAACAGCTATTATATACCCAACAAAACAGTGCTGAAAAGAATTGGAGGATACCTAACACTCCCTTGTATATTTTTTCCTAATAGGTTTATATTATTGATACTTGCACTATCAATGTTTTTGAGCACTAAATCTCAATTCTAGGTCTGGATATGAAAAACGTGTCCTAAAAGATGTTGCTTCTTTGAAGACCTCCAACCAAGACTAACTGGGGTGGGTGGGGAACTCCTCCTTGTAGTGGCCTCTCTTTTCTGGTTCTTATAAGAAGAGGTCAGGGGCTTTTCTTTCAGAATACTGGCTCCATCCACTAGGGCAGGGGTCAGCAACCTTAAACACTCAGAGAGCCATTTGGACCCATTTCCCACAGAAAAGAAAACACCGGGAGCCACAAAACTCTTCCCGTGCCTGACTATTTCCTGAGCGGCCACAAAACTAGCATATATCGTTGAATTAAAGGTTCTGTTTTCTTCTGAAACTTTTCTTTTCCTGGATTTATCCATGGTTGGCCTACTGGGGGTCGAAAAGCTTAATAAATTGCGTGTCAGTGGGTGTTGCACATTGGCAGTTGTGATGCATATTTTGAGCGACAGGGAGCTGCAGCAGAGGGATGAAAGAGCCACATGTGGCTCCAGAGCCGTGGGTTGCTGATCCCTGCACTAGGGCTATGCAACAAGTTCCTTTCATGTGTTATATTATGAAGGCAATGACCATAAATCACTCACACATCAATTTAGGCCAGTCCCTGTTATTAGTTATTAGGAGGATAACTTAGGAGGACTGGGTTATTAGGAAGATAACCAGCCTCCCCTTAACACTTACTTGGGCTGATTAAAATAATGATCTTGCAAATTTCAAACTTTACACTTTAAAAAAAATCAGTGAGGGAATTTCTTGACTGCTTAAACTTGGATTGAGCTACGTCAAATACCATTTGGTTTTTGTTTGTTTGTTCGTGTCAGAAGCATCGCAGTTAAATAAGGCATACTATATGACATAAAAGGGACGTGATGGCTCAGTGACTAAGATGCTGAGCTTGTCAATCGAAAGGTCGGCAGTTCAGCGGTTCGAATCCCTAGTGCCGCGTAACGGGGTGAGCTCCCGTTACTTGTCCCAGCTTCTGCCAACCTAGCAGTTCGAAAGCACGTAAAAAGTGCAAGTAGAAAAATGGGGACCACCTTTGGTGGGAAGGTAACAGCGTTCCGTGCACCTTTGATGTTTAGTCATGCCGGCCACATGACCACGGAGGTGTCTTCGGACAGCGCTGGCTCTTCGGCTTTGAAACGGAGATGAGCACTGCCCCCTAGAGTCGGGAACAACTAGCACATATGTGCGAGGGGAACCTTTACCTTTTATATGACATAAAATATAAAATACAATATTAAAATATGCACAAGTTAAACAGATCTTGCCCAGAAACTAGCAACATTAATTGTATTCTATCGTGCTGCCATGAGATCCATGATCCAAACAGTAGTGTTTGTTTAATGACTGCCACAAAAATAGTCATAACGAGCCATGGTGGCGCAGTGGTTAGAGTTACTGCAAGCTACTTCAGCGGACTGCTAACTGCAGTTCGGCGGTTCAAATCTCACTGGCTCAAGGTTGACTCAGCCTTCCATCCTTCCGAGGTGGGTAAAATGAGCACCCAGATTGTTGGGGGCAATATGCTGACTCTGTAAACCGCTTAGGGAGGGCTGTAAGGCATTATGAAGCAGTATATAAGTCTAAGTGTAAGTGTATACTGATCAGGACAGTGTATAGTTATGTGTTGTTGTCTGCATGCCACCACAATTGCAAAGAGCAGAAGTCACTGGAGAGCCCCATTTGTTCAGAGTGTCTCTCGATCTTATTGTATCCATGAGCTGTCTATTCAGCGATTTCCATACTTCCCAACTTTTGCCATCTCCTCCATTGGTTCATCCAATGTTGGCTCTTCGTAGTTTTGCCTAGATCCACTCTGCTTTCAAATGCTTCAAAATCTTCTATCGACCTAATGAAACCCTTTCCTGGATTTTAATCTCTGATGAGCATTTGGTTACAATATAAAGGTTATAAAAGTTCGCTCTTTGGTCCAACTTGTCTGATAATGGCAGTGCAATTATATTCTTGAGATGATCTCTTTGAGTTGCAAATACAAAGTCTTTCTAAAAACTAAGTGCTCCCCGTAAAGTATGTGCTCTACCACCTCCTGATACATAGAACCATGGGTTTCAAAACCCAATATGCATTTTGGTCAGTTTTAACTAAAAATGACCTTGTCTAAAATAATTGAGTATAAGTCTCTACAACAGCTTCTTACCGCCTTGAAAATAAACTCAAAGCAACAGAAGCTATCATTTCATCTGTTTTTGACTCTTACCCTTTCGTTTGGTCATTTCCAAATGTTTTAGCAAGCCCATTGTGCTTTGTGCAGATGTTTTTTGTGTTGCAAGTACCTCCTTTTCTGAGCAGCCTTCTTTAAATCAAATATTGGTGACCTACAGGCCATTCTTCAAGACACACTTACGCTCTGCAAAATCTATGATAGATTGCTCGGGAACTGCCACGGCTAATGCGCATACTAATCTTTTGCAATTCAGCACCCTCCGCTGCCAGCTGATTAAGTACCTTGGAAACTAGTGTGGCCAATAAACTTATGCCTCCCCTCCTCCCTCCCTAGATCTATAGGTAATTTCTTTGAGCTGAGGTAGATATTTCATTTGTAATAAACAGTCTGGGTAATGACTCTCACTGTTAACTTTATGTGGTTTCAGTTTGTAAGATGTGAATGAAATACATTCTGAGCTTCTGTTTGGTATGAAGTTTCTATCACATGGAATTCTGCTCCTAACAACAGTCAGTGGCTGTTGATGTACTGCTGCCCTTGTGTGAAGAGACGGAAGATTCTGAACTTTGGCTGCAGAATCCCAGAGTGCTCCTGTGTATTTCATTTGCCATCTCTTGACCTCCACTTCTTATTTTCTGAAAGAGTATAATGAAGATTAGCAAGGTCAGCTTTTAAAAAGGAAACCTGAATAACAAGAAAGTGATGAGGCATAAGAAATACTGGGATTTTTTTTTTATCATGGCACCTCCATTTTAAAAACTCCAAATCAATAGCAATATAGCACTTACTTATATACCGCTTCATAGTGCTTTACAGCCCTCTCTAAGCGGTTTACAGAGTTCAGCATATTGCCCCCAACAATCTGGGTCCTCATTTTACCCACCTCGAAAGGATGGAAGGCTGAGTCAACCTTGAGCCTGGTGAGATCTGAACAACTGAACTGCTGAACTAGCAGTTCAGATTGCAGTGCTGCTTTTAACCACTGCGCCACCACAGGCTCAGAGAAATCAGAGAAGCTTAATTTCCAAAATTTGGACTCGATTGTCTTGGAACTTTGGAATCTTTCAGCTGTGGCTAGGGGGACCTTTGCACAAGTACGTCTTGTGCACCAATTGCGACCCTACTTGGAGAAGGAGGCACTTCTTACAGTCACTCATGCCCTTATCACCTCACGGCTGGATTACTGCAATGCGCTCTACATGGGGCTACCCTTGAAGAGTGTCCGGCGACTGCAATTGGTGCAAAATGCAGCTGCGCGAGCTGTGGTGGGTGTACCTAGATGCACCCACGTAACACCTATCCTCCGCCAGCTGCATTGGTTGCCCATTAGTCTCCGGATCCAATTTAAGGTGTTGGTCGTTACCTTTAAAGCCCTACATGGCTCAGGGCCAGGTTATCTCCGGGACCGCATCCTGCCGCATACCTCCCTACGACCGGTTAGAGCCCACAGAGTCGGCCTCCTCCAGGTCCCGTCGACCAAAAAATGTCGGCTAGCGGGACCGAGGGGGAGGGCCTTCTCTGTGGGAGCTCCCTCCCTGTGGAACCAACTTCCTCCAGAGATCAGGACCATCCCCACCCTGCTGGCCTTCCAGAAAGCAATAAAAACCTGGCTCTTCCGGCAGGCGGGGTGAATGAGATACTCTTTTAACTTTTGTATTTTCTGTATTTTTAATTATTGCATTTTGTATTGTCATATATTTTAATTATTGCTTTTATTCTGTAATGGATTTAACATGTTGTGAGCCGCTCTGAGTCCCTAGGGATTGGGCGGCATAAAAATCCATTAAATAAAATAAATAAATAAATAAATGTGGATTGTACTTAAAATATTCTTACATTTTTCTGCTTGAATCATTACCAAAGCTAAACATTACCTAAATAATTAAACCAGGGGTGAAATTCAAAAATTTTCCCTTCTGATTCTGTGGGCATGGCTTAGGTAGGCATGGCAGGGAAAGGATACTGCAAAATTCCCATTCCCGCTCCACTCCAGGGGAAGGAAATTGCAAAATCTCCATTCCTACCCCACTCTGGGGCCAGCCAGAGGTGGTATTTGCCATTTCTCTGAACTACTCAAAATTTCCGCTACTGGTTCTCCAGAACCTGTTTAATTTACCTCTGAATTAAACTCTCCATATTGTCTCTAAAAGAAATTCAAACCTGGGTAGGTTTGAGTAAGCCAATGGTAGTTTATCTTACTAGCCTTAAAAAAATAACATTATTTCTTTTTCTTGTCATGTTTTGTTCAAATGTGTAGGCTGAGTGGCATTTTCAGAACGCTCCTCCTGCAGCTTCAGTTATAGTACTGTGGTTTTCTTCAGCCTCAATATTGAATGTTGGAATTAATGAGAGGGCGG
Source organism: Diadophis punctatus similis (assembly GCA_023053685.1). Taxonomy (NCBI): domain Eukaryota; kingdom Metazoa; phylum Chordata; class Lepidosauria; order Squamata; family Dipsadidae; genus Diadophis; species Diadophis punctatus. Next base: position 223,679,460 of record JALIGW010000002.1, read on the forward strand.
GCAATAGCTGTGCTGCAAAACTTCCAACAACCACCAATGGCAGCAACAAGAAATACAGGAAACATTAGCTCTTTGCTGCCCCCTAGCAGTGGCCTGAGGTTTTTCCAGTCCAAATGAAAAGAACTGAAATCAGAATGGAAGGGCAGAAAGTAAACACGAGTCCTTTGTCATATTGCTTAGTTAGCACAGAGTCAAGCTTTGTATTTCCAATTATTCATTCCTAACAACAATATGAAAGGAAGGACATATTCCTGTGCTAGATCACATTGTAACGCAACCACTTCGACAAATAGCAGGACCTGCCAATGATTCCCTGGTAACAAAATCACAAACCATTGCATTCCAAAATCAGAAAACTTTTTATCTATCCATTTCCTCTTTCCACTCCCTCGCCTCCCCCACTCACCACAGTCTAGCAGTCCCAGAAAGATTAAAGGCTGTTTATCTGCAGTTAATGTCACACCCCATTTAATAGCTCTCCAGGGATCATGAAAAAAATATCTAAATGTTATTGCGCCCCTTTTTCCCTCCCAGAAAACCCTGCCTACCAGACCTAATTAATGTGTCTCACAGTTAACAAAGGCACACTTAGGATTATTAGTCTAATTAAAAGGATTTTAGCAACCGCAGTCATCCCCTCTCACTTCCTCCCAATCCATCTTGACATATGCAACTCAAGTAAATTAAACCTATTAATCACCATTGGTACCAATGATATACATTCTTGGAGCACTGTCACGTCTCTGAAAGTAAGACTCTAACAGCCCGCATTAAGTCTAATTTTGTTTCTCAATAAAGGCTAATAAATAGAAATGGTAACACCACAATAAAACATTTAATTATTCAAGAATTGGTATGGAATGTGACAATTAGTATTCTGCTGTGTTGTCTCTGTTTATGCAATAATGGACTCAAGGGCTTTCTAGTCAAAACAGAATCTTATGGAACTTCAGCTGATTAGAAGAAATTGATTATTTCAAGAAATACAACCCCTTCTGGTTTGGTATAGGCCATGCAGAGAGAGAGAAAAAAAACAGGATTTTGATACGCTAAACAATAATCAAAAATAGCAGTTGAAGGCCTCAGGGTAATAACATTGATTACAAGCAAGACCCATAAACTTGGTTTCCTAGTTATAGCTTCTCTTCCAAATGAATGAGAGTCAGCAATGCAACTTCTGAGGGCCACAGAATGCCCATAAGATCTTCAAGGGACATTCACAGGTACTCTCAAGTAAAATGTTGCACCGAAATGTTGCACCAAAATTTTACAAGATCCTACAACTGTGTGATATTGAAATCTCATTCTATTCTGTGCATTGGCACATGCATTCAAAACAATAACTTTGGTGTTGGGAAAGGTTCCTGAGAATACCTTGGACACTCCGAGATAAAAAACAAATGCATCGTTGAGCACTGTCTTCTGGGGTTTGCCTGCTGGTTACCAAGGGGCCCACAGCTGCATGTTTTCCCGGACATCGGGGTTTGTGAGGGATGGTCGCCTGGCTCAAGGGAATTCATGACAGGAACCAGGAACCTAGACCGCAGGGATCGAAAATGTGGGGAGAAAAACGGAAGTCCTCTCTTACAAAGATCGCATTCATACACACACAATGACTGGGAAAATATATGGCCTCTATTGTTACCGACGGGTTCCCCGTATTGAATCCCCACAAAGCACTCTTCCCCCTTCCACTTACTTTTGTTGGGAGCACTTCAAAACGAGAGAGGAAATCCTCGTCCCCCGTTCCTTCTCCTAAAAAGGCTGCTTCCAAGGGGGTGGGATTCTTGCTCCTCTGATTGGCTGGGGGCAAAGTGTCCCGTGTGCCCAAAAGCCTGGGGTGAACTGGCTTTTTGGCCCGTTAGGCGAAGGGGCCAAGGAGAAAAGGCAGCGCCGGATTGTTTGGGGGCAGAAGGCTGGGGACAAAACAGGCGCTGCAGAGCGGAGGTGGTGAACAGTCATAGACCCGTAAAGACATCTCTGAAAAGGCTCTAATGCTGGGAATGGTGGAAAGGAAGAGGAGAAGAGGATGACCAGAAGTAAGATGGATGGTCTCAGTTAAAGAATTACAGAGTTGGAAGGGACCTTCTAGTTCAACTCCATATCATTCCAGACAAATGGCTGTCCAATCTCTTCTTAAAAACCTCCACTGATGGTCTTATCCACCCACAACTCCACTGATGGTGTCATACATCCACAACATCTAGAGGCAAGCCATTTCACTGATTAATTGTTCCCACTGACAGAAAATGTCTTCTTAATTCTAGGTTGGATCTCTCTTTGATAAGTTTCCATCCATTACTTATTGTCCTCCCCTCAGGTGCTTTCAAGAATAGGTTGACCCTCTCTTCTTTGTGGCAGCCCCTCAAATATTGGCAGACTATTATCATGTCACCCCTAATCCTTCTCTTTGTTAGACTAGACATACTGTAGTTCCCGCAATTGTTCATTGTATGTTTAGCCTCTTCTCTACACTCTTTCTGCAATCTCAACATCCTTTTTGTATTGTGGTGACCAAAACTGGATGCTATAGTCCAAGTGTGGTCTTACCAGTGCCTTGATACATTCTAGGGCTGCATTTGCATTTACAGTGGTGATGAGTGCACCATTGGAAGACTTGAAGATCAAGTTAGGGATCATGTACGAGACAGATTGTCATAGAGGAAATCTATCGGGTCATTAATAGTCAACCCTGACTTGATAGCACATAATCAATCACATGGGTTCAGGGGAGATTTTATAGTCTGAGCAACTTGTTGTCACGCCAAAGCAGCAACAGACTGTATCCTTGTCTTAAAACATTCTGACTGTTGTAATTCTGGGACATGAGTGAATTTGGATACATGTCAATCTCACATCCCAGTCCAACTTTCTAAGGATTCTTTGTGAAAATCTCTACTAGAGTAACTATGCTAGAACATTTTTTTTAAAAAGAAGATGTTGGATAACCATTTGTCTGAAGTGGTGTACGGTTTCCTGCCTAAGCAGGGGGTTGGACTAGAAGACCTCCAAGGTCCCTTCCAACTCTGTTATTCTATTCTATTCCATTTGTAGAATCAATTTCTTTATAGGTATCGTTAATTACATGCAGAGTTCCATACTAATTTCCTACTGCTGTACATAAGAGACCCCTAAAGCATCTTAGAATGATCAGCGTGATTGAAATCCTAATAGTTTATTTTCTGGCCTGGGAAATATTTGTATGTAGTTCCATAACCATGATGGGAACAGAAACATAAATTGATTCCATATCTTTATTAGAACTGAACCTACTTCAGAATTTATTCAGAAGATTGCTTAATTCAATGCACAAATGTCAGTCCAGAACTAATTTACTATTCATTGAACTACTAGCCTATATTTTTTTCCAGACTTCTGTGTAAGTCACACACAAAAAAACCCACAGTTGCAGCTGCTTCAAAGAGTTAATTCTTTAAAGCAGCCATGATTTTTTTCAGATTCACACAAAAGCCTGCAAGGGGGGGAGTGTTGCAAACAAGGAATAGCAGAAGTGTGCTCCATGCTTGTTTTTGAATTATTTTCCACAGTTCACATCTTTATAGATTTTAAAATGTTATTCGGTTTTAAAAAATGAAATTCAGAAAAGAGTTCTAAGCAGGAAAGTCACTTTTTAACTTAAGTACATTTGTTGAATACCAGTTCTTTCTTTAGAAAGAATTCATTGATAAAATGTGAATGCAAAATGTAAGAGAATGCATTGCTGAACAAATCACGTTTCCCGCTTCAGGTTGTTATGTATCTTATGGGAACTAAAACAGCTTAAGAGAGGGATTAATGCTCAGTCAATACCTGAATTTGAAAATGTGTTTCCAGTGTACATGCCTGGCATCTTAGCATTCTAACCTTTGTTAAAAGGAAAAGCCTTGGATATCTCATGCTGGGATAAATGCTTGAATAAAAACAGGGAATTATGTAATTCAACCTCCATAAGCAATTAGCACTTTGAAAACTGGATAGATCTTCATGTTCACAAGAAAAAAGAACAAAAACGAGACGTAGAAAATCTGTTCATAATGTCGTGTAATAATAATAATAGTAATAATAATAATAATAATAATAATAATAATAATAATAATAATAATAATAATAATAATAATAATAAGAAGAAGAAGAAGAAGAAGAAGAAGAAGAAGAAGAAGAAGAAGAAGAAGAAGAAGAAGAAGAAGAACAACAACAACAACAACAACAAAAACAACAACAAAAACAAAAACAAAAACAAAAACAAAAACAAAAACAAAAACAACAACAACAACAACAACAACAACAAAGTTGGAAGGGACCTTGGAGGTCTTCTAGTCCAACCCCCTGCTTAGGCAGGAAACCCTACACCACTTCAGACAAATGGTTGTCCAACATCTTAAAAACTTCCAGTGTTGGAGCATTCACAACTTCTGGAGGCAAGCTGTTCCACGGATTAATTGTTCTAACTGTCAGGAAATTTCTCCTTAGTTCTAAGTTGCTTCTCTCCTTGTTTAGTTTCCATCCATTGCTTCTTGTTCTACCTTCAGGTGCTTTGGTCAGGTGCCTGACTCCCTCTTCTTTGTGGCAACCCCTGAGATATTGGAACACTGCTATCATGTCTCCCCTGGTCCTTCTTTTCATTAAACTAGACATACCCAGTTACTGGGTATTGTACTGCAGTTTGAGGTCAAAAGCAATTGCCAAGAAGACGTTATAAGTAATTCTTGGAAGTACACTTTTTCAGGACAAAACAGAATCTTGCAGTTTATAGGCATGAATGATAATATATTTTTGAAACACACAGCTGAATTAACCTGAAATAGTACGAATGTGAATAGCCAATCAACATAATAAATGTAGTATAGAGGTAATTTCTTCCTTCACTAAGTTTTCCCAACCAAGGCTTACCGTATCTGGAAAACTTGAAAATAAATTAAATATAATGAGAACTAGATACTTGCTCATAGGGAATACCTGGTTTAAGGGCTCATTAATCACTAGTTTAAATCCTAAATTCCCTAGTCATCTTAATTAATGGTATATTGTTGAAATTTTGGGCTCACTGTAGAAGCAAAAATGAGGTTTTGCTGACCCTGTTTATTAGGTGTTATTTTTAAGGAAAATAAGTTGTCAATTTAATTTAGATTTCCAGAAGAATAACTGTGTTTGGAGTCCCTCTGCATTACAAGGCCTCCTTATTTCATTGATTTTCTTGGGTCATTTATGCCTGCCCTCTAAATTCATAGAATAGATGTCTTCTTTGGTTATGTCCATTTAGGTTCCTACTGATACAGCACATCCTGCGCAACCATCTAATTCTGGCAAAGGTCAGGCAATTCTTCATTTGAAATAACCTACAGAACCTGAGATACAAGCAGGCTGGGATTTACTACCTTTCAGATGCTGTGCCCCACATATTTCCTTTTCTTATTCTTTACCGTATTGCAGTCGTTAACTAGCACAAGAGAATGGATATATAAATGGCCAACATATTCAAAACAAAAGGTTAATCTCAAGATGTCTGAGAAAAGCACATGCAGACAAAAAACATGGGCTAAAAGACAATATTAAATCAAAATATGGTAAAAGGTTTGCTCAGCTACACAAAGCAAGAAGTTATTTTATGGAAGTCGCAAAGGTGCTTTTTTCAAGAGGTAACTGGACTTTCTGGTTTTTCTTTGAAGACGTGTCAATTCTCATCCAAGAAGCTTCTTCAGCTCTGACTGGATGGTGGGGAGGACCATCCAGTCAGAGCTGAAGAAGCTTCTTGGATGAGAAGCAAAACGTCTTCAAAGAAAAACCAGAAAGGCCAGTTACTTCTTGAAAAAAGCACCTTTGGGACAACCATGACCTGGATGACTGAGAATCTCCATAGACATTTGATGGAAGTGTGTTTCTGAGGGATACCTGACATTGGTAATATGACAACAATAATTTATTACAATTTATCATAATTTATCACAATGTATGATAATCTATACAGGATGATAATCATTGATTTATTATAATTTGTGATGTTTGGTACAATTAGATTCCATAGGAATATTTAGGAGGGGAAAAACATAAAACAGCAAGTTATTTGCATCCAAGTGCTTGGATAAAAGATGTGTCCATTTCAGGAAAAACTATATATAGGTACCTGTGGTGGGATTCAATTTTTTTACTACCAGTTCTGTGGGCGTGGCTTGGTGGGCGTGGCGTGGCTTGGTGGGCGTGGCTTGGTGGGCATGGCAGGGGAAGGATACTGTAAAATCTCCATTTCCTCCTGATCAGCTGGGACTCGGGAGGCAGAGAATAGATGGGGGCGGGGCCAGTCAGAGGTGGTATTTACTGGTTCTCTGAACTACTCAAAATTTCTGCTATCGGTTCTCCAGAACTGGTCAGAACTTGCTGAAACCCACCTCTGATAGGCACATTAGACCGTTTTACTAATTTAGTGGTTTAAAAATGTGGGTTTTTCTAAAATTGGCCAATCCTCCACTTTTATGTCTATGCATTTCCTTTTTTCTGTTACTTTATGGATTTGCCAAGCCATCCCATGGCAGCCATTTTTTGAATGAACTATAGCATGGGTTCAACCCTTCCAATGCATCCCCCAGGCCCAAATAGATCCTAAGTTATTTTGACAGCCATTTTATTGCCACTATCCAATCATCAGAGTTATTAAGCAAAGGGCTGGATTTCATACTCTATGCCTTGGCACCACTTTGCTTCATATGAACAAGGTCCCCTAATGTTGGTGTCAGCATTACAGTGCAAGATAAATCTTGTCCTTGGCAAGGCAATGCTAGGATTTATTCAACTGCAGAGAAGGTTTCTGTCGGACTGGCTAAGTCAGACCCGTGCATTAATGACTTCAAGACACTTTCAAAGTAAGGACTTCAGCTTTTAATCACGCTACAGATAAGAACTCAGACCATGCCGAACCCATTCAGGTCAAAGTCAGCTCTGAGATCATCCTCCTTTCAGTGCTATTTATGCAAATCCTCAACATTCCCTCACCCCAAACCACCATCCGGTGCTGTGAAGCCCTCCCCTCTCAGCTGGACATGGCTTAGATTGCCTCTTCTGGTTGCAGTGTTTCTCTGTGCTTGGCTTTCTCGGCGTCTCATGTAACAGGACGTTAATCACCGGCGTCAGGCATTGAACTGCTGATAAGAGTTTGTTGTGTTGGCAACCATCCATCCCCCGTCCAGTGTCTCTCCCTCCCACCAAGGTTCATATGTCGGCCTTGGCACGACAGGCGGCTCCCCTCTACCAGGAGTCCACCTGCAGGGGATAAAGCAAAAGGGTTAGCCACATTCGAATAATCCTGATTGGGACCTGGTTTGTGTGGATATTTTCGATGAAATCGCCTTAATAATCGTTCAGCTTGTATGTCATGCGCAGCCACCCAGGTAGCCTCCGTAATCAGATATCCTTTCCAATACACCAGATATTGGAGGTTGCCTCGAAATAGTCTGGAGTCAAGGACTTCAGCTACCTCGTAATGGTCCCTATATATGGGACCAGGGGTTGTTGGTAGGTCTCGAGTTACTCCTACAGGTTTAAGGAGACTAAAATGAAAAACGGGATGCACCTTCCCTAATAAGGGTGGTAATTTCAATGCTACCATTACAGGGTTAATCACCTGAGTGATTGGGAATGGGCCGAGATACTTAGGACCTAGTTTTTTACTAGGTATTCGAAGTTTTAGATATTTAGTTGATAAATACCATGCCGAACCCATTCTTATAATGCTGGCACCAAAGATGTTATTGCTCTTTGCCTTTCCCCTGGCACCCACTTAGTCTGGTATCCCTTAACCTGGGCTACTGGTGACAACTCTACAAGGAGAAAATTCCATCACTAGCCTTTCCACCTATAAAATGGAAAAGGAGACAGCAGATACTGACAATCTCCAGAAGTCATTCCTGACCAATTTTAGTCCAATTGTTTCCTCTTTGTTCTTCAAGAGAGCTTTTTTCAGAAGTAAAACATTTCCCTTAAAAAGAAGTATCCTTTTCACTTGACTGTGTAAAGACTTTTTGTTCTGACTTCCACTGGGCAGAGGAAATCAATATGTACTTTAGATGAAGCCCTAAGGACACCCCCCAGCAGAATTGGGCCAAAAGGTGTAATTATGAAGCTGTTCAGTTTTATTTTCTTAGCTCCTGCTGGCTGGTTTGTTGGACAGCTTCTTCTTAATCTTGAATATCTCTGTCCCTCCACACCAGGACGGTGGAAATCTAACCCATGCTAAAATATCCAGGTCAAATAAATCCTGTGCCAGTGGTTATTTAATTCACTTTATTATTCTTTGTGGGCAAATATATCATTTCCAACATTATTCATTTGTTTGCAAGCACATGCAGAGAAAGCAAAAGCTCTCCAAAATGAAAACGAACAAAATGTGCTATTTTTGAAATATTTAATCACTTCAGTTCCAGGAAAGAAAGAAAAATGTAGATGTTTTCCTTTTAGCATGATTGGTTCAAGGCACCAACAATGCTCTGGACATTTCACAATTTATTCCAAAGTGGAATGGAAAGTAATTATGAAACACCAATCCATTTTTTCTTCTTCTTATGAAAATGAATTTCTTGTGAGAACATGGAATACAAATTTAGCTTGTTGTTTTCAAAAATACGGCAAGAAATGTTGGATTCAAGCCGAATCCTGCATGAAACAAAACCACTAAAATCAAACTTAATAAAGATGGGTTGAGATTCCATTGATTAAGACTGGATCTTACTTGAAATAACAGGTCTTGACTTTACAAATCTAGAGCACATCGATTGTTTGTGGGTTTTTGTTTCATTAATCACAAAACTTTTATTTTAGCACCACTATTCTGAATATTTTTTGCCAATTCATTTGCCAAACTCTTGAAAACAGGCACCTACTTGGATTATATTACCTGAAGGACTATTTCTTTCACAAAGTTTCCATCTATCAGGTGAAGTTCTGTAGAGTGGGCATACTATATGTTTCATTGTCTATGGAGATCCTCAGTCTTCACGTCATGGTTTCCCCTAAGTTGCTTTTTTTCAAAAGCCAACTGAGCTTTCTTGGTTTTCCTTGAAGATATTTTGATTCTCATCAAGGGTGAGAAGCGAAATATCTTCAAGGAAAAACAAAGAAAGCCCAGTTGCCTTTTGAAAAAAAAAGCACCTTTGGTACAGGTTTCATTGATTAAACAATGACAACTTATAGGATGCAGGGAAAACCATTCCCACCACTGAGAAGAGACATCCTACCAGAGATCCATATTGCTTCTATCTTAGTGATCTGTTGAAGACTGTTAAAAACCTGGTTGTTTACCCAGGCTTTGGGATAAGGTAGTTGTGAAAAGGAAAGTAATAAAAATTGTCTCCATAGGAAAAAGCCATCCATGAACAGAAGATCATGATCATATAGTAGTCCAATAAATTCAGCGTTTTGCATTGTATCCAAATTCCTGGTATTAAAGTTTGACTCTACACACCTGCACACATTTTTCCATAAGGAATGCCACCATTACCTATGAACACTTACCTGTAATGATGTACCGTATCCTAACTCAGTCATGCATACACTCATATCCATCATACTATTTTCTTTTAGAGTAAGTAATACTATGCAAAGTTCAGAAAGAGAGTAAGCAATAGCAATAGCACTTAGGCTTATATACTGTATCACTTTGTAGTGCTTTCTCTAAGAGGTTTACAGAGTCAGCACATTACTCCCAACAATCTGGGTCCTCATTTTACCGACCTCGGAAGGATGGAAGGCTTAGTCTACCTTGAGCTGGTCAGGATCGAACTGCTGGCAGACAGCAGAATTATTGCAGAATTAACCTGCAATACGGCAATACTGCATTCTAATACTAACCAATAAGAAGCAAAAAGAAGAAGAAAATAAAAGAAAGGGATAGGAGAAAAGATAAATAAATTATCCAAGTCTACTTTACACCATATCCAGGATATGTCTCCATATTTGTACATCCTTGCAAACCATTTTTTCCACAAAACCATTCACAACTCCATATACTGCCTTTTGTTTTTTAATGTTTTGTTATATATACCAAGCTTTCTCATGTACATCTCTCAATAAGCCTTTGAATGGCAAAAATCTGGTCTCCACACCCCATCCTAGAATTAAATCAAACTGCACATTTCACTTTTCCTCTCATTGTCCCAGAATAGAATAGAATAGAATAGAATAGAATAGAATAGAATAGAATAGAATAGAATAGAATAGAATAGAATAGAATAGAATAGAATAGAATAGATGGAATGGAATGGAATGAAATGGAATGAAATGGAATGGAATGGAATAGAATTCTTTATTGGCCAAGTGTGATTGGACACACAAGGAATTTGTCTTTGGTGCATATGCTCTCAGTGTACATAAGAGAAAAGAAAAAACATTCGTCGAGAATCATAAGATACAAAACTTAGCGATAGTCATAGGTTACTAAATAAGCAATCAAATCATATTAGGAAACAAATAAAACAATATAAATTGTAAAGATACAAGCAACATGGTTATAGTCATAAGTGGGAGGAAATAGGTAATAGGAAGGATGCGAAGAATAGTGCAGACTTAGTCAATAGTTTGACAGTGTTGTGGGAATTAGTTGTTTAGCAGAGTGATGGCATTCGGGGGAAAACTGTCCTTGTGTCTAGTTGTTCTGGTGTGCAGTGCCCTATAGCGTCGTTCTGAGGGTAGGAGTTGAAACAATTTGTGTCCAGGATGTGAGGAGTCTGTAGATATACTTCTTGTACTTTTTCAATCAAAATTCTTTCAAACACTCCTCAAGGCACATTTAACAAACTAATAATTGTCCTGTTGTTTTTACACTCACTCTTGCTGCCTTTTCTTTTGTTCAGTCTGGCAATCTATAAAGGGACAAAATTCATAGCTGATGTGCACACTCCTGACAATATTTTGCACTAGAAATGGAAACACTTAAAGAGTCTGCACATTCCCAAAAAAGATGAAGAAGAAATGTTTTGGACCTTGTGAAATAGTAGTCCCTCTTTGCTGTTCATCAAAGCAATACAGGTAGTCCTCGACTTACGACCACAATTGAGCCCAAAACTTGTGTTGCTAAGTGAGACATTTCTTAAGTGAATTTTGCTCCATTACAACCTTTCTTGCCATAGCTGCTAACAACTGAGTCACTACAGTTGTTAAATTAGTAACACGGTTGTTAAGTGAATCTCGTTTTCCCATTGATTTTCCTTGTCGGAAGGACACAAAAGATGATCACATGATTCCTGGAAAACTACAATGGTCATACATGTGAGTCAGTTCCCAAACATCTGAATTTTGATCACGTGACCATGAGGATGCTGCAGAGGTCATAAGTGTGGAACACGGTCTTAAGACACTTTTTTTCAGTGCCATTGTAATGTTGAACGGTCACTAAACGAACTGTTGTAAGTGCACTTCATTTTTTTTCCAATCTTCCATGGTTGGGGTGTGTGTGTGCTATTTCAAGGCCTCAAATTTATGAAAGTTACTGAGACTCTTAAAGCAGCTGCATTTTTTCTTTTCAGGATTGCACGGGGGCCTAAATAAAGTCACAGTGCTTCAATGACTAACACAGAGGTCGTTTGCTTTCAGTTGCTAGACATCCAAAGCACATTTTATGACTTCTTTTCAACACCAATTCTGATTTCTACAGAGAAGATAAAATACCGTATTTTTCAGACTATAAGACACATCGGAGTATAAGACGCACCAAAATTTTGAAGAGGTAAACAAAAAAAAAAGTTTTTGCCCTACCCAGGCCCGAGTATCACTCTACAGGCCTCCCAAACCCTCTGGACATCCCATTTTTTAAATGGGCCCATTTTCACACAAAAAACAGCCCATTTTTTGCTCGTTTTTGCCCTCCCCAGCCCCCAGGATCACTCTACAGGCCTCCCAAACCCTCTGGACATCCCGTTTTTTTTAATGGGCCCGTTTTCACACAAAAAACAGCCCATTTTTTGCTCGCTTTTGCCCTCCCCACCCCCCAGGATCACTCTACAGGCCTCCCAAACCCTCTGGACATCCCGTTTTTTTTTAATGGGCCCGTTTTCACACAAAAAACAGCCCATTTTTTGCTCGCTTTTGCCCTCCCCGCCCCCCAGGATCACTCTACAGGCCTCCCAAACCCTCTGGACATCCCGTTTTTTTTTAATGGGCCCGTTTTCACACAAAAAACAGCCCATTTTTTGCTCGCTTTTGCCCTCCCCGCCCCCCAGGATCACTCTACAGGCCTCCCAAACCCTCTGGACATCCCGTTTTTTTTAATGGGCCCGTTTTCACACAAAAAACAGCCCATTTTTGCTCGCTTTTGCCCTCCCCAGCCCCCAGGATCACTCTACCCTCCCATACCCTCTGCATGCCCCGTTTTTGTGAAAAACAGGATGTGCGGGGCAGGGTTTTTGGAGGCCGAAAATGGCTTTATTCGGTGTATAAGATGCACCAACATTTCCACCCTCTTTTAGAAGGAGAAAAAGTGCATCTTATAGTCCAAAAATATGGTACTTGTTTGGGAACAAAACATCTTACGGATAGTCCTTGATAGTCCTTGACTTACAACCATTCAGTTAGTGCCGTTCGAATTTAGAACGGCACTGAATAAGGTGACTGATAATCAATCCTCACATTTACAATGGTTGCAGCATCTCCAGAGTCACATGATCAAAATGTGGGCCCTTTGATAACCAGCAGGCAAACCCCAGAAGACATTCTGACCTGGTTCCAAAGTTCTGATGGCCACTCACCCTTCCTGATCATGTAACCGAATTTTGGGTGCTCGGCAATCGGCCTGCATTTATAGCTGTTTGCAGCTTGTCCAGTCTTAGGACTGCAATTTACAATGTTTTTGCCAAAAAAACCCAACAACATTATAGGTTTTTGACAAAAATGCCCCATAGCAAACAATGGATTTGCTTAACAACCATGGCATTTGTTTAACGACCATGGTGGCCACTTAATGATCATGGCATTCACTTAACAACCACTGCAAACAAAGGCAATAAGATCAGGTTGGTCAAAAGCCACTCAGTAATTGATTTAACTCACATGGGGTGGGTTTTTTTAAAATATATTGGCTGTGAGCCCCACAGGTGAGGAAATCCTACTCTTTCATTATGCTACTTGTAGCGAGGGTGGGAAATGGCTTTACATTTGAATTAAGAGGACACAAGGCTAATATGAAGCAGTCTACAAGGCGTCTGGGCAGCAATCGATAAAGTCACCTGCTGCTTAAAAGAAAATTACATTCAATCACTGAGCTCAGCCTCTGAAACCACCCCCTTAACAAAGGAAATCACAGAGGAGGGATGCTGAAAGAGAAGGGCGGGATTCTCCATGCTTTTCAGAGGCAGCAGGTGGTGGACGCAAGAGGCCGACCTGAACCCACAATTCTGTTTGTCACTCCTGGGTGATAAAGAGAGGAGAAAGAGGAAATGAGTCACGAAGAAGCTACTTTTGAGTGCTACAGCAATCTGGGCAGCAGCAAAACTAACTCTACCAGTTACCTGGATTTTTGCAGCCCAGATAGGGTAGACCAAGGGTGTCAATTCCACAGGTAGGGTAGACCAGGGGGTAGCACTTAGCAATAGCACTTAGACTTATATACCGCTTTATAGTGCTTTACAGCCCTCTCTAAGTGGTTTACAGAGTTCAGCATATTGCCCCCAACAATCTGGGTCTTCATTTTACCAACCTCAGACGGATGGAAGGCTGAGTCAACCTTGAGCCGGTGAGATTTGAATAGCTGAACTGCTGAACTAGCAGCCAGCTGAAGTAGGTTGCAGTGCTGCTTTTAACCACTGCGCCACCTCGGCTCAGTGTCAGGGGTGTCAATTCCACAGCATCATGTTATCATCACATAATATAATCACAACTTCTTTCCCCTTTGCTAAACCAGGGGTGGGCATGGCCATTGTGTGACGCATCCTGCCTGCAGATCATGAGTTTGATACCCCTGGGGTAGACCTATTAGAATAAATAAAATAACGCCCCTTTACTCCCAAGGGACTAAATTCCCTGTGGGGTTGATCTCTCTGTAAGCATGATCCACCTTGTTCTCTTTTTATTTATATGCCACAAAGCTGGCATTGGGAATCAGAGCTTGGTGGTGTTTTCTAAGGCTTTCACCCAGGAAGCTTAGCACCAGCCCCATTGCCTGCTTGCTTTCATTTGCAAGCAGGTGAGCAGGAAGAACAGCCCTACCTGTTTATGTCAGTGTATGAGAGTTCATGAATTGGAATAGACATTGTAACAGGTCAGCCAATGGGGACTGTTTGGTGACCCAGATGGCTCGGAGCCTGGGCGTGGCTTAGCTTGACTGATTTGTATATAAGAGTTGCTTATGTGTGATTGTAAACTTCCTCTGGTATAGATTTTCTGGTCTGGCTTACCTAGTTGGGTGATTCCATGACTAACAGCTGCAGTAAATCAGGTAGAAGGGCTGAGAATGTTTCAAAGAGTGTCTACTGCAGAGGTCTTCAAACTTGGCAACTTTAAGACTTGTGGACTTCAACTCCCAAAATTCTTCAGCCAGCTGGCTGGAGAATTCTGGGAGTTGAAGTCCACAAGTCTTAAAGTTGCCAAGTTTGGGGACCCCTGGTCTACTGGATAGGAGAGTTGAACAGACATTCCTTCTCAATTCATTTGACCACAGGAAGCTGATATTTCAAGAATCAAGAAGCAATTGTTCCAGCAAAAGTGATACATCAATAATAAAACATAGGATTGTATTTAAGGCAGTACAAGCACAAAGGCTATTCATACAATGGAAAATCCCTACTTTTATCTCTCCCACATCCCAGACATTTTTTTTGAGAATTTTAGGATGAACAGTGGACTTCTTGAGATAACAGGTTTCTCACAAAGGAAGGAAGGAATAAAGAATTCTCCTAGGGCAAATGTCCTTGTGCAGATGGTGCCTTGGATACAACTTCGTAAACTCTGTGCTAATAATAAATCAGAAGCAAAGTCCAGTTCAGTGACAATTTTGAAATGTGCTGAGTTATGTATCGGTGACTCCAATACTCTGGAAATCACCTTTGGAAATGAAGCATCTGAATCAATGTTAATCATCTCTAAAGAATAAAGATGACCTTTCGCTTAACATGACTTTTTTTTCCAATATTCCCTTTTTGATCAATCCGCCATTTATTTCTCTCTTGCCCAACCCAACCCTAACTTGTAAACAGAGGATGGCAAAACGGCCCAATTAAATGTATCAAGTTATATAGGCTAAATCCGAATTTAGAGATTTGTAGGGGACATAAACTTCCCGTGAGACATTCTTCTTATAAAAACTATAAAGAGAACAGAATGATGGCATAAAAATCAATCCACTTTCATGAAAGAGGCCATTCATTAGGACAAGATAAAAATATACACTTCATTCCCATTTGCAATAGTTGAAGTTTATGCATGCTGGAGCTAAGTAGAAAAACTTTCAGATGCACAAAGAGACTTAATTGATCTTTAGTTCAATATTTGGGGGGGGTTTCTTCTTAAGAAATATAGCTGCAATTTTAACTGAACTTTTAAGAGTCATGGCAATTTCTAAAACTGCTAGCATGGAATAATCTTATGGTGGGTTGCATGTGTGTAGCACAGTTTTAAGCAAGCAAGCAATAGTTACTGATTAAGATTGTGGGTATCTAAATTCTTGCATTTCTGGATCAGATATAGGAAACTTGTGGCTCTCCAAATATTTCTGAACTTTAAGACTCAGAAATCCCTACCAGCATAGCTTGGAGAGAGGAGCAGAAAGCTTTTGTTCAGTTACAGTTTCTGGAAAGGTACAGATAGAATAGAATAGAATAGAATAGAATTCTTTATTGGCCAAGTGTGATTGGACACACAAGGAATTTGTCTTTGGTGCATATGCTCTCAGTGTACATAAAAGAAAAGATACATTTGTCAAGAATGGTTGTCATAGGGTTCAAGTAAGCAATCAGGAAACAATCAATATTAATATAAATCGTAAGGATACAAGCGACAAGTTACAGTCATACAGTCATAAGTGGGAGGAGATGGGTGATAGGAAAGATGAGAAAAGCTAATAGTAATAGTAATGCAGCCTAGTGAATAGTTTGACAGTGGTGAGGGAATTATTTGTTTAGCAGAGTGATGGCATTAGGGAAAAAACTGTTCTTGTGTCTAGTTGTCTTGGTGTGCAGTGCTCTATAGCGACGTTTTGAGAGTAGGAGTTGAAGCAATTTATGTTCAGGATGCGAGGGGTCAGTAAATATTTTCACAGCTCTCTTTTTGACTCGTGCAGTATACAGGTCCTCAATGGAAGGCAGGTTGGCAGCAATTGTTTTTTCTGCAGATGCCTCATCTGTACTACAAATCAAGGCAATCAAAAAGCCAAAAAGGAAACAAAACGATTAACAAAAAGGAACTATCAATACTGACAGGGCAGGCCACTACCGGTAGTATATAAACAAAGAGCAAACATCACTCTCTTTTACCACTGATTATGTTACCTAGTTGGGTAATGAGATGTCTGCAAGAAAACCATCAATCTCAGAGAGCACCAAGGACCCCATGAAAGGCGGTTTCGTGTACAAAATGATGAAGGAAGCAACAGGTTGCATAGAGTGTTGTGTGAAAATATAAGAGTATAAATCCCTGCCTTCAATAGCTGTTAATGGCTACTAACAATTTGTAGACAATGGCAGTGCTTCATTAGTGGATCACACTCTGGATTTGTCAGTGCAGTATTTCTCAACCTTGGCAAACTTGAAGATGTGTGGACTTCAATTCCCAGAATTCCCCAGACAACATGCTGGCTAGGGAATTCTGGGTGTTGAAATCTACCTATCTTCGAGTTTTCAAGGTTGAGAAACATTGTGCTAGAGAATAGCGCAGAAGTCTGAATGGCTGCGTGCGACTTCTAGTGTCCCTATTCCTTATATACAGGAAGTTGCTTTTGATTGATGTATGTGTTTATTACTGTGACTTAAATGCTCCTTCAATTTTATGACTATGATTTAATTAGGAGAAGAGCCAGCATGTGCAAAATCAGAGTCCTCATTTCTGGATGACGCGCTAAATCTAGCCTTCCAGGAGAGAAAGGAGGTTGTAAGTCAAGATGTGCAAAGGTCGGATTTCCAAGCCTGCTGAAATTTTCCTTATCTTACATTTTAAGGGCATAAACTGAAAGAAAGGTCACAAATTCATTTTCTGTCGATGTCCCACCAAATAGCATTGCCTAGAAAAGGTTTCAGAACATCTCCTTTAGAGAGAATAATAATAATAATAATAATAACAGAGTTGGAAGGGACCTTGGAGGTCTTCTAGTCCAACCTGCATAGGCAGGAAATCCAACACTACTTCAGACAAATGGTTATCCAACATCTTCTTAAAAACTTCCAGTGTTGGAGCATTCACAACTTCTGGAGGCCATCTGTTCCACTGATTAATTATTCTAACTGTCAGGAAATTTCTCCTTAGTTCTAAGTTGCTTCTCTCCTTGTTTAGTTTCCACCCATTGCTTCTTGTTCTGCCCTCAGGTGCTTTGGAGAATAGTTTGACTCCCTCTTCTTTGTGGCAACCCCTGAGATATTGGAACACTGCTATCATGTCTCCCCTAGTCCTTCTTTTCATTAAACTAGACATACCCAGTTCCTGCAACTGTTCTTCATGTGTTTTAGCCTCCAATCCCCTAATCATCTTTGTTGCTCTTCTCTGCACTCTTTCCAGAGTCTCAACATCCACTTTACATCGTGGCGACCAAAACTGAATGCAGTATTCCAAGTGTGGCCTTTCCAAGGCATTATAAAGTGGTATTAATACTTCACGTGATCTTGATTCTATCCCTCTGTTAATGCAGCCTAGAATTGTGTTGGCTTTTTTGGCAGCTGCTGCACACTGCTGGCTCATATTTAAATGGTTGTCCACTAGGACTTCAAGATCCCTCTCACAGTTACTACTGTTGAGAAGGCAGACAGCATTTTTAGATTTGCTTGCAAACTGAATTAGAACATGTAGGGGCACTTAGGTTGGCAAATATTAAAAGCAGGAACTTTTCTCAGGAATCTGTGGTACCTGTAGGGGGTATTTACACAACCATGGGGAAAAACCTTGCTCCTTTAAAGAGCTGCAAAATTATGCTGTGATCTCTGCATTCCAAAGCATCTTTTTTGTGCGCCAGTATGAAGCCCTGCGCATCTCTCATACATACTGTTCGTTGTGTCAACAGTGAACAAATGCAATTCATTTCAGAGATGACATTTGGTGCTGTCAGAACATGTAACTGGTGCTGCTGGGTACTGTGAGCTGAATATTCAGATTGTGTTTATTGGAGATGATTGCCCTTACTTACGGCCTAGTCACCTCAATCTTTGAGTTGCATATTAATCCAGGAACTTTGCAGCTCAGTGTGTGTTTGGAATAGTCAATGAAAGTAGGAAAATATGCTTTTTATTTGTTTTCCTAGGCAAACATTTGACATGAGTATATCTTCCTTTACCTGGTAGACAAGGTAAGGGTTAAAGGTTAATAGTTAAGGGTTGTGGGATTAAACTTCCAGAATTGCCAGCCAGCCAAAGGTCCTAATAGCTAAAAAGGCTGGAGTGATAGTTCCAACCAGTGGTGGGTTCCTACTGGTGCTGTCTGGAGCGCAGCTCCGGTAGGAGCCCGGCAATGATGTCATTTTCTGGCGCTTCTCCGCGTCCTGAGCTGTCGGGAAAAAGCCCTCCCACCCACCCTTGTTTCAATACGGACCTTTATTCTTCCTCCGAAGCACAGCTGAGAAGCTCCTCAGCTGTGTTTCGGCTTGTAATGTCGTCCTAAACATGCACGGAAGTGAAATCGCCCAATGGAACGCGAGTTCACTTCTGCGCATGCTCACGATGCGCACCGGTAGCAAAAATAACCGGAACCCTCCAGTGGTTCCAACAATAGTTTGATGTAGTGGTTAAAGTGCTGGCCTAGAAACCAGGAGACTGAGTTCTAGTCCTGCATTAGGCATGAACACTGGCTGGGCAACTTTCTCTCTGAACCCAGCCCACCTCACAGGGTTATTATTGTGTGGAAAATAGGAGGAGGAAGGAGAACTAGGTATATTTGCTGCCTTAAGTTTTTTATACAAATAATAAAGGCAAGATATTTTTTCTAATAATAAAAAACACATCTGAAATGCATCAGAATAGTCATTTTAGGTTAATGTGAAGGGGATTTTAGGTTAATGTGAAGGGGATAAGGAGAAACAAGAGACAGATATAAGTCTGTAAAGATATTCAGTCATCCAGATCATGGTTGTCCCAAAGGTGCTTTTTCAGGAGGCAACTGGACTTTGTTGTTTTTTCTCTTTGGAGCTCATCCAAGAAGCTTCTTCAGCGCTGAAGAAGCTTCTTGGATGAGAGAGAAAAACAGAAAGAGAAAAAACAAGAAAGTTGTCTCCAGTTGCCTCCTGAAAAAGCACCTTTGGGACAAAGAGACAGATATCTAAAATCACATGAAGATAGAGAACATGTGTTATTCCTCTCTCACAAGATTAGAACTCAGAATCCAAATATGGGGGAAATTCAGGATGAATAAAAAAGAAAGTACTTTTATACAACGGGCAGTTAGATTATAGTTAATGTGCCAACAAGATCAGAAAATCAGACTCTCAATGGCAGGACTGATGGTTGCAATTTGCCTCTTGAATTATAGGAGGAATGTCTTAAATAGGAACTATTAAGAAGCAACAGTGGGAGGGAACTATTGATTCCACCCCCTCTTCATTTAGCTTTCTGAATTAACATGATTGGCCACAATGCAATAGGATGCTTAATTGTGGACCTTGGGCAAAAATATAAGTACACCCATTAAAAGTAATTTACCATCCCAATCTTGGATATGCTATTTGTGTGTGCAGTGGTCCATAAGCGCAATTCTGATTTCTGCCAGAGGGTTTGAACCCCATAAAATAAGAACTGGTTATGTACATCTAATGATTCCCTATAAGGATGAAACTAGTGTGGTCACATACTGCCTCCTGATGATTGATTTAATTTGTGAGAAGTGAAATTCAGGATCTATATTTCTTCCTACACACAGCTCATCTTTAATCACTGACATCTCTAATTGCCAGAATCTTATGGAAGACGGATGGGGTTCAGCTTCAGACTTTGCATTTTTAGGAAGTTATCCTTTATTAAGTCAAACCATTGCTCCATCAAAATATGCGGAACTGATACTGCAGATAGTTCAGAAACTTCAGTTAGCAGCAAAATACTGAAGAAAAAGCTAGAACTGAGGGATATAAACATCAGTCTATTTCTTTGTGATCTTTACTGGCTCCTAGTATATTTGAGGTTCCATTTATTTATGTATTGATTGCTTATGTGCTATTAAGTTGGTGTCAGCTCTTAGTTGTTCACTTCATGGAGAACAGATAGATGTTCTGCATGTAGTGACTTGGGCAGCTATCTAAATTTGTTAAATGAAATGTTAAAATCCATCACCCCTGGAACTGATTTCATCCATGTTGCTTCTTTTTATCCTCTGCTTCAAATTTCCTTTCAGGTCCCAATTTCAGATGTTGGTATTAACTTCTAATACCCTTCATACGATCATATTATCAAAAGACCTTTTCACATTTCTACTGATATCCTAAGGTCAACTTTAAAGGATCCTTTCCTGGTGTCTTCTTATGCTGAAGTGTAGTAAACAGCAGTAGTGGGTTGCTACTGGTTTGGACTGGTTCGCACGAGCCGGTGGCGGAAATTTGGCCCCGTTCGCCGAACCGGTAGTGATGGCTGGTTTGCCACGCCCCCGAACCGGTTCCCCGGTCACTGCTGCTTGAAAGCAGCTGGCAACGAACCCTCTGCGCATGCGCAGAAGGTCAGTACCCGGATGTAACACATGCACGCAAGCGCACGCACGCAAAGCGCCCACTTCCAAACCGGACGGGAAGGTAAGAGAAACCCACCTCAAATAAACAGACTGTTCAAAGGGGGATCTTTTCATTGGCAGCCCCACCACTCCTTTAAATACAGTTTCCAATATGGTACCATCTTGATGACCAAGAGTTGTGGTGGTCTCCTCAAAGCCTGATAAAATTCAATTGACAGTTTGCAAAACAACTAGCAGGAGACCAGACACATTGCAAATACAATTTTTTTAAAAAACCATTAGGAAAAGATTGAAAAAAACTCAAATAAGCTGAAAAATGAATTGGGTTCTAAAAGGAATCTAATTGTTGAGATTTCCATAACTATAATATGTTAATTTCCTCTGATATTTTCAAATTCCTTACTGCTGTTTTTATTATCTATTTAATAGTTTTGTTTATTTTATCTTTCCTTATTTTGTATTTTACCATGTTGTCAGTATTAATTTGTTTAATTGTTTTTAATTTTATTATAAACTTCTGGTTTTTTAACAAGGAACAGTATATTTATTTATTCAGGTTTTTTTTCACCACCCTCCGGCTGTAATGTGTATAATTTTATATACATTATAAGTATATAATTAAAAAAATAAATAAACAGCCATCAGATTATCTTCTCAGACCAGTTCTGAAGAAGGGAGCAGATATGCATCAGAGCAAGGCTGAACTGGCATTGCAGCTTAACTAGAGTTTTAATATTAACGACAGAAATGAAGAGAACAGCAAATGCTTTTATAAAATGAAACTTCTGCACTGTCAGGGTATTGTGGGGTTGGTACAAGGTTATTGGCAAGGCAGGTTAAACAGCCTTTTTTGGCAACAGATATATATTTGCTTTGTGGGAGTTAATGTGAACTTTGGAGCCACTTGAAACAGTTGTACTACTCTTGAACCAGTATCTGCAGCCACATGATCCCAGGAGATCAGTTCTCTTTGGCAATTCAGCCCAAGTTATACTTGGGCTGCATCACCTTGACCCTATTAAGGAAAGCAGAAGCACCATGCACAGTTTTAGAATGTTATATCCATTGGCAGAAACACATGCTTTTCTCCTAATTTTCCTGTGTTTTCCCTCCTCCTTGCAAAGATTAAGCCGCCTGATAAAACCCCAAATATTTCAGACTGAGCAAAGGAATGGTGTGTTACCAGTGGTGGGTTGCTACTGGTTTGGACCAGTTCGCCCGAGCCGGTAGCGAAAATTTAGCCCCATTCGCCGAACTGGTAGTGATGGCCGGCTTGCCGCGCCCCCAAACTGGTTCCCCAGTTGCTGCTGCTTGAAAGCGGCTGGCAACAAACTCTCTGCATATGCGCAAAGGCTTCTGCGCATGCACAGAGGATCAGAACCTGGATGTAACATGCAGGCACACTTCCGATGCGATGCGCGCACTTCCAAACCGATAGGGAAGGTAAGAGAAACCCACCCCTGTGTGTTACAGTTTGGATGCCCTCCTCTCAATGTGAACACCTACATTTTTTCCCCAAAGCACAAAATGATAAACACAACATGAATTATAAACATGAAAGAGGAGGAGATAGTGATCAGATATCTTTGGTGTGCATCTTTCTCCTGATGAAAGAAGCACGAGTTACCTTGCATGGTGCTTTCTGCAATCCAACATTGGAAAGAGTGAGAATAACTGGGTTATATTGAAACAGTTGCTCAGGACTTTGGGAGGGTGTAGGGGGAAAAAGGGTGTAGAATTCCAGAATTATAAAAGCTGAAAGCGTAAGAGACCTAGAGATGTAAGCAGACGTGGGTTCCTGCCGGAGCTGCCCAGTGCACAGCTCTGGTAGGGAGCGGCCAATTGCACAATTTGCATGCAACCGCTCCGGAGCCCTCTCTGCCGGTTTACCGTGGGCGTCACCATTTTTTTCGTTAATTTTTGGGCAATTTTGCTTCCGCACATGCGCGGAAGCAAAATCGCGCTAAAATCTCGCAAGGGGACGCATGCACGAGAGAGATGTTGGCGAGATTTTGCTTCCGCACATGCGCAGAAGCAAAATCGCACCGAAATCTCACGCACGTGCATGTCCCCTCGCAAGATTTTGGCATTTTTCCCCTCGCGTGCGCGGAAGCAATATCTTGTGAGGGAGTGCGCGCGTAGCGAGCTCACCCCCCCGAAACGTGGAGATGCGCGTGCAGCGCACCAGCACCGGTAAGACAGCAACCCGCCACTGGATGTAAGTAACAATAGATATTGTAGGATTCCAAATAATGATCCAGATACTCCATCAACTAACCAGATTCTCCCACCTTGGCACCCTGTTGGTGGGTCATTTTTCAATGCCAAACATCATCAGAATCAAAGGTAAAAGAAAGCAAAAACAAGGCTGTGCTGATACCACTTGTTTATTATGAGTCCTATAAAAATAATAATATTTTATAGGATAAAAAAAATAAAGTCAATAAAATAAAAACTTTGGATTTGAGAGGGACTGCAAACAGCTCTATCATAATACAGGCTGATGATCTGCTCCCAAACAAACCCACACAGGATTATGCGATTAGAAATTAGGGAAAGACTGGGGAGAACTTTTCATTCATTCATTCATTCATTCATTCATTCATTCATTCATTCATTCATTCATTCATTCATTCATTCATTTTCTATAACTTCCCATCTCAGTCAATGGCTCTGGGCAGCTTAAAGGAGTCCCTATGGATTTTACTATGGTGGAGCTCATCTCCGTTTCCAGGTCATTGAGCCAGCGCTGTCCAAAAACATTTCCGAGTTCATGTGGCCAGCGTGATGTCATGCAGCACGGTTACCTTCCCACCGAAGTGGTACCTATTTATCTGGGCAACTTATAGTTCATAAAATATATTATACTTAAAATTAAAAAAAAAACACTTTAAAACAATATGGGATTATTTCTCGATCGCAAACAGAATTTGCAACCAGGCCTACTTTGCATTTAAGTTTCTAAATTGCCATAGAAATCTTATCTTCTTACTCTTCCAGCATTATATTCTAAAAGAAAGATGCAACCTTGTGTTGTACACTGATCTTCGGATAGTCCCTCACTCTCAATGGTACTGACTCTGAATTTTAGTACTGACCTTTCTAAGGACAGCTATGACAAAATTATTGCCATTTCTCATTGAACTGTGCATGAAAAATATTCATGGAAAGGATTATGCTTTCTTTAAAAAAAACCTTTTGTTTTATGGGGAAAGAGAATCATGTTGCTGACCTTTCTTTGGTCTTAATGAGGTATTTTCAGAGTAGGAAAATAATCATGACGAAAAGAGGATGTCTACTTGTATTTGGCTGCAGGGTGATTTCATTGTGGGGGGGTTTGATAGGAGTTACCTTTCATATATTAGAGCAATACAAATATGTCTATGGAGAATGCCATTATCCTCGGCGATATATACAATACATTAAGTCATAGCAACTAATCTAAAAACAAAAAGCTAAGCCTGATTAGTATTTAGATGTGAGACCACCAAAAAATACCAAGATCAGACAGGAAAGTCAAAAGACATATTGGAGAAAGGCAATCACAAACTACTTATTTACTGTTGCTAAGAAAGGCATTAAAGGTTTAGCGTTTTCCTTCCTCAGTAAGATTGCATTGGATAATCCCCCCCCCCAACACACACACACACACTTTGTATTCTTTTGTTAACTGATTTTGTTTTTTATTTCCATTTTATTGGATTTTATTGCTATTTTATTGATGATGTATGCCAACCAGGGGCAGGTTGCTCTCAAAGTTGCTACCGGTGCGCTGCACGTACATCTCCATGTTTTGTGCATGTGCGCACATGCTAAGTGCGCACGCCCCTCGCGAGATTTTTTGCAGGAAGCAAAAGAAGACAAAAAATTCTGAAAAAAAGATGGCGATGCGCGACGGACCGGTGTCGCGCGCAAATTACATCATCAGCTGGCTGCTACCGGTGCAGTAGAGTGGACCGCACCGGTAGGAACCCACCACTGATGCCAACCTAAGTCAAGGGTGGCTATAGGAATCAAATAAATAAATCAACCAGCACAAAATATATATCTATGTAGTCACCAAGAGTGAAGTTCAACTCAAGGAGATTTTATTTAAGTATATTAAATGGCAGAGCTCAGTGTTTGAGGAACATTGTGTCGATATTACCATCCCTTGGTTGAAATTGAATTTATTTAATGCTGAGATTGATCTAAGTGCTGACACAGAAATGGATGATTCAGTTTTGAATGAGGGTATCCAATTTTCTGTCAATAGCATCGTTTTCCAGAAATGACTATGTGTTACACACCATTTTCAGTCTCTATGAAGAAAAAAACAAGTTTAAGTTTGTGTTGAAAGTTAGAATCAAATCTTGACGGCTGCTACGTATTGTCCAGCTGCTCATCCTTAGCATTCATAGTTAATATTACATATTTTGTTCTCCTCTCAATACCCAGCCCCTACAAAAGCACACAGAAATCATGCCTGGGCCAAAATCTTTACAAAATCATTAAATCCTGAATGCTCATACAAAATTGCATTTCAATTTTGCAATGTTCAAGAGAGATATTGGATTATGAGAAAAAGGCAATACTAACTGGAAATGCTGGGAATTGTATATATAACTGTATATTATCTGTATATACCGTATTTTTCGGAGTATAAGACGCACTGGAGTATAAGATGCACCTTTGTTTTGGGGGAGGAAAATAGGGGAAAACAATCTGCCTACCAGGTATTCATCTGGCTAGCATCCTTAGTCTGGTCAGCTTCAGCACATTATTTTATCCCCTGGTTAGGACTTAAAAAAACCTTTTTCTGAGAGAGTAACAATGAAAGAGCATGCAAGCCAGTAAGAGCTGGGAAGATTGTTAGCACCTGGTTAGGGCTAGAAAAAAACTTATTCAGAGCAGCTTCAGCACATTATTTTATCTCCTGGTTAGGACTTAAAAAAAACCTTCTTCTGAGAGAATAACAATGAAAGAACCTGCAAGCCGGTAAGAGCTGGGAAGATCGTTAGCACCTGGTTAGGGCTAGAAAAAACCTTATTCGGAGCAAGTAGAGCAATGAAAAAAAATTCTGCAAAGACTTAGGGCTGGAAAAACATTCTTTGGAGAGAGTAACAATGAAAAAGCCTGCAAGGTAAGAGCTGGGAAGATCTGTTAGCACCTAGTTAGGGCTGGAAAAAAGCTACATTCGAAGTATAAGACGCACCCTAATTTTCAGCCACTTTTAGGGAGGAAAAAGGTGCGTCTTATACTCCAAAAAATACGGTAATTACAAATTCATACCTGTGTGTGAATTGACCTAAAGCAAGGGGCAATTTGGTCACTACTGTTTCTGCTGTTATTATAAAAAAGCTAGCTTTGCAATTAAGCATACTATTTCCCACTTCAATTCACAGTAAGATTGCAAACCTTAGCAACTACGTTTTTAAAAGAAAAAAAAATACTGGTTGATTTCATCATCCGCATTAAACACATTCAAGAGGCCTTGCACAGCCATCTGTTTAAAAGATAGGTACTTTATCTGACACCTTTAACTAGATTTGTGGCCGTCACTCCACTCCTATGTAATAATCAAAATGATTAGCATTTAACTACTTTGGAAAAAGGGGTAAATGAAGTAAATTGGATGTTTAAAAAGCCAAAGGTCGTGCAATGAATTAAAGGCAAAGTTCATATATCAAGGAGAATGTCTAAGACAGCACAAGATTGAACTCTAGTGGTTGTTTTGAAACATTGCAAACAGCTTTGAGCATTTTCTCCCAACAACAGATATTTTGCTTTCCAGCTCTTGAGGAAGATATCAAACTAGCAGTCAAAATGCTCGTGGAGAGGATGAGTAACATATGTTTTCCAAAATAAAAGTAGTGAAAGAGAGGTTTTCTAGCACTAGACAGAAATCCTCTCTATTCGGAAATCAAAATCAAAGATGTCTCTGTTTCATTTGGGCCCTGTTGTCTTCCTTTGTTCTTTCCAGGTGATCAAAAAACAGCATTTTCCCCTTGCATGCATATTAGATTAACAGCTAGAGGGGTTCTTTAATTTCTCATCCCCAATTTTATTGACTCAATTTGAATGAAATAAAGGCACGTCTTTATCTACAGCTTTCAAGGTTGTGAGGTATTTATTGTTCTGATATCATTTTCCCAAGAGCTGTAGCTAGCTTATACTGGTACAGGGATGTCTACAGAGTGCGATTTTAAAAAAAAATCCAAAATGGCAGCCACAACAGTGCAATCAAAGCAAGTGACACACATAAATGAAGCAGTGGAAACATTTTGAGCTGAATGGCAAGGTTTACGTCTGCTAGCAGCCCAGTCAGTCAGTCTCATTTGCCTATTAGCTGCCCCAAATTATAGCAATAGCATTAGCACTTCGACTTATATACCGCTTCATAGTGCTTTACAGCCCTCTCTAAGCGGTTTACAGAGTTCAGCATATTGCCCCCAACATCTGGGTCCTCATTTTACAGACCTCAGAAGGATGGAAGGCTGAGTCAACCTTGAGCCGGTGAGATTTGAACAGCTGAACTGCTGAACTAACAGTAGCCTGCAGTGCTGCATTTAACCACTGCGCCACCTCGGCTACAAATACACTAATTCTAGGCCAGAGGCCTATAGTATTTATTATTTATTTATTTATTTATTTATTTGTCAACAAGTGCAAGGAAACAGGACACATGGAAAAATGGCACAAATAAATAGATATAAAGAAGCAAAACATAGCCATAAACACATAAAACGAGTACATACAAATGGGTACAGTAGGACAGGGACAGTAGGCACATTGGTGCGCTTATGCATGCCCCCTTAGGAACCTCCTAAGAAACGTGTAAGATCCACAGTAGACAGTTTAAGGTAAAAGGTATGGGGGTTAGAGAAACTAACAACAGGATCAGGTAAAGTGTTCCAGACATTTACTACTCTATTGCAGAAGTTGTATTTTCTGCAATCAAGATTAGAGCAGAATACATTTAGTTTGTATCTATTGATAGCCCTAGTGTTATTGCGGTTGAAATTAAAGTAGTCGTTAACAGGTAGGACATTAAGGTAGATGATCTTGAGTACTAAGCTTAGGAACAGGCCTAGCAGAACAGACAGGTTTACAGGGCTCATTTGAATGTCAGGGTAGGAGAAAAATGGGTATCTCAGAAGAGATGTTATTCCAGAGACCAGATGGTGCAACAAAGAAGGCCCACTTCTGGAGTCCTATCAGATGGCACAAGAAGACTCAAAGCTGATAACTATGTTGGATCAAATACAGGCGTATAGGGGACGGATGGTCCCTCAGATAACCATAGTTACCCCAATGCCATGCAGGGATTTATAGGTGAAAACCATCATCTTGAATTATACATGGAAGCATACAGGTATGACATACCTATAATATATCTATAATAGTATACATACAAAGATGGTTAGAGGACTGGAGGCTAAAACATACAAAGAACAGTTGCAGGAATTGGGTATATCTAATGAAAAGGACTAGGGGTGACGTGATGGCAGTGTTTCAATATCGAAGCAGTTGCCACAAAGAAGATGGAGTCAAGCTATTCTCCAAAACACCTGCAGGCAGAACGAGAAGCAATGGATGGAAACTTAAGCAAGGAAAGAACCAACCTAGAACTAAGGAGAAATTTCCTGACAGTTAGTGGCCTTCCTCCAGAAGTTGTGGGTACTCCAACACTTGAGGTTTCTAAGAAGAGATTGGACAACCATTAGTTTGAAATGGTATACGGTTTCCTGCTTGAGCAGGGAGTTGGACTAGAACAGGGGTCACCAACCTTTCGGACCTCAGGGACCACTAAATTCATAATTTTAAATCCCATGGACCACTAATATGATCTGCCTAATGACCGGCCGGGTGAGCGTACCTAGGTGGTCATGTGACTGGGTGGGCGTGGCCAACTCGATATCACTCACGTCAAGGGGCACCTCGCCAGCCTCTACTCACCCCTCCCCTCCCAGCCTCTCCTCGCCTGCCCGCCCGGGCTCCTTAGGGCCCCAACAGGAAGCAGTTGTTGAAGCTAAGCAGCCACCATGAGAAAGAGTTGGCAAAACAGCTGGCTCAGTTCAAATTGGATCTGACCGAGAAGGAGGCTCAGCAGAAGCACCTCACTGAGGACTACCAGCATAGGCTTTCCAAGCAGAGGGAAGACCTGTGGGAGTGCAAGTCCAGGTAGCGGCGCCTGGAGGCTCAGCGGACTGAGATGGTCAGCCAATTCCAAGCCATGATGCAGTCCCACTGGAACAAGGCCCTCTGGTTCTTCACCACCAGCGGCACTTCCCTGCAGCCTTTGCGCAAAGCCCCGCACCAGGAGGCTGAAGCAGGCCTCAAGTTGGAATTTCTGTCCCCCTCCGACCTGCACAAAAAGACCCCAAAGGGGGAGACTCTCTGCAGCAACACAAGCATTCATCCGGCCCAGAGGCTGTAGTTTGAGGACCCCTGATTTAGTGCAACATAAAAAAAATGCAAATAATTTTTCTGTGGACAACCAAAATTTTATCACGGACCACCAGTTGGTGACTGCTAGACTAGAAGACCTCCAACTCTGTTATTCTGTTAGTATGCCCTGAAATGCCTGTGCCACCACATTCTGTAATTTGTATCAGCTGCAGCTTCTGAATGGTGTTCCAGGGGAGTCCTTTGCAGAACATGTTTCAACAATTTCAATGCAACAAAATATGAGTGACTATCTGGAGGGCCTCTCAGTCCAGAATAGCAATAGCACTTAGACTTATATACCGCTTCATAGTGCTTTACAGCCCTCTCTAAACAGTTTACAGAGTCAGCATATTGCCCACAACAATCTGGGTCCTCATTTTACCCACCTCAGAAGGATGGAAGGCTGAGTCAACCTTGAGCCGGTGAGATTTGAACAGCTGAACTGCTGAACTAGCAATCAACTAAAGTAGGTTGCAGTGCTGCTTTTAACCACTGCGCCACCTCGGCTCTTAAACGGCACAATTGGCACACAAGATGTAATGTTTGTAAGAATGCTCCCTTGCTATTTTTAAAATTAGGTATGGTGCCATCCAGTGATGGGTTGCTACCAGTTCGGACCGGTTCGCACGAGCCGGTGGCGGAAATTTGGCGTCGTCCGCCGAACCAGTAGTGATGACCGGCTTGCCACGCCACCGAACTGGTTCCCTGGTCGCCGCTGCTTGAAAGCGGCTGGCAATGAACCCTCTGCACATGCACAAAGGCTTCTGCGCATGCACAGAGGGTCAGAACCCAGATGTAACATGCAAAGCGTGCACTTCCGATATGATGCACGCACTTCCGAACCGGTAGGGAAGGTAAGAAAAAACCCACCCCTGGTGCCATCTGTGTGATCCAATAGTAAGAACATGGGGTTTTTGCTCTGTTCCTTGAATACCGACCATAATAAAAGAAGAAAAATAGGGAGGAGCCACGGCGGGAGATGGCGGACTAAAAGCTTGCTCCGCAGGAAGATTATTTGATCTTCGGTTGCTTGCTTGTTGGAGGTCCCCCTTGGAGTTTTTATTGCTTCGGGGTGTGACTGGGAGTTTGGCAGGCACCAGGGGACGGTGGCAAAACATCAGCCACTCACGAGGAGCACCCCCTAGATCTCCCTTCTTCCGACCATCGAAGACGGCCGCCCATTTTAGGTGCGGACGAACGCTGTGAGGGCCGGTTGTTTCTGAGGCCTCTTACGAAATTCGGACTGTCTCGGGAAGGCTTTGGGGCTATTTTACACCGAACCCTGAACATAGGAGGATTTAATATCAGCCTTTGACATCAGCTAACATCAGCTGAAGAAGAGGACGGCGAGCTCGGACGGCGTGCCCTGTTATCGGCGGCCGGGAGCTCGGTCGTTCTTTTTTTTTTTTTTTTTTTGTTTCTGGGATTTCCGGCCGGAGAGATCAGCGTAGGCGCGGGTGCTAGGCTCCACTTGCCACCTTGGCTCAGAAGATCGGCACTGAGGCGGTAAGCATTGTTGGAGCGAACTGAACCCTGGCACGGATTGAGGTGGGGCTGTTTTCTGGGCCATTGTGGATTATTTTGTTTGGCCCTACGTTCGGGACTGAGAGCAGGGGCTATTTGATTTTTAATTGTGGATTTTCGGGACTCTCACCGCCATTGTTCTTAGGACAGTGGGACGTACTGAAGATAATTACTATTCTTGAGGGCCTAGAGGTCGTTGAAAGACCTTGGAAAGATCGCGAGAATTCTACATACATCCCCTGCCTGGTTTTCTTTCAACTGCCAGTCGTCTTTGGGGGAGGAACCTGGCTCGGATTAATTACTTAAAAGCTGCTTCCCGGACTGCTGCACCCCCCCCCCACTGCTACCAGCTACCAGTGATATCCAGGGAGCTTTTTACATCTGTGACAATTGATAATTATACTGGATGCCCAGTTTGAAAATATTTTTCCCTCCGTGGGTGTTCCGGGTCATCCTAATGAACAGAGAGACTGCGCTGAAGATGTGGAACCCCCCCACGAGTCCAACTCGGTTGCAGACCGTGGGGAAGGGAACCTCAGATCCCCAAAGACATCGGAGGAAGGGGGGCTTTCATTACCCCTGGATTATAGAATATCCCTGGACCATTAGACCATCTGGAAAGGCTGAGTTAAAGCAAAGGACCTGTCCTCCTAGTATGCCCTTATTCGGAGGAGTTTGCCTTCTTTTTAATAATACTTATTTTAAATTGTATTTCTCCTCCTCTGAGATCTGACATGTGTATGTGTATGGGTATGAGTGCGTAGGAGGATGGATGGTATTTATGAGAATGGCATGTATGAGAATGGTATGTATGGCCTGCAGGAAAGGAAGGGGGCCAGCGGGTGGGGGGTCTCTGGTGGGGAAGAGAGCCGGACCATCTCGGTCATTATGGGAAGAGGCAGATATGGCGGGAGCAGAGGGGAGGGCCGCTCTCGGGGAATAAGACCTCGCTGTTTTCAAGCGATCCCTTGTTCCGGCCCCTCTGTCTTGGTTCCATCTTGCTCAGCCCGGATACCTGGCAACCAGGGTTCTCAGGGCCCTGGGCTCAGGATGTTACTGCTTAACGCCAGGTCAATTATCAACAAAGCCCCCCTGATACGTGATTTAATCACAGAGGAGGGGGCAGACCTGGTATGTGTTACCGAGACCTGGCTAGGGCAAGAGGGGGGAGTAGCCCTCTCTGAGATATGCCCAGCCGGTTTCTCGGTGCAGTACCATTCTCGACCCCAGGGAAGGGGGGGAGGAGTGGCAATTATAACGCGTGGAAATCTGCATCCTCGTAGGATCCCTGCCCCGGAGATTGTTGGGTGTGAGACGCTCCTTCTGAAGTTGGACTTAGGGGTTCAGGTGGGCCTTTTCTTAACGTACCTGCCTCCCAGCTGCGTAAGTAAGGCCCTGCCTGAGCTGCTCGAGGCAGTAGCCGGCTTGGCGGTTGAGTTCCCCAGGCTTATGGTGCTGGGGGACTTCAACTTGCCATCTGCTGGTGAAACCTCTGGGATAGCTCAGGAGTTCATGGATTCCATGACAACCATGGACCTAACCCAAGTAATCCAGGGTCCGACTCATGAGGGTGGTCACACGCTTGACCTAGTATATCTCTCGGGGCAGTGGAGAGATGATCTGAAGATAAGGGACATAGTCATCACCCCTCTGTCATGGTCAGATCATTTCCTACTGAGGCTGGATTTCACGACCCCACTCCTCCCCCGCAGGGAGGCGGGACCGACTAGGTGGTTCCGCCCCAGGCGCCTAATGGAGCCGGAAGGATTCCAGAGGGAACTTGGGGAAATACCTGAAACCCTGGTACACAATTCGGCTGACTCCCTGGTGGCTGCTTGGAACACCGCAGCATCAGGGGCTCTAGACCGAATTGCGCCTAAGCGACCTCTCCGTGGCAGTGGATCCCGGAAAGCTCCCTGGTTTACCGAGGAGCTCCGGGAGATGAAACGCCAGAAGAGACGTCTGGAGCACCGCTGGAGGACCAAGAAGGCCGAGTCTGACCGAACACTATTAAGAATTTACATCAGATCTTATTTAGTGGCGATAGGGGCGGCAAGACGATCCTATCTTTCCGCTCTTATTGCGTCCGCAGATTCTCGTCCAGCCGCCTTGTTTAGGGTGACTCGCTCCCTCCTTGGAAAAGGGGGGAGCGAGGAACACTTGCAAGGCAGAGCTGAGGAATTTGCTGAGTTTCTGTCGGATAAAGTCGCTCAGATTCGGTTGGACTTGGACTCTGGCAGGGCAGAGTCCATAGAGTTGACAGGGGCCAGTCTTAATCCATCTTTGTGGGAGGAGTTTGGGCCTGTTTCTCCCGAGGATGTGGACAGGGCTATGGGAGCGATGGGGACCTCCACCTGTTTATTGGACCCGTGCCCCTCCTGGCTGGTCTCGGCCAGCAGGGCGGTGGCATGCAGCTGGATCCGGGCGGTGATCACCGCTTCTTTGAGGGAGGGATCCGTACCGCAGTCGTTAAAAACTGCGGTGGTGCGACCCCTCCTGAAGAGGCCTTCCCTGGATCCAGCTGATTTGAAGAACTATCGTCCAGTCTCCAACTTACCTTTTTTAGGGAAAGTTGTGGAGAAGGTGGTGGTGACTCAGCTTCTGCAGCTCCTGGATGAAACAGACCATCTAGATCCTTATCAGTCGGGTTTCAGGCGCGGCTACAGTACCGAAACTGCCTTGGTCGCCCTGATGGATGATCTCTGGCGGGCCCGGGATGGGGGGAACTCCTCCATCCTGGTGCTACTTGACCTCTCAGCGGCTTTCGATACCATCGACCATGGTATCCTTCTGCATCGGCTTGGCGAGTTGGGAGTGGGAGGCACCGTTTTACGGTGGTTCTCCTCTTATCTCGCCGATCGGATGCAGTCGGTGTTGGCAGGTGGGCAGAGATCGTCCCCTAGGCCCCTATTATGTGGGGTGCCCCAGGGGTCGGTTCTCTCGCCCATCCTGTTTAACATCTACATGAAACCGTTGGGTGAGATCATCCGCAGACATGGGGTGTGTTTCCACCAGTACGCTGACGACACCCAGCTGTACATCACCACCCCGTCTGACTTCAGGGAGGCAGTGGACGTAATGTGCCGATGCCTGGACGACGTTAAGATCTGGATGGGGAGGAACAGGCTCAGACTGAACCCCGATAAGACTGAGTGGCTGTGGATACTGCCTCCTAAGGTTCATGACAATTACCCCTCCTTGGTCTTTGAGGGTGCGAAACTGACCCCCTCAGACCAGGTCCGCAACTTGGGGGTCCTCCTAGATCCACAGCTAAAATTGGACCACCATCTTTCTGCTGTGGCTAGGGGGGCCTTTGCACAGGTTCGCCTGGTGCACCAGTTGCGGCCATATTTGGAGAAGGAGGCGCTGCTCACGGTCACTCATGCCCTTGTCACCTCGCGGTTGGACTACTGCAATGCGCTCTACATGGGGCTACCCTTGAAGAGTATCCGGAGACTTCAGTTGGTGCAAAATGCGGCTGCGCGTGCTGTGGTGGGTGTGCCAAGGTACACCCACGTGACACCGATACTCCGCCAGCTGCATTGGCTGCCCATCGGTCTCCGGGTCCAATTCAAGGTATTGATCACCATCTTTAAAGCCCTTCATGGCTTAGGACCAGGATATCTTCGGGACCGCATTCTGCCTCATACTTCCCTCCGACCGGTTAGGGCCCACAGAGTTGGCCTCCTCCAGGTCCCGTCGGCCAAACAATGTCGGCTGGCGGGCCCCAGGGGGAGAGCCTTCTCTGTGGCTGGCCCCGTGCTCTGGAACCAACTACCCCCAGAGACCCGGACTATCCCCACTCTGCTGGCTTTCCGTAAAGCCATTAAGACATGGCTTTTCCTGCAGGTGGGGGGGACAACTTAATTCCACCTGAGCCTACCCCCAAGTATGTATGTGTTGAATGGATGTGGCTGTTGTAAATAATTGTTTTATATTTTTGTACTTGTTTTTAAATTTTATGCAATTTCTTTGTTTATTCTTGTATTTCTCCTTGTTGTAAGCCGCCCTGAGTCCCTCGGGAGTTGGGCGGCATATAAGAATAACAAAATAAATAAATAAATAAATAAGCTAGCATTTCATTCTTGTGTTGTCTAATACTGAAACTCATAAAGAACACCAGCATGCTATTTCTTTGATGCATGCATAACAGCTGTTGCTTTCTTTGAAGTCTCTTACCTGATATTTGCCCAGGTAGCAACATTAATTGATAAAAGATCTGCAAAGGCTCTGTTCCGTTAGCGCTCAGAAACATTTGCATAAAGAGGAGGGGAAAGATTGATGTATACATTACTCTATCAAGTATATTCCACTTCCTAGACAGTGTCTGTGGTATGTGTGTGAATTCATATGGATTGCATTTTTATTAAAGTCAGGCCATTATGTCCTAATGCAACAAATGTAGGAGCATCAGTGATACTCTAGTACTGACAGATATACAGGTTGCACAACTCCTGGGAAGCCATTTGTAAACTACAGCTGGGAATCACCTAGGGAAAAAATGAAATACTTTACTTGAACAGCATGTACACATTAGATGGTGAAATTTCATCACATGAGGGAGATAAACATCATTTGCCAGTATACCTTCACCTCAGCAAGCACTAAGATTTAGAGCTACAGGAGGTTTAAACCCCATGTAGGGAAACTACCGGCATGTATTTACCTTCTTGGAGATTCTTTTGAAATGCTTTGTTTTCCTGTTACAGATTGTATCTGATTTTGATTATTCATTCTATGCAAATACATCTATTTTTCAGTCATTTCAGATGTGATGAGTACACAGTGAGTATCCTAGGAGCAATTAAACATTACAAAGCATGGAAAGAAATCTCCAATAAAAAGAAAACTTGCAGGGAGGTATTTATAAGAGGGTTTAATCTGAACAATTTGAATATTACAAAAATATACCAAGTATTTAAAAATAATGAGAATATCAACAAATGTGTAGAGAATACATTTTCCCACTTTGGGATAAGAAAACAAATTCAAAAGCTAAGGGCAGGTCATGCAAATTTTAAGCCAACTGGAATTCTAACTGTTATTGTCATTCCTCATGGCAAAAGTATTTCATAAAATTCAGCTTCTATGTTAATTAATTTCATAACAAAAACCTTCATAATAATAAAATCCATAGTTGCATTAAAAGTATATTTCATTTGTAATAATGTTTGTAATTTGTATAGTTACATAGAATAGAATAGAATAGAATAGAATAGAATAGAATAGAATAGAATAGAATAGAATAGAATAGAATAGAATAGAATAGAATTCTTTATTGGCCAAGTGTGATTGGACACACAAGGAATTTGTCTTTGGTGCATATGCTCTCAGTGTACATAAAAGAAAATATACATTTGTCAAGAATCATGAGGTACAACACTTAATGATTGTCATAGGATACAAATAAGCAATCAGGAAACAATCAATATTAATATAAATTGTAAGGATACAAGCAACAAGTTACAGTCATACAGTCATAAGTGGGAGAAGATGGGTGTTGGAACCATGAGAAGACTAATAGTAATAGTAATGCAGCCTTAGTGAATAGTTTGACAGTGATGAGGGAATTATTTGTTTAGCAGAGTGATGGCATTCGGGGGAAAACTGTTCTTATGTCTAGTTGTCTTGGTGTGCAGTGCCCTATAGCATCGTTTTGAGGGTAGGGATTGAAACAATTTATGTCCAGGATGCGAGGGGTCAGTAAATATTTTCACGGCCCTTTTTTTGACTCGTGCAGTATACAGGTCCTCAATGGAAGGCAGGTTGGCAGTAATTGTTTTTTCTGCAGTTCTGATTATCCTCTGAAGTCTGTGTCTGTCTTGTTGGGTTGCAGAACCAAACCAGACAGTTATAGAGGTACAGATGACAGACTCAATGATTCCTCTGTAGAACTGTATCAGCAGCTCCTTGGGCAGTTTGAGCTTCCTGAGTTGGCGCAGAAAGAACATTAGGTCTTGAGATATGATAAAACCTAGAAATATGAAGGTCTCTACTGTTGATACTGTGTTGTCTAGTATTGTAAGAGGTGGGAGGGTTTGGGAGGAAGGGTTTGTAAGAGGTGGGAGGGTTTCTCCTAAAGTCTATCACCATTTCTACGGTTTTGAGTGTGTTCAGTTCCAGATTGTTCCGGTCGCACCACGAAGCTAGTTGTTCAACCTCCCATCTGTATGCAGTTTCATCGTTGTCTCAAATGAGACCAATCACTGTTTTATCATCTGCAAACTTCAGTAGTTTAACAGATGGATCGTTTGATATAGTTCATTTGTAATAATGTTTATAATTTGTATAGTTACATAAAACTGTTCTGGAAAAGACTCCGTGGAATGTATATTTTGCAAACAAGATTTATTATAAAACACATAATGGAGTTTGTTTTAGTCATACTATAATAACAACAGGTCAAATTGTGTTAACCAACTGCACTAGAACTATTCCTCACTTGTACCTATCAGTGATATGACATTAATCTTAGATGGTGAAGGGAAAACACCAGCCTTCTCATAAGTAAGTCCTGCAGGCTCCAGGTTGGCTCAGCTTAAAGGCTGCTCTGCTGAAAGGCCAGATGTGGGGCTGGAGAAGAAGACGGAGTAAAATGGTAGATATCAGAAAATAATTACAAAGAAGCTTGCAGAGGAAGTACTGGGAATTCTCTTATTGAGGCCTGTATAAACAGAAATTTCCATCTGTCCTTACTTCCTGGTTGGAACCCAGTTCATTTGTCAGGCACTAAATATAACTGGTTCCTCTAATGCAGTGCTTCTCAAATAGTGGGGCGCCCCCCCCTGGGGGGGCGCGGAGCGATGCCAGGGGGGGCGCATGACCCTGGGGAACGTGCTTTTTTTGCCGCAGGGAGTAGGGGTTTTTTGCACCAAACAATAGCACACAGCACAGAGCAGGAGATATGAAGTGCAGATAACAAACCCTTAAGAGACACCATGGAAAAATATTTAACAGGGATGAAAAGAAAGGAGGAGAGAGACGAAGATAATGAGACAAACGTAAGTCTCCTGAAAGCTAAGACGAGGAAATAGGACGAAGCGTACTGTATGTAGCGCTTGGCTTCACTGTGACTATGGTGGGAGACAAGGAAAGACCGGTATGTTTACTGTGTCTAAAAATGTTGGCAGCGGACAGCATGAAGCCAAATAAATTAAGGCGTCACTTAAACACATTACACCCCAATCACGCTGATAAACTGCTTGAGTTTTTTCAGTGAAAACGTGCCGAATATTGCAAACAATCGTCCCGGCGGAGAGTTGGGGGGGGCGCGAAATGTTTACTTCTTCCTGGGGGGGGCATAACAGAAAATAATTGAGAAGCACTGCTCTAATGCAAGGGTGTCAAACTCAAATTCATTGAGGGCCGCATCAGGGCTGTTGTTGACCTCTGGGGAGGAGGGGGTCCGACTGGGTGGGTTGACGCCACTCCCCAAACTGCTGGCATGTTTCCTCTTCGCATTGGGTAGACTGGGCCAAAGGTATGCTGGCCTGATCTTTCCTCTTCACATTGGGTAGACAGGACAGCCCCGTGGGCCAGATCCGACCACATCTGGCTCGTGGGCCTTGAGTTTGACACCCCTGCTCTAATGTAATGTTTCTTAACCTTGGGAACGTTAAGCTAGGTGAACTTCAACTCCCAGAATTCCCCAGCAACAATTACTGGCTTGGGAATTCTTGAAGTCCATCCAGTCTGCCAAGGTTGACAAACACTGCTCTATTGGAATTCCTTGCTAGAGGTAAGGAAGGGGCCAGTCTTCCCAAGTGAGGAATTATCTGTTTGCTGAGACTGGGGTGCCCATTCAATCTGCTGGTGCAAAGGAGAATAACAAGTTTCCAGTTACTTCTGCCTATCCCATTTGTCTCCCTTGCTTTGAATCTTTTGTTGGAGATTTTTTATTTAGCATGCTTGGCTTGTTGACGCACCGAAGAGTGGAGAAAGAGGAGAGAGAGAAGAACAACCTGCAGAAGTTTTTCTACATCTTTGGAGTCCAATATTTGTTTGCTGGCTCTCATGAGTCAGCTCTCTGTCAACAAGGGACTTTGCCACATCTTGATAATCACTTTTTTGTTTCTGCCATGTCCTCATAATGTTGACTTGGTCTCTGTCCCAGAACATACCTTTCTTAAGACTTAGGGCCACCTGTGACGTACAGGACACTGGGCAGCAATTGTTCTTCAACCATTTTAATCTGCCAATCTTGTTGAATTCCACTTGTTGCAATAGCAAAGGGATTTTTTTAAAAAAATTTATTTATTTTTAAATATAAATAGAAAGAGCAATATATTCAATATCCATATAAACAGTGTGTTGTCTGGTTACAATTCTTTTGAGTAATACTCATCATAGTAATAATATTCTCTAGTAGTAATCTCGTAATGACAGTGCTTTTCCCTCATAATATTAATACATATTAATTATTAATACTAATCAAAATTAATATGTTACAATAATCCATCCTAGTAGTAAAATTAATCTTTCTCTTGTGATTTTAGAAGTTCTAACTTCTGTTTCTCTTATTTAACCATCGATAGAACAGATCCCATATCTCAAAATATCCAGTGTCTTCCTTTTCTTTAATTTCAAGTGTTAGTTTATTCATTTCTGCACATGCTAAGATTTTTGTTGTTATCTTTTCTTCTGCAGGGATCTCCTCGCCCTTCCAATGTTGTGTAAACACGATTCTGGCCGCTGTTAACACATGTACTATTAAATATACATTCCTTTTACTGTATTTTTCTGGTATAATGCCCAACAGAAATATTTCTGGTTTTAAATCTATATGTTCCTTTATCATTTTTTCTGTCATATGATCTATCTATATTTGTAAAATTTACCCACCCCCTTTTTATGTGTATTTTAAATTGGTCTCTGACCGCAATAAAAGCTATCTATCTATCTATGTTCCTTTATCATTTTTTCTATCCAGGTATGTATTTAAGTCCAATATTCTTTTGCTTTTGGGCATGTCCACCACATGTGGTAGTACGAGCCTGGAGTTTGGTTGCACTTCCAACACTTGGCAAACATATTCTTAAACATTCTAGCTAATCTTGCTGGAGGGAAGTGCCATCTATAAAACATTTTGTATAGGTTTTCTTTATATGCAGTGGACGTTGTCAATTTATAGTTTCTATCCCACAGCTTTTGCCATTTGTCCAATTCTATAGAATACCCAAAGTTTTTAGCCCATGCTATCATTATTTCTTTTACTTTCTCCTCTTCCATTCTAACAGTCAACAGATAATTATATAATCTTTTAATTAGTTTATCCTCCGGTCCCGTTAAGATTTGATCCAATTCTGTTGGGTCTTTATAAAAACTATATGTTTTAGCATCTTTATAATATCTAGATCAGTGGTTCTTAACCTGGGTTCGATCGAACACCAGGGGTTTGGTGAGTCAGTCTCGCGGGTTCGGCGGAGGTCAAGACACACACCCGACTCATATGATTCGTGATGGATATTTTATTTTTCCAATTAAGAAGGGTTCAGTGAATGCGCATATGAAACTGGTGGGGGTCAGTACCTCCAACAAGGTTAAGAACCACTGATCTAGATTGCATCTGTACATGTGGCCACCATACTAAGTCTATCCCTTGGCTATTCAATTCCTGTTTGTTTTTCAATTCCCCCTTCTCGTTCCAAATATCTTTGTATGTTACAATTTTTCCCATATCCATCGCATTTGGGTGTATTGGTGCCTCCATTGTGGAGAGCCAGATTGGTATTTTTAAATAGTATTTTTCCTTGATTTTTGCCCCTTACCGAGACCTGAGCGTTTCTAATATAGTGCCTTTGAAAATACATGTATGCTTTGTATTTCTGGTACCATAGGAAGGCATGCCACCCCAGTTGCAAACCATGTCCCTCCAGTACAAGTAATCGTCTATGTCTCAGAGTTATCCATTCTTTTAGCCAAGTAAGGGCAGCTGGTTGGTAGTATAATTCCCAGTTTGGCAACCCAAAGCCTCCTCTATTGGTAGAGTCTTGTAGTAATTTCAGTCTAATTCTTGCCTTTCTACCTTTTTGTATTTTTTGTATTTGTATTTGTTTTATTTGTCAAGCATATATGATTATAAGCAAAGTATAAACAGTACAACATGATTGAATATATATATGTAATAGTACAAGCATGAATAAGAGTAAAAGAGGTATGAATATATGGGTACATTAGGACAGGAATGGTAGGCACAATTGTGCGCTTATGCACGCCCCTTACCGACCTCTTAGGAATGGGGTGAGGTCGATGGTAGAAAATCTGAGGTTGGGACTTCCTGTGGTCACGTGGGGTGAAGCAGCTGTAAAGGGACGATCTCCGTCCTCAGAGGCTGCTTTCTTCTTTTGTTTTTGGAGACCTTTCGGGGCATCGAAGTTTGTAGGACTTGGTGGACAAGAGGGACATCCCAGGCAACAGCGGGGCGAAGGCGTTCGCCCGCTGGGGCGGAGGGCATCCTCACTATCCGAAATGAAAGCGTCCGTCTCTGCTCTTTGAAGTATGGCGGACCCGAAGCCTCAAAGCACCACATAAGAAAAGGAAGCAAAAATAATAGCGGATCGCACCTGGAATACCAAACCTAACTCTCACGAAAACTTTGGATTTATAAAGAGGGAGATCTGACCACAAGGACAGGGCAATTAAGGAGCTCTGTGAGAAAATCAGCGGCGAAAACAAAGAACGAGCAGAAGGACAGGACTCTAAGGAGGAAACAGCACTGTGAATAAACATAACAAAAGAGCTAAATTGAGCCCCTGTGGAGGACGTGCAATAGTACCTTTTTGTTATCGGAGGACTACCTGCTGAGAGACAGCAGACCAGAGAAACTGGAGATTCAACACCAGATGAGAGATCAGAGACGGGAGCGGAGAAACAGCACATGGTGGATGACTTGGCAATTTTGAACGGAACGATCTCTATTATTGAGGCCAGAAGGAAACATTTGATTGCAGAATCCAAGGAAATCAAGACCTCTAAAACACTTACAGGATTGCTGAGATCCACTTAATACCAACTGAAACTGGTACCGCTTAAAAAGAACTATATTATATAACTTTTTTCTATTTTTCACCTTTGAACACTTATTTCATTTTTATCACCTATTTTACTTTTCACTAAATATCCTGCTATAATTAAATCCTCTACCCTCTCCTCTTCCTATTTATAGATTGTAAAAAAGGGAAAATCTTTAGTGTCTATAAATGTAATATTTTTAATTTTAACTGTAACTTAAATAATATATATATTTATTTTGAAATAATATTTTTAAGGATCGATTTAAAACAAATAGGGATATATATTGATTGAATTGTAAAGTCTATAGAGGATACTTTGAACATTAATAGAAATATATAAATTGTAATCATAACTATAATTAGATTGGTTAAAATTTTATAAGGAAAACTATTGATATATTGTGATATTCTACTGTATAACTCTTTAACATATCTAAAATATTTAATTAGTTATTAATATAAGTACTATAGTAACATAGATTATTTATAGATATATTTATATAGAATTTTTGGATAATTGGTACATTTAAGAACATAGAGAACTATATCAGTAATTGATAAAACATACAGGATTGATAGAGAACTAAATAATACAACAGGGTAAAAGATTGTTATATGGTAATCTGGGAGAGGATCTACAAAATTTTAGAACAACAAAAATCAATCTTAAAGGAAATGACAAGTAATACAACAAATATGCCCATGAAGGGGGGGAAGAAACCAGCACAAGCTGGAGCTGCAAGTGCAGCATCACCAGTCACTCAAAGGCAGATAGATGACATGTTACCAGTAGAAAAAGGGGGCACATCCCTTATGCAGAATATGAACAGTACACTAAACGTGGTTCAGGAAACAATGCTTAAATTACAGGAATTGATTACGCAAAATCATACCGAACTAAAATCAGATATTTTAAGATTGGACAATAGAATGGAGATGATACAGGAGGCGATACAAAAAAATGAACAACGTATTAGTGGTGTGAAAAAAAAAACGGAACAAAATGAAAATAAAATTGAGAAGGTAGACCAGAGAGTGACAGAAATAAATAGAGAGCTGGAGTCCTCACTAATCCATCTCGAAATGGATAGATCATCTTATTTCTTAAGAATACAAAATATTCCAGAGAATAAGGAGGAAGACTTGGGAGATGTGATGGCAGGGGTGGTAGCAGAAATTCTACAGCAAGACAAAACAGATACCAGAAATGAAATAGACGAAGTGTACAGGATACAAACCAACTACGCTAGACGCCACCGCCTGCCGAAAGAAATACATATAAGGTTTGCCAGAAAGAAAACAAGAGACAACGTTTACTTAGCCACGAGAGGGGGGACATTAACATACAAAGGGAGAGAAATAAACATCTTGAAACAAGTCCCAAGAAGGGTTAGGGAACGTAGAAGAGACTATAAGCCACTAGCAACATTGTTAAATAAAAAGAACATTATATTCAGATGGCTCATTCCGGAGGGGATGATAATAAACTTGGAAGGACGAAAAGTAAAGGTGGATACCATAGAAAGAGCACAGGAGGTATATGAACAACTTGCTGGTATGGAGAAAGAGATGGAAAGTGAAGGAAAAGTGGATGGGGCAAGTGAAGAAGAAGAGCAGGAGATTGAAGAAGAGGTACAGAGGGAGGGAATTGAAGAGACTGAAGATTTAAATAAAAAAGTAGAGAGAATTAAAACAAGGACACAAACAGCAGCAGAAGCGAAAAGTAAATAGTTAGAAAAACACTTTATAAACAAAACCGGAAACGTTAAAGGAAACAAAACTTATATCATTAAACATTAATGGATTAAACAATGCACAAAAAAGAAAGAAAATATTTTCAAAATTAGTTAAACAAAAAGCAGAAGTAATATGTTTACAAGAAGTCCATATCAAACAAGTACATAAAAAATATCTGGAATATCCAAAACTAGGGAAATTATACGCATCATTAGGGGAGAAAAAAAAGAAAGGTGTAGTAATATATATACAAAAAGAGATTGAGTCTAAAGAAATAAAAGTAGACTCCAAAGGAAGATATATAATGGTGGAAATTGAAATAGGGGGAGAAAAAATATTATTAGTAAATATATACGCACCCAATCAAAAGCAAAAAAACTTCTATCAAAAGATACATGAGAAATTAATGACAACTAAATATAAAAATATATGTTTAATAGGGGATTTTAATGGTATAATAGATC
Organism: Diadophis punctatus similis; assembly: GCA_023053685.1. Taxonomy (NCBI): domain Eukaryota; kingdom Metazoa; phylum Chordata; class Lepidosauria; order Squamata; family Dipsadidae; genus Diadophis; species Diadophis punctatus. The sequence continues at coordinate 223,723,444 of JALIGW010000002.1, forward strand.
CAAAAAGAGACTACATAACAGGGAAAAACAAAAAAAATAACAAAAATACACTACCAACTACATTCAAGGACATGATAGAGGAGTTGAATTTGACAGATACATGGCGATTATTGCACCCTAAAGACAAACAATATACATTTCATTCAATACCACACCAATCCTTTTCAAGAATAGACATGGTCTGGACAAATAAAGAAATATGCAAGAACATAGCGTCGGTGGAGATAGCCCCAAACATATGGGCAGACCATAGCCCCTTAATAGTAATATGGAAAGGGAAAAAGAAAGGAATAAGGAGATGGACTTTGAACACAAAAATACTCCAAGAAGATGAATACATACAAACAATTACCAAAGAAATAAAATTATTTATGAAAGAGAATAAGAAACAGCCTACAACCATACAAAACTTATGGGATACATTAAAAGCATATATAAGGGGAATTACAATTGCCTATACGGCAAAGAAAAATAGAGAAAAATGGCAGGAATACAATGAAAAAATAAAGGATATTCAGCAGTTAGAAAAAAGACTGCAAAAAGAACCAAAGGAAGAGAATACACATAAATTATTAATGGAAACGAGACATAAATTGAATTTAATTGAACAACAGGAATATTTGAAGGATATTAGGCTTACAAAACAAACATTCTTTGAAACAGCAAATAAACCCGGTAGATGGCTAGCTTATAAAATTAAAAAGGAAAAAAGCAATAGAATTATAAATCAACTGATAGACACAAATGGGGAAATACAACACTCAGACGAAAAAATAAAAGAAATTGCAACAGAATACTATAGAGACTTATACAGACAGGACCCAGTGGAACTAAATAAAATAAAAGAATATTTAAAGGAAATTAGTATGCCGCAAATAGAGGAAATTGATAAGGAAATGTTAAACAGAGATATTACAATACAAGAAATTCAAAATGCAATTCAAAAACAAAACAACAATAAAACACCAGGACCGGATGGATTTCCAGGGGAATATTACAAAAAAATGAGTACAATACTAGAGGATACTCTATTAGAGCTATATAATGAAGCATTAACAGGAGCTAGGATACCAAATATGTGGAGGGAAACATATATCACCACGATCATGAAAGAAGGTACCGAGAAAAATCATATACAAAACTACAGACCAATTTCGTTGTTGAACACAGATTATAAAATTTTTATGACAATTATGGCAGAAAGAACCAAAAAAATACTAAATAAAATTATCTATTCGGATCAAAATGGATTTTTACCAATGCGGCAGATAAAAAACAATACAAGAATCATCTTAAATATATTGGAATATTACGAAGCGCATCCAGAAAAGCAGGTCGCCCTAGCTTTCCTGGATGCGCAAAAAGCGTTCGACAACGTAAATTGGCAGTATATGATAGGTTTGATCAAAGAGATGAAATTTGGCGACAAATTTGAAAAAATTATAGAAACAATCTACACCTCCCAGTCAGCCAAGATTATGATAAATGGGGATATGACACAATCATTCCGGATCTTTAAAGGAGTACGTCAGGGATGTCCGATGTCACCTCTGCTCTTTATCTTAACATTGGAAACATTACTAAACAAGATTCGAAATAATAAGGATATTAAGGGAACAAAGATTAGAAACCAGGAGTATAAATTACAGGCATTTGCCGATGATCTCGTATTTTTTATAGAAGAACCAATTGAAACAGGGCAAAAACTGATTAAAGAGATAGAGGAATACGGAGAATTGGCAGGATTGAAAATCAATAAACAAAAAACTAAACTATTAACAAAAAATATGACAATAAAACAAAAAGATGAATTGGAAGAGAAATTAGGCTTACAAACAACCAAAACAATTAAACATCTAGGGATAATACTAACAAATAGATGTTCATCTATTAAAAAAGACAATTATGACAAATTAGTAAACCAAACAAGATTCGAATTAGAAAAATGGAAAAAATTACAGTTATCATTATTAGGGCGTATAGCTGCAATTAAAATGAGTATACTGCCAAAATTTTTATACCTATTCCAAACAGTTCCGATCAAATTAGAGACTAAATTTTTTACTAATTTGAATAAAATTATATCTAAATTTATATGGCAAAACAAAAAGCCAAGAATCAAATTAGCGAATTTACAGGATGATAAGAGCAGAGGTGGTCTAGGGCTCCCTGACTGGAAACTTTACTACAAAGCAGCATCCTTGGCGTAGATAAAAGAATGGATAAACTTAACTAACAAAAGAATACTAACACTAGAGGGCCACGACCTTCAAATGGGATGGCATGCTTACATATGGAGAGATGGAACTAAGCCACAACTTAGCTTCAACCAACACCTAATTAGAAAATCTTTGTTAAAAACATGGTATGAAATCAAAAAGAAGAACTACATGAAAATCCCCAAATGGCTTTCAATTATAGAAGCCATGACCTACCCCAACCTAATTGATATAACCAAAGCAGCAAAATATAGCGATATATTAGATCTGACAGGGAAATTAAAAAGTAGAGAACAATTGGCGGAACAAAATATAAATATTGATTGGTTGACTTACTTACAATTAAAAACTCGACACAAAAAAGATACTGAGGGTATGGGTATAGAAATGGAAATGCAAAAACTGGATAAAATTTTGATTGGCCCGGACGAAAAAATAATATCAAAACTATATAAATATCTGCTGGAATTCGATAAAATGGAGGAAATTGTCAAGGAACCCATGATAGCATGGGCAAAAAACGTAGGCCACAACATACACTTAGCTGACTGGGAGAAAACATGGAATATAAACTGCAAAATAACTAAGTCAACAGCATATAAAGAGAATTATTATAAAATGTTTTATAGATGGCATTTAGCTCCATCAAGATTGGCCAAAATATACCCAAAAATGAATTCGGCTTGCTGGAAATGTAAAAAAGACGTAGGTACCTTCTTTCATGCGTGGTGGTTGTGTCCCGAAGCAAAGGGCTACTGGAAAAAAGTGCATGCCTGGTTACAAGAAATTACTGAGAGAACAATGGAATTTACCCCAGAATTTTTCCTTCTGGGGATAATGGAAAAACAACATCCAAAAAATATACAATATTTAATACTACATATTACAACTGCGGCAAGAATAACATATGCACAATATTGGAAAGACAATCAAATCCCACCAGAAAATATACTAATGGACAAAATATATAGATGTGCCGAAATGGACATGCTGACTATTCAACTCAAAGGACAATGCGACTCAGAATACTACAAAACATGGACTAGATGGTACAACTGGACTAAAAAAAAGAGGAAAGACTGTGTGACAACGTGAGAAGAAAACAAAGACAGAAGAGACTGTAAATTTATGATTTAATGTGCATAATTGAGATATAACAATGTTGTAAAAACGGGTGTAGATCTGTATCAAAATATTCAGATGTTTAATGAAGAAAAATAATAAAAATCTAATTTAAAAAAAAAGAAAATCTGAGGTTGAAGTTTTTGGGGTTTCGGGAAGAAACTACTGAGTCAGGTAAAGTGTTCCAGGCATTGACCACTCTGTTGTTGAAGTCGAATTTTTTTGCAATCAAGTTTGGAACGGTTTACATTAAGTTTGTATCTATTGTGAGCTCGTGTATTATTGCGGTTGAAGCTGAAGTAGTCGTTAACAGGTAGGACATTGTGGCAGATAATTTTGTGAGCTACACTTAGGTCAGAATGAAGGCTGCGTAATTCTAAATTTTCAAGTCCCAAAATTTCAAGTCTGGTATAACAGTCTCAGTAATATATTCATTTTGATGTTGGCTATTCTTCCTAACAGTGATAATTGCATGTTTTCCCACTTTTCCAAATCTAGCTTAATTTGCTGTGTTCGTTTTAAATAGTTGTCTTCTTTTATAGTTACACATCTCGCTGATAGGTAAATTCCCAATTTTTTTAAACAGGGATTGATTGTTAGCCCAATACCCAATCTTGCTCTTTTCCGATCTGAGCATAGGGATGTCAATGACAGAAACCACACCTGAAGCGACTTTAAGTCATCTTTTAAAGATTCTAGCTTTAATAGAAGGGGGGGGGGGAGAATAAATTTTATGTTAAACAGAGAAGATTGGTAAATATGTTTTATGATGGATATATCAATCCAGTATTGTTAATTCTGTAAAATTGCTTTTAAAAAAAGCTATTGAATCATTTTTTTCATATTTGGTGGCAATGTTGTGAATTTCTACATTTCTGGAAAAGGATTTGTACTAGAATGAAACAAAATTTAATAGCTGAATTCCCATTTTAACCTGAAGTAGTCTTATTAAAGTTTACTAAAACATATATTCCCCCAGCTATACTGAATTAGCTTTGTATATGTTAACGCCAGGGTATTATATGTTTCTCACAGAAAAGGATGTCTAATTCCCTCTTCACTAACATGCTTCAATATGCAAAATAATTTTAAATTGACAAAACTTTAATTAAAATAGGACACCAACTCTGGTCTATAACTCAATATAAGGATTTGTACCTCATCCAAAATTTGAGTTTTTCTATGCATACAGTCAATATTTCAGGCCTATGGGATATTTAAAGTAAAACGGATTTTTAGTTTTGATTGCATATATTGTAGTTTATGATTTTATTTGGTGATGTATACTTGTTGATCATTGTTCTTAATTATCCTTGCTTGAAGCTTAATTATGATTTTAGTCATTTTTGAATGATACATTCAATCATTCAAAATTAATTTATACCAGGAAACTACCATCTCTTTGATATTTTTTGGTCCCTTGTTCATTTTGCGTTACTCTTTTATTCTCTTTGTGTTCGTTTTATGTATGTTTCTTTCCTCAAAAGCTTAATAAGTAGGGGGGAAAAATCAAGATTATAGCTTTAAAGAGCTTTCCCTCTTCTTCCAGCTGAGATTTAGCAGTGGATTTGATCTGCCCCCTTCACTGATTCTTTGGCAGCTGATGCAGTCAGGGGTCAGGATCTGCCCAGCTTTTATCGGCCACAGACCTCCACTAACATTTTGGCTTGCAAAAAAAGGAGGGATAACACTTATATGCCTGTGTCATGCCATCTGGTATATTCCATAACATATAGCATATCCTACATGAGCACCTTATAAATACCAGTATTTATAAGAGCTTTGTACCTAGTTTCAGAAATAGACCATCTGATAGGCATGAAGAAGAGGTCATCAAGAGCAAGGGAAAGCTTTTTGCTCTGCCAGTTCCAGTCCCTTAGTAGTTGCCCCTTGTTTGCTAGGCAACTTGTCAAGTACATAAACCCACCATTTTAAGCATCTGCCTATATTCATCTAACCCTGCCACAGTTGTTAGAAAGAGTGATTGACAGTTTCATCACTAGCAGATGGCGATTGGTAGGAAGAAAAAGATGCCAGGAAAATCAACTGATCCCTTTCTTTAAAATGCCTTACAACAGATCAGTACGAATAGAACCATTCACTGACTTGGTTGTAGCCCACACAATTTATACCCACCATTTTTTTTCAGTCAGCTCAAGGATTGATGGTTAGCACTTCAGCTCTGTCTTGAGAAATGGCTGTGCAAAATATCTTATCAGGACAAAGAATCACTTGGAACTTTTAGCTTAGCAGTTATCCAAATATGTACTTTTTTAATTAGAAATAGCAAATCCTTTACAACAAGTACCTTATTATTATAGCAATAACAATAGCACTTATATACAGCTCCATAGTGTTTTTACAGTCCTCTCTAAGCGGTTTACAGAGTCAGCATATTGCCCCCAACAATCTAGGTCCTCAAGGATGGAAGGCTGAGTTAATCTTGAGCCCGGATGGAAATCCTGGCAGTGGGCAGAGTTAGCCTGTAATACTGCATTCTAACCACTGCACCACCATGGCTTCTATGATTATGGTTAGTGACAGTCAGCCAGATGTTTACACTGAACTTGGCCTTTTTGTCCATCTACCATCATGTCCTTCTTAAAGATGTGGAATTGCCAGATGTTGATGTTGAATAATACTAATGCTATTGTCACAGGATGTAAGCTGTTCTGAGTCAAGTTGCCTTTTGCAATTGACTGGTGGTGATTTTGTCAATGCCAATGGTGTTCAAGTGGTGCTTCCAACATTTTGGGATTGCACCCAAGACACCTCTTATCATTGGTACTATCAGTGCTTTATTTTGCCACAGTCGTTCTACTTCAATTTGCATGTCTTTGTATTTTGTGATTTTTCTCCAGTTCTTTTTCTTCTATACTGCTGTCTTCAGGTACGGTCAGGTCCACTATCCAGATTTTTTTTCCTTATCTTTCGTTTCAACAATTGTTAAATCTTGGGTGCTATGTGGCAGGCATTTGTCTGTTTGCGTTCTAAACTCTTTAGCACTTTAGTTCTTCATTTTCTATTATTTTGGCTATTTTGTGGTCTTACTAGTTCTTGCTTGCAGGCAAATGGCATTGACTGATGATGCAAAGTAGAATCATATCATACATATATGGCTAGGTATAAGATTCACTCCTTTGGGAAGTGAGAAATTGGGGTTTTCCCTTTTTTAATCTGCAGTTCCCATATGCTTATTCCCTAAACTAACTCACCGATATTTTGGCAACTATGGGGTTGTTGGGGTCCTTTAAGGGTTTTAATTTTGCCAAACCCACCAGATAAAGTCAGAAGTAAAATCGAATGGTTAACTTAATGCTGAGATATGAATATTGTTCTTTTTTTAGATAAGTGTGTTATATTAAGTTCTTGCAGGCTTTGGTCTCTATATGTGTGTTTAAATCAATGGACGTATCAATATTCTGAAAAGGCAACTGGACATGTCTCTGTGAGTTCTCTTTCAAGCAAGCATATCTCACTATTTTATTCTATATACAAGATTACCTTCAAATACAAAGCAAATAAAAATACCCTGAAAGAAAAAAATTTTTTTTTACTTCTCTGAGATTCTTCTTATAAAAACTTTTTGCAGACGTAGTATTTTTTTACTGGAATGTTGAGAACTAAATCTTGGATCTTCCAGTGTAAAAAAGTGCTGTGGGTTGCTGTGCATTTTTTTTAAAGAAAAAAATATTGCATTTTCTATTATACAATGTTTTTCTACTCTTCTAGTTTTGCTACAATAGAAACAGGAGTAAAGGTCAAAAATCCAAGTATAAATTATCCGCAATTTTTTTTTTCATCAGCTAGGGAAAGTATACTCTTAGTTCTTTAGTAAAAAAAGATAAGGCTTAGATTTGCAGTACTGTAAAGCCAGATCTAAGTAATTGTCATGTATCCATATAAAATGTGACTATTTTAAAATCTGATTTCATACTACAGGTAGTTTTCCACTTACGACCACAATTGAACCCAAAATTTCCTTTGCTAAGCAAGGCAGTTGTTAAGTGAGTCATGCCCCATTTACAACCTTTTTTTGTTATGCTTGTTAAGCGAATCATTACAGTCTTTAAGTGAATCATGTGGTAATTAATCTTTTGATCCGGCTTTCCCCATTGACTTTGCTTGTCAGAAGCTTCCTAGGTATGGTTGCAAATGACAATTACAAGGCCCTGAGATGCTGCAACCACTGTAAATACATGCTGGTTGCCAAGCAACCTAAATCTGATCACGTGACTGTGGGGATGTGTAAGAACTGTTCATAAGTCACTTTTTTCAGTGACGTAACTCTGAACGGTCATTAAACAAATGGTTGTAAGTTGAGGACTACCTGTATATTTTTAGTCGTTTTAAGGAACAATTTTCCATTCAGAAAACTTTGAATTAGATTTAGGGTTCAGTTGGGAGGTTTGCCCCATTCTTTAGTCCATTCTCATCACTCTTCAAAGGAACCATTTCATTAACATCTTGGATTTTTTCTACTGCTTTTAAGTTTCCTTCATCCCTTTCTGTCCTTGCATCCTCATGATCTTTCTTTTCTCCTTCTTCCTTCATCCTTTTCTTCTCTTCTTTTGCAAGAATTCTGTAGTTGTAGTAATTCATAATGAAGAGGAATGTCCCAGCCAAGACCATCACTGCCCCGCATTTAATGAACATGTATTTATAGTCTCCAAAGGTGTCAATAAGAGTACCTGTGAATGGAGAAATGACATCTTAATTATTAGTGAAACTTATTGATCAAAATAGAATAAGGCTATGCAGATTCCAGGCAAATTTTGAATCTAGATTGCTAAAATGGTTAGAAAAAAATGGTATCTACTCAATCCCACAATTAAGGATGGGCTTTTCTTAAAATAAGAAATATCAGCAAATCCTAGGCTGATTTTGAATCAATATTTTGACCCCTTTTTCGCTTGCAGTACATGCATTTCATCCTCCAAATTAATGTGCAATCATGGTTTTCTTTGACCATTTTCTTGTCCTTGAGTTACTGTGCATTTAATAACCACCATGGCGACAATTTATTGAAAGCCTGGTACTTAATTATTCTAATGTCTAATCAAACAAACCACACATTTTGTAACAAAGATGAGATGCTTCCAGCTTGGGTGGATAAAAATACTGCACCAAGGAGCAACATAGCCCACGTTCATGCTTTAATATGGTGGCATTAGCAAAAACATCAAACAGAGGCTAATTGCAGCTATTCTCAATTTCTGCTAATCAGGATGACCTTAAGATCTGCAAAATACATTTCAATGAGAGTTTTAATGAGAAGAGTACTGGAAAATTCAACAGTAGAAGAGTCTTTCCACCTCCTCCTTTGAGAATAAGAGAAAGACATAAAACACACCAGGAAAAATTACTTAGTCCATTAAAGCAAAACCCAGTAGTAGGTTGTTAAATGCCAAAGAACCAATCAATTTACCACTTATTAAATAGGGAGCAATATACTGAATTCATATTGCAAACTATTATAAAGCACTTTCTAGCCTCATTAACAGTCTTCAACAATTAGCCCTAATCTGCTTCTTAAAACTGCATATTGAAGAAAACATGCATGCTGACCTCTCACTCTAAGAGAGGAAGAAAGAAGCCAAGTCCTCGCATTTAAAAAAAGGATAATTGAATAATAAATATTTTTTTGTAAAAGCCATTGAAATCTGAGATTCCTTTTCACTTTTTTGACAATTAATGGTCATCTGGAATAAGTTGAAGTATCATCATCCACTGAACATCTGTATTTCAACGATTCTCTCATTTATACCACATGCATGTAAGGGTACAGCTTTTTGTCCAAAGCTATTTTAGTTCCACTATAGTCAACAGGGTTAAAGCAAATTAAATCCTGTGGAGCAATTATTTTCTTAACAGCAAACAGCAATAACTTAATATAGATTGCAGTAATTTTGAACCTGCCACACATGGTCCTTAACTTCTTCGATTCAATAATACTGTTCTTCTAGAATAGAAACATCCTATATCTAGTACTTGCGTAAAATCTAGCTAAATCATCCTAAAATAATTCAAAAAGAAATGGGCACATGAAAGCTGTTAAGCAGTAGATTCTCTCTTGCTGGCAGTTTTCAGATAGGGATGACTTTCAGGGATGATTTAATGGATTCCTGCAATGACCAGAGAATCAGATAAGCTGATCTGTAACTCAAACATTCTATGATTCTAAAGTGATGCTGTTACCAGCAGTGATCTCCCAAGAATTTATTAAGAAAATTAAACATTTACCTTTGACCCGGCTGCATCCATTTAATCTTATCTTAGCAATATCCTCTGATAAAGATTTCAAATGTTTTATGAAATTGCTAAACGTGTATTGAACATATGTCTTCAGCATGTGAACAGTATTGCTATAAATATTCACATATTTATTTGAAAAGGCCCCCCGAGACATGTTATCAGTGAGATAGAAGGCATCTCACTATAATCAATAAAAATAAATGAAGTGTAAAAATCTGAATGATTACTAGATGGTCATGAATAATTAGAACTATCCATGTATTTTAATGTCACCCAGTGGTCATCTGGATTTTTGCAGTTCAGATGGAGAACTATGTCTGTACAGTCCTAATCCAATACCTTAGCTATCTGAAGATTGGTTTTATCTTATGACCGCTGTTTATTTGTATATTTTGTCTGTTTAACTTTATATTAAGAATAATTAACTACTGAGCAGTACAGAAATATAATGAACAAAGATCCTATTTACTAAAAGAAATTACATGAATATATATACCACTCACGCATCATCATGAAATCTCCAGAACCGTAAAACCTACAAACTTGAAACTTGGCACGTATGTTCCTCTTGACTTCTAGGTGCTCGCTAAGAAAGGATTTTTCGAAACGACCATCAGATCATTAGTTATTTCTTATATTATTATTAACACGCTCTGATGCTAAGGAATTAGATGTTCTACTCCCCCTCCCCACTTGAAAAGAACTCTGTTCCAATTGCCAGTGGGCGTGGCTAGCGCGTGACTCATCCGGCCTGTGGGCTGGGAGTTTAGACATTCTACTCCATGCTAAGGAGTTCAGTTTCATAGCGAAGCACGGGTATCTAGCTACTAGTATATTATGTTAATCTTTATCCAAAATCTAACTATTAACTTGCCAGCAAAGTAATTTGAAGTTTTGCAAGGCATAGAACATTTAGTTAGCAAGGTTCATCTAAACTGATTTTTAAGCAGCCTTTGGGGAGTTTTAGCAGTTTAGTTCTGCAACATCCATTTTAATGAATGGAAAATTCCAAGGAAATGAATTTTCTTGTTGAGTGATAGTTTTATTCCTTGAGACATACTTCTGATGAACCTAGTTTAAATGAAATTTGAAAACTTCAGAGAATGTGGAATTGATCAGGACAGTGCAGAATCAAGAAATCAGATTTTAAGAGTAGGAGGGAAAGCATTAACATCTAATGTTTCTTCATTGAAATTAAAAGTAATGATTTTTTTATTATTGTTGAAAAAAGGAATATAAATGTTCTTACCCCCAATAGGTGGCCCAAGTAATATGGTGAAACATTCCACTATGGTGACTAGTCCTACAGCACTTGTGAAACGGCTGGCACCAACAAGATCCATGAGAGTTTCGAAGAGCATTGCACAAACCATACCAAAGGCCAGGCCAAAAAAGATAGAATAGATGACTAAGCCCATGTAACTTGTTGCCAATGGGCACAGCAGGTGGCAAACACCATTAAAAGCAATGGAGAAGCTGAAAAAATACTGAATTCTTGGCCTCACCCATTTGCTATTTGCAATGAGCCCAGTAGCTGGCCTGGCTATCATGTCAACTATTGCTAGAATGGAAAGGAGAAAAGCTGCTGAATATTCATCAATCCCACGGTGCTTTGCATAAGGAGCCAAAAAGACAATCGGTGCAAAAAATCCTAAAAACATCAGCACGTTCCCTATCAGATAGATCAGGAAGCCTCTGTGTTTAAAAAGCGAAAAGTCAAGGAACTTGTTGAAGTTTTCACAACCATCTCTGTCTTCCTTTGTTTCCATATCCTCGTCCCCCATTTCGGCAATGCCTCCATCAGGTTTTTCTCTTATGGCCTCTTTTGCATCTTTGTTTTTTTGCCTCTCAGGTGTTGGTCCAATTGGTCTGAAGAGGGCTCCAGCTACGCAGCAGTTCAGCAGAATTGCCCCAAGAATAAAAAAGCTTCCCCTCCATCCAAAAGTGTCAAAAAGGAACTGGTTCAAGGGTGCAAGAGTGCAAAGCATGACAGGACTTCCTGCCATGGCAAGTCCATTTGCAATGGGACGTCTTTTCAGGAAATACTTCCCAATGATGATTACTGAAGGCTGGAGGTTCAGGGCAAGACCAAGTCCTGTAGTGAGAGAATAAGAAAGAGAAATGTTACCTCATTCGATTTAAAAAAAACCCAACATGTTCTGTTATCACAGAGACTGATCAATTAAGTGCATTCCAAACAGTTCTGTGGCAGGAGCATATTACTAAATCTACTTTGCCCTAACTCAAGATTCCTTATTTATTTATTTATTTATTTTGGTATTCTTATATGCCGCCCAACTCCTGAAGGATTCAGGGCGGCGTACAACAGAGAAAGAATACAAGAATAACCAATTAAATATTAATTAAAAACAATACAAAATTTAAAAACACAATATAAAAACAACAACATCCATTCAACAACATACATACTTGGGGGGTGAGCTCAAGTGGATTAAGCTCTACCCCCCGCCTGCAGGAAAAGCCATGTCTTAACGGCTTTTCGGAAGGCCAGCAGAGTGGGGATGGTTCAGGTCTCTGGGGGAAGTTGGTTCCAGAGCGCGGGGCCGGCCACAGAGAAGGCTCTCCCCCTAGGGCCCGCCAGCCGGCATTGCTTGGCCGACGGGACCTGGAGGAGGCCAACTCTGTGGGCCCTAACCGGTCGGAGGGAAGTATGAGGCAGAATGCGGTCCCGAAGATATCCTGGTCCCAAGCCATGAAGGGCTTTAAAGATGGTGATCAACACCTTGAATTGGACCCGGAGACCGATGGGCAACCAATGCAGCTGGCGGAGTATCAGTGTCACGTGGGTGTACCTTGGCACACCCACCACAGCACGCGCAGCCGCATTTTGCACCAACTGAAGTCTCCGGATACTCTTCAAGGGAGACCTTAGTGGTCTTCATGTTTTGAAACTATGTTTTAAAACATGTTTTGAAATATGCTTTGAAACTTAGTGGTCTACATGTTTTGAGACTACGGATCCCAAAAATCTACTCAGCATCACCAGGTCTTAGCCCATTTAGAGGTCAGATATTTCTAAAACTCATCCGAGTGAAAACTGATGTGCAGATTTAGTTTTAATAAACTTTTCAGAAGTAAACAATAGGTTTGCTAACAAAATATGTAGCAAGAATCTATACGCAGCGGTATTTTGGACAGCCCTATTTGAAGAATAAACTGCTGTGAAAAGGGCATTATTTTAAAGTCATGACAAGAGCCAGAAATACATACAAGCGGATGAACATTTTATAGGAGAAGGTTCATGACTGTGCTTTGAAAACAAAAGAAATCGTATCTATTTTCTGGGTCTATTATAAATCATGACCAGCATGTGAAATAAAGAGGTCTGGCAGCTATTCTTGCTCTTTATGCCACATTTCTGAACTTGTTCTGAAAAAAAGTAAATATTGTCATAGAGGGTTTTGAGGACACCAGTAGTCAGGAAATTAAATAAGTTTTATAACTTCTTTTAAATGAGAATAGTCCGTTCTTGATTACACTTTATGCTTTGGCGCCACTGAATACTAAGTGTTTATTTTTTTATTTTACATTTATGCTGCTTTTCTAAGAAGAGCCCAAAATAACATACCAATAAGGACAACAAACTGATGAAGGGAATGGTGGAAACCATAAAAATATATTACTGGAGAAAGGATTTCTCTGCCACCTACAACTCGCCTGAACCTGTTCATGAACATATATGCCAAAGTGTTCACTCCACCAAAGTAAATCTTGAAGGAAAGTGAGGGCTCTGGAGAATTATATGTATGTTTTTGGTTCTGATTCTTGTTTGACTCTTGAGAGTCTTCTCTTGGGCTTTTGGCAAAGTGGCTTAATACAGTATGTGATCATAAGAGCTCAATATCACTATAGCAATGCCTAAGTATACAACACCATGGTCAGATTGTGGCACCATGGTCATCGGTAAATGAAAATCATCAGGTATCTCTGGGGTCTTCTCTTGGGACATATAACTTCTGTAAACTGGGCTGTGGTGGCGCCAGTGGTTGGAATGCAGTATTGCAGTCTAATTCAGCTCACTGCCAGGAGTTCGATCCTCACCAGCGCAAGGTTGACTCAGCCTGCCATCCTTCCGAGGTGGGTAAAATGAGGACCCAGATTGTTGGGGGAAATATGCTGGCTCCGTAAACCGCTTAGCGAGGGCTGTAAAGCACTGTGAAGAGGTATATCAGTGCTATTGCTGTAGAAAAGGAAAAAAAATTACCTGTGATGAATCCAGCACAAATGTATAGTTGAAAAATGCTGGTGCAGAACGCTGCTGAAACCATTCCTATGCCACATAGTAGCCCTCCAAATATGACCACCGGCCGGCTACCAAAACGATTCACCAAAATGCTGCTAAGGGGACCTTAAAAAATGAAGGTGGGGGGGGGAGGGAATGAATCATTTTTAATGTGACATACTTTAAACATTGATAGGTTAGACTGATAGGCTCTTAAATTCATGAATCAGAATAAGGATTAATTAAGGTGTAGGAATGTCTCCCAGCTGAGTAGGAGAAGAAAGATGCTTGTACAGAGTCTGTCAAAAATGTCATTTTGGGAAACATTTGTTTATGTAGCTGGCTAATCCAACCACTAGCCATAGCATTTGAAAAGAGAAGATAACATTTGACATACGGGCATCTGGAAAGAAATTGGAGGGAAGGGAGAGCAAAGAATAACAGGAAAACAAAGCTTGCTTAGCAGTAAGTATCATTATCGTATGATGCATAGCTACATGCAGTCACACAGTAAGATCAGAGAAGATTGTAGCATCTGATGGTGGCTAATATCAAGAGAGGGGAGGAAAGAGAGGGAGAGAAGAGGGAGAGAGGAAAAGCGAGGGAGGGAGAGAGGGAGAGGGAGAGAGAGAGAGAGAGAGAGAGAGAGAGAGAGAGAGGAGTCAAAACTTAATTTGAGAAAAACTTGTTTTCCTTAAATGCAGAAAGAGCATAATCACACAGTATTTTTCATAGGTTCACTTAGTCTTTCTATTTCAAATGCAGTAAGACCTCGTCTTTCCATTTGTAGGTCAGAACAAGATATATTGGTAAAGACATGAATGCAGTGTTGATTTTTTTCATTAGGGCTCCGTACCTGAACTGCCAAACTCTAGATGATTATAAATGGTAATAGACCATTTCTTTGCTGACAGCTAGTGATTGTCTGGGTTTTTAAAGGTCAGATCCGATAGCCATAACAGAGTATTGCCCAGAAGTTAGTGCAAAACATAAGATAACATGGGAACTATCATATTTCACTATAGAAACACAAGTATGTTTTATCACGAAGATAATACGATGTTTACCACTAGATTGCTAGATGCGTTAGTCTACCAAAATGAAAACAATAGACATTAAACTCTAACCGATCTTTTATGATATACATTTATATGTAATAGAAATGCCAAAATAGTTGGTTAGAGGTTATATTCATAAATATACAGGAAAAAAATGTTAAAAGTGGAGAAAAAGCACATGAAATGCAAGACACCCTGTTTGAATTTCTTTCAAAGCTCAAATGTGATATGAGTGATAATCTATAACAGCAAAAGCTAACAAATGCTAGGAAGATGATATTATGAGCATTTAATATTCACTTACCTTCGGTGCACGTATTTTTATATAGAAACGGCATAGACAAAATCTGAATGTTCTGGCTTTGTGACTTCATTGAGCTCACTCATGCTCTTCTAACCATATCAAAACAATGCCCTGCTAATTGTTTATGAGGATATAGCCTCAAGATGCAGGGTTTTTTTTCTCGGACCACCCTAGAGTTAGCTTAGTGTTTTCTGTGGCTGTTCCTGTAGCTGTTCCTCTTTTCCACGAATGCTTTTCTGTTTTCCCAACACAAGTTTTGTTCATATGAATGGCTTCAGTCAGGATTCGGTCCTGGGCTTTTTAATTACTATGCAAGTCTAACATACTTCTGAAAGAGTATTAGGTTATCTGGATTCTTTTCAATCAGGATTCAGATCTGAGTATGCAATGAAAATAACATTGGTCATACTTCTGGGTGACCTCTAGCATGGGCATGATGGGGGTAGATACTTCACCTCTTAGCAGCTTTTGATACTATTGACCATGATATCTTTCTGGATCAGCTCAGAAGGTTGGGAGTAGAAGGCAAGGTATTGTTCATTTCCTTCCTTCAGCGTCAGTTCCTGACAGTAATGATTGGGGAGGAGAGGATTCATCCTCACTTTTACAGGGTTTGGTGCTTTCTCATGAAATTACGATTTATGGCTATGTTTATTAGAAAGAAAATAGCTAATAGGGAAAAATTGTAGTTATAGTTACATTTGCTGTAAAGCTAAGGTAATTTTGTAATTATATTTGCTTCAAAGGAAATTGGAAACTATTTTCTATTTCTCTTTATTCTTTCTTTTTACACTTTTTGTCTTATTTTCTCTTTTCCTTTCTTTATTTTAGTTAAATAAATAACTAAACCTCCTATAACCTAGCCCATTCCATTGGGCCCAACACTTCTGGTGATTACAGAGAATGAGGTACAAGGTCTATTTCACAGACAAAAGCCAGGAAAAGCACCAGGCAAGATAACACCTTCTTGCTTAAAAGCTTGTGCTGACCAACTGGCCCCCATCTTCACCCGCATCTTTAATAAATTACTAAAGATGTGCTATGTCCCTTCTTGCTTCAAATGCTCTACTACCATCCCAGTGCCGAAGAAATCCTCCATCAAGGAACTGAATGACTTCAGACCAGGGGTGAAATCCTCCCGGTTCGCTCTTACCTGTTGGTCGCTGCACAGCCGAAGAAGCTGGTGGCATTCTCGGCATGGGGCTTCCCCCGCCCTCTGCGTTCTTTTGCCCTCTGCGCAAGCAGAACGCTTTGCACATGCACAGAGGGCAAAAGAACGCAAATGCCGGCGTCCAGGCGGGCAGGGAAGCGGGCGGGGGAAGCCCCGCGACGCGAACGCCACCAGCTTCTTCGGCTGTGCGGTGACCAACAGGTAAGAGCGAACCGGGAGGATTTCACCCCTGCTTCAGACCGGTTGCTCTAACATCTGCAGTTATGAAGACCTTTGAAAGGCTAGTGCTAGCTCACCTGAAAACCATCACGGATCCACTGTTAGACCCCTTGCAATTTGCCTACCAAGCAAATAGATCGACAGATGATGCTGTTAATATGACTCTGCACTACATCTTACAACATATTGAATCTCCAAAGACCTACTCAAGGGTCCTCTTTGTAGACTTCAGCTCAGTATTCAATACCATCATTCCAGATATTATTCTAACTAAACTAAATCAGCTAGCTATACCTGACCACACTTATAAATGGATTATAAGCTTCCTAACAGACAGGAAGCAGGTGGTGAAGCTAGGCAAAATCACATCAGATATTGTACAATTAGTACAGGAGCCCCTCAGGGCTGTATGCTCTCTCCACTTCTCTTCTCTCTGTACACCAATGACTGCATCTCAAAAGATCCCTCTGTTAAAGTACTGAAGTTTGCACATGATACAACAGTGATTGGTCTCATTTGAGACAATGATGAATCTGCATACAGACGGGAGGTTGAACAGCTAGCCTTGTGGTGCAATCAGGACAATCTTGAACTAAATACACTCAAAACCATAGAAATGGTGGTAGATTTTAGAAGAAACCCTCCTATACTACCACCTCTACAATACTAGACAACACAGTATCAACAGTAGAGACCTTCACGTTTCTAGGTTCTATCATATCTCAAGACTTAAAATGAACACCTAACATCAAAAACGTCATCAAAAAAGCACAACAAAGAAACTCAAAAAGCTCAAACTTCCCAAGGAGCTGATTATTCAGTTCTACAAAGGAATTATTGAGTCTGTCATCTGCACCTCTATAACTGTCTGGTTTACCTCTGCAACCAAACAAGACAGACAAAGACTTCAACGGATAATTAGAACTGCAGAAAAAACAATTGCTACCAACCTGTCTTTCATTGAGGACCTGTATACTGCACAAGTCAAAAATGGGGCTGTAAAAATATCTATAGACCCCTCACTCCTGGACATAAACTGTTTCAAGTTCTAACCTCAAAATGACGCTATAGGGCACTGCACACCAGAACAACTAGACACAAGGACAGTTTCCCCCTGAATGCCATCACTGCTTAACAACCAATTCCCACAACACTGTCAAATTATTTACTAAGACTGTACTACTACTATTCTTCTCATCCTTCCTAGTACCTATCTCTTCCCACTTATGACTATAACCATGTTGCTTGTATCTTTACAATTTATATTGTTTTGTTTCCTAGTACAATTTTGTTTAGAGAAAGAAAGAAGAAAGAGAAAAAAAGAAGAAAGAAGAAAGAATAGAATAGAATAGCAATAGAATAGAATAGAATAGAATAGAATAGAATAGAATAGAATAGAATAGAATAGAATAGAATAGAATAGAATAGAATAGAATAGAATAACAGAGTTGGGACAATTTGATTGCTTATTAGTAACCTATGACTATCACTAAGTGTTGTATCTTATTATTCTTTATTTTTTGTTTTATTTTTCTTTATATACATTGAGACCATATGCACCAAAGACAAATTTGTTGTGTGTCCAATCACACTTGTCCAATAAAGAATTATATTCTTATTCTTATTCTTATTTATTCTTATTCTTATTCGATTCTTCTGCTAAGTTTTATTTTTTCAAAACCCTTAAGAAAAATATTAAAATTTATATTTAAAAAAATAAAAGAAAGATCTGAAGGACCAGGTTATGGATAAATTCTCTTATCATGGAGAGAATTTATCTATGTGGTTGCTAATTAGACCAACAAAAAATCAGAACAGCCTACTTTTCATCCAGCCCAAAAACTGGAGGAGTGAACATTGTAGACTTTTTATTTCTAATATATAACTCTACATATATTCTACCAACTGAAAGGATATATTTCAAATATCTGATGATGATTTCTGGATAGAACCGGCTAAACTGGATAGAAGGCACCATACAATCCTTTAATTTTAATTGCTATTTTAAGATTTTCTGGGGGGGGGGGAGAATTAGCGTTCTTACTCTTATAGTTCTATGTAAAAGAATTGATACTCTCGGACTATGTTTTGGATTGTCCTTCATTGTATAGTCTCTGCTATGTGTCCCCTTACTTTTTATGAAAGGCTTTAAAAGGTATTTAAATGTCTGCTTCTTAATTAAGAAAGCAAGGTGAGAATTAAAGCAGAAGAAACAGCTGGCAAGGATCTTCTGGTATACTCATAAAGCTGCTCTTTACTTGTCTTGACCTTGCTGAGAAAGTGATGGTTGTGTTGATAGATTCCCATGAAACTTTTCAGAGCTCAGGAAGTGGCCTCAGAGGTCTAGTCAGCAGCTGCTGGAAGTTTTATCAATATGGCCTGCAGCTTTTAAAAATGGGAGGAAGGGAAACCACCGGAGAACAATCATTACTAGTTGCTATGTGGAGTCAGACAAACAAATGCCTGGCTCCTTATAATAGGGAGCTTGGAAGATTCTGTATTGACCCTTCTATCTATTAAAGACAGCTGTCTGCCTGATTTGATGTACCAAATGCAAGATTTTAAGAACAAATATCTCAGTGATCCAATTAGACCAATTATTTTCTTTTAGTCTCCAACCCAAGTGGGAAAAAACAATTATGTATGCAACTTTGGCAATCTTTCAAATGCTGTCCATTATTTTCTACATATTTTATGCATCATCTCTCTGCAGACAAAAGAGTTTGGGGGGAAAAACCACAGAAAATAAAAACAAGCTTCTGATTTTTATGCTGCAATTAAATTATGAACCAGAAATTACCAAGATGAGGCACAGTCCAGGGGATAGACTTCACAATTTTCATATGAAGTCTGTGTATACAACAAGGACTCAAATATATGCCAACCACATTTTAGACTAAAATGCATTGCATGAACCCAGCCCATGTGATTTGGGGTTGAATAAACCAAAGTTAATAATGGTGTTACAAAAACTAAATTGTTGGGAGAAGCAGATGAGTAGAACAACCAGTAAGTTTGACCATAGAGAATAATGAGTTATGTGTAAGAAGGTGAAGAAATAAGGATGTCAATTTTGACATTAGACAAGAATCAGAGATAAGAATGTTATCTGCCATGTAGCTTGCAAGGCACATTTGACGTAGTAACCTAATGTTCAACAAAAGGACAGCTTTTGTGATGATGAACTACAGTTGACAAAGAATGTATAGGAAGATGAAACAGATCAAAAACTCCTAATACATGTGCATCACTATGTATACAGGACACTCTTGTCTTTCCCAGTCCCTGTACATCATTTAATCAGAGTAGAGTAAGGCAAGTGAATACAAATGTATGAGTAATGCTTATGCAATTGTAAGCTTTTGTAGGTTTATAAAAACCAGGAATAGGGGATGCTATGGCTTCTATACATAGCCCTGGACTCTAGAAGATCTTTGCAATTTATTGGAGAACAACCAGAGCTATGGGAGGTAGTCCATATCTCCATTCCCATTGCTCCTGCATAAGAACATAAGCAGCATCTTGTTGGATAGTCCAGCAGTCTGTTCTCATAGTGGCCAAGCAACTGCACAGGAAGTCCAATAGTTTTCTAGTCAGCCTGCATCAAGGTTAATAGCCATAGATCCCCAAGAATTGATCCAAATCTCTTTTGAAACCAGCCAAGCTGGTAGCCAGCATCACATCTAATGGTGGTGAATTCCAAAAATTAATTATGCAATGTGTAAATGTATGTATATATGTGTGTGTGCCTGCATAACACAGTCATGTCTCTTCTAATTCACTTCCTTTCTAAACATGTTGCAAGAAGAGAGTGTTCCCACAACCTTGGAGGAATTGAATACATCTACGTGGATGGCAGCCAACTGCTGCCTGGAACTTTTAGGAAATAATAATAATAATAATAATAATAATAATAATAATAATAATAATAATAATAATAATAATAATAATAATAATAATAATAATAATAATAATAATAATAATAATAATAATAATATTGATGATGATGATGATGATGATAATTAATAATAATAAACATTGACAAAAATCACGATCTGTCAGTTGCAAAAGGCCACCGTACTTGGATCTGCACGCATCATACGAAAATACATCACACAGTCCTAGACGCTTGGGAAGTGTTCGACTTGTGATATAGTGATACGAAATCCAGCATATAAATCTCATTTGCTATGTATTACATTTTTTGTGAATTAATAATAATAATAATAATAATAATAATAATAATAATAATAATAATAATAATAATAATAATAATAATAATAATAATAATAATAATAATAATAATAATAATAATAATAATATAATACAACAACAGAGTTGGAAGGGATCTTGGAGGTCTTCTAGTCCAACCCCCTGCTTAGGCAGGAAACCCTACACTACTTCAGACAAATGGTTATCCAACATCTTCTTAAAAACTTCCAGTGTTGGAGCATTGTGTGAGAAGGTCTACTGATAGGAATCCAGTTGAACTTCACCCACTATATTTTTATATCTTTGTCCTATGACATCATAGAACAAGCCAAAGGAAATAGTGCTTGGGGGGGGGATCAACATAGACCCCAAAATCAGGTATGTTCTACCTTGAAAAACAGTTTGAAATGATAAATTGTGGCTCTACAGCCAAACAAAATTAAGAAAAAATCTTATGTTTATTACGTGTGTTACTTCAACATGGCAGATAAAATGTTAATGCCTGAAGGTTGCCTAGATCAGGAAAAAGATGCCACCGGAACATTAAAGCTAAGCTTCTTTTGAGAGAGGCTATCTTAACAGTATTCTAGAAGTCTGCTTATGTTCTATCTTTCCTTCCTCTTATACTGCATTGAGTCAGGGAGGATCCAACCTGAGCCTCTTCCTGACACTATCTCCTTTCCCAGGGCTGAAGGAATGTTTCTGCCCTTTTTGTTTCTGTAACAGCTTCTGAGTAATCCCATCAAGGTTATTCTCTATGGCTCTCTACAGTTAATGTCAAGAAAGATGGCAACCCTCCCTTTGTAGGGAATTTCCCCAAACATGAATATGCTTATTATCAGAATAAGCTTCAAGCTGTAGGTGAAAGATCATAGTAGAATGTTACTACTACAAAGCATTTCTCTCTTCTTGAATTCTCAGGTATCACTTGGCCAGAATGCAGCAAACTAAGCAAGTAGAAGCATGCATTTCATGAAAATATTGCTTAAGCAATTGTAATTAATAAAACACTTGAAGATTCTCTGTTTTTCTGGGTTCCCTGGAGTATTTTCATACAGCAAAAATTCCTGAAGTCCAAATCTGTAACGATGGGTAAATGTGATGTGCACATATAGCCAAATGCTCTTAGAATAATATTTGGTATGTCCACCAAGGGAGCCCTGCCTTGGATAAATGAATGAAGCTCAAGATAGTGTAAGGCAGCATCATATGCTCATTTTGGCTGGGTTCATACATCATGACAAGCCATCGCTTGTTTTAATAATAGTATAATGAATATGCCACAAATGGCTGAATTCACACATCATGCTAAGCCAAAGTACACAGATGACTAATTGAAGAACAATTTTCCATTTGGGGCTTCAGGTATTTCCTATGTAGGTTTTTAATGTCAGGAATTCATAGTTTTATAAATTCATTGTTTGAAAATATTTATTATTAGCTGCCCAGATTTTGTGGAAGCTGGCTGCATTCAAATATTTTAAATCAATATACTCTCCATGCCGCTACACCTGAACATATGCATTTCATTTTCATATTATTTATTGAGCCAATGTGCTCTGACAATGGATCACAGAACAAAGAGATGAGCCAAGAATCCATTCCTATGACAACAGAGACAACTTCCTGATGCATAAAACAATGATTTGGTGTTTCTCAAGTGCCATTTGCAATATTGCCCAAAACAGGACTTCTCTTTCATGCCATTAGTAGAGGAATAGGACTGACTTTGAGAGTTTAGAATTTGCCAGAGCAGGAATGTTAGCTATTTTAGACACCAACTAACACTTAGCACCAAGTCTGAGAGATACAAAACTAAAAGGGTCATAGGAACAATAGGAAAAAGAAAAGCTAGATTTTTAGAAATCGTTGAAAACTCCTACTGACAGTAAGCAATTAGTTGCTTAAAATGGCTTTCTTATCTAGCTTATTTAACTTTGCTGTGTTGAGTCTCTGGATAACTTTTTCCAATTTGTACAGGGGCTTGAAACTTGGGTTACAATTCCATCTGATCTTCAAAGATTGGAGAACTCATCTCACCGTATCATTTGAGCTGTGCATTCAAAAGGAAGTTGTTTTAATAGAACTGTTCTTGATTTGGCACAGGGAAAACAGGAAGGACCTGTACTGCTTTAGAAATGACTTTAGACCTTGACTTTGTGTCAGAATGGTCGAACATCTGGCAACTCCAAATCTCAACCAACAAATGCTCTGTCCTACACATTGGCAAAAAGAATCAGAACACCAAATACAAGCTGAATAGACAAGACCTTGCCAACGACCCTCACTCTGTCAAAGACCTTGGAATACTCATATCAAATGACCTACCGTATTTTTTGGAGTATAAGACGCATCAGAGTATAAGATGCACCTTAGTTTTTGGGGAGGAAAATAGGGGAAAACAATCTGCCTACCAGGTATTCATCTGACTAGCATCCTTAGTCTGATCAGCTTCAGCACATTATTTTATCTCCTGGTTAGGACTTAAAAAAACCTTCTTCTGAGAGAGTAACTATGAAAGAGCCTGCAAGCCAGTAAGAGCTGGGAAGATCGTTAGCACCTGGTTAGGGCTAGAAAAAAACTTCTTTGGAGCAAGTAGAGCAATGAAAAAAAAACCTGCAAAGACTTAAGGTTGGAAAAATATTCTTCTGAGAGAGTAACAATGAAAGAGCCTGCAAGCCGGTAAGAGCTGGGAAGATCGTTAGCACCTGGTTAGGGCTGGAAAAAACCTTCTTTGGAGCAAGTAGAGCAATGAAAAAAAAAACCCTGCAAAGACTTAGGGCTGGAAAAACATTCTTTGGAGAGAGTAACAATGAAAAAGTCTGCAAGGTAAGAGCTGGGAACCTAGTTAGGGCTGGAAAAAAAAGCTACATTCGAAGTATAAGACGCACCCAAATTTTCAGCCACTTTTAGGGAGGAAAAAGGTGCGTCTTATACTCAGAAAAATACAGTAAGTGCCAAAGCCCACTGCAACAACATCGCCAAAAAGACTTCAAGAGTTGTTAACCTAATCTTACGTAGCTTCTTCTCCGGTAATATCACACTACTAACCAGAGCATACAAAACATTCGCCAGATCAATCCTTGAATACAGTTCATCTGTCTGGAACCCACACTGCATATCGGACATAAATACATTAGCAAGTGTCCAGAGATACTTTACGAGAAGAGCCCTCCACTCCTCTACTTGCAACAGAATACCTAACGCAACCAGACTTGAAATCCTGGGCTTAGAAAGCGTAGAACTATGTCGCCTTCGGCACGACCTAAGCATAACTCATAAAATTATCTGCTACAACGTCCTCCCTGTCAACGACTACTTCAGCTTCAACCACAACAATACACGAGCACACAACAGATACAAACTCAAAGTGAACTGCTCAAAACTTGACTGTAGAAAATACGACTTCAGCAACAGAGTGGTTAATGCATGGAACTCACTACCTGACTCTGTGGTTTCGTCACCAAACCCCCAAAACTTTACCCTTAGACTGTCCACTGTTGACCTCACCCGATTCCTAAGAGGTCAGTAAGGGGCGTGCATAAGTGCACCAGCGTGCCTACCATTCCTGTCCTAATGTTCCCTCTTATCAGTACCCATCTTATGTATATAAACAATGTTATATCTATGTATATTACCAATACGTACTTGACAAAATAAATAAATAATAAATAAAAATGGCACATATAGCTTGTTTCACATCATTAATCTTGATTGATTTGGCATTGTAGCTCAATAAAGTGTTGTCATACAGTAACTCACCCATCCACTGTTAAAACAGTTTGACTAAAACATTTGTAAATGGCTGCAAACCAAGGGGTAGCATTCTCTTAATTTAATGTATTTTTTTCTTGATGTATATTTTGAATCTATTCTTGATTCTGAGAAAAACTGTTACAAAATTAGGTATCCTTTGCTAATCCATTTTAAGTATTACCTAAGCAATTATGCAAACAACATCATTCTGGTATATCCTATAGACAAAGGTGAATGAGAACAAAGTTCCTACAAAGATATTTGGCCTGTGAATAACTGTAGTGTAGCTGGAATGCCTTCTCTGTGTTTGCAAAAATCACTGATTCAGAAAAGAATATCTGGTCAGCAGCTTCTAAGTCTCAGTGTAATGTTTCCCTCAGCTGATTCCACTTCTAGAAAGATTAGGAGATTCTGAGCAACCTGAACAAGTCTCTGAGAGGAGGCTGTGTAAATTCCATCTTAGTTTTCCCCAAGGTCCACCAAACCCAAGGTCCACCCACTTAGTTTTCCCCAAGGTCCTTTCCCCATTAGGTCCACCAAACATGTGAATTTCAATTCCCAAAATTTTCAGCAATGGTCATGCTTGCTGGGAATTGTCACCCATATCTAAGAACCCTGTCCTATCAGATACAAAGGGAGAATCTCAGTCCACGAATTCAACACATACATGCTACTCTAAAGGTCTTGAGAATAAAATGGTTACCAAATCTTAATAGAACACTAATGGTTAATTGCTGCTGAGCTCTATCCTGGAACCTCAGATTAGCTAACTGTCTTGATGCCACCAAATGAGAAGGAAGGACTCACTAGAGAAGAGCCTGATGCTGGGAAAGATTGAGAACAAAAGAAGAAGGGGACAACAGAGAATGAGGTGGATGGATGGAGTCACTGAAGCAGTCGGCGTGAGCTTAAATGGACTCCAGAAGATGGTAGGGAACAGGAAGGCCTGGAGGAACATTGTCCATGGGGTCGCGATGGGTCAGACACGACTTCGCAACTAACAACAACAACTTGATGGCTCCCGGGCTGTTTGACTTGGATAGGCTTTGCTTCCTTGTCCAAATATTTATCATCTTATCTCTACCTATGTCAGCCTTCTCGGATAAGCCAGGCAGGAAAGACAACTAGATGAGCCATATCTATTTGGTCATAAGGCTACATTAACAGAATCTTGCAAGTATGAAAGTTCAAATGTTTTACCTGCCACATTTAATTGCTGGACCCATTAGGGCAGACTTTCCTAAGTTTCGTTCTTTGACTGTTAAACCAATTGCGATTAAAACCTCCTGACTCTCTTGTCTGATTGTTTCCTAGGCAGCATCTCCTTTATCATTTCCTCAAAGTTATCTATGCATTCCATTACATCCTCTTTCGAATCATGCTTTCAAGTTCACTCAAGGTTCTGCTTAAATTATTGACTCGGATTCATACATTACACTAAGTTGTAATGTGGGAGTTTTAATTATTTTCATCATAAATATTCTATCTTAGATAAAAGATTTGCATGGCTCCTTCCAGTTCCTGAACATGTTTGCAGTCTTCCGATTACACTAATGCATTATTTAATTTACACCGTGTTTATATTTTGTAAACTATTTATTCACATTCTACTAAAATTATTGGAGTATTTGCAGCTTTATCATATTGCACTCTCATCTGGATCCATACAACAAATACAGAAATACAATTCTGTATAAATGTGTTTCCAGCATTTGCATTTGATTTCTATCAAAAGGTTTTCCAGAGATGCATTCTGTTTAAGTAGTTACTAAAGAGTTTATGCAAGGCTTGGTTTTAAGATATAATTCTTCCTCTGTCCAATTCCAATCCTCCTTGGTAATGAGATCATCATACGAAACTTCTTTGTGGACAAGTCTCTACATATTTATTTATTTATTTAGGATTCTTATATGCCGCCCTACTCCCTGGGGACATAGGTAGTCTACATAGGTAGACTATTGCAATCATTTCTGTGGGTAGAATGGTACACTTTCCAGTCTCTGGAAATTCCAATAGAAGAGAATATATGTAGCTCACGGTGCCCTCTGAGTTTCGTTGTTTCCTAGTAGACATTTCATTCCCTAACATAGTCAGGGAATGAAACATCTGCAAGCAAACAATGAAGTTCAGAGGAACCATGGACAGTTCAACCTTAAAAAGAAATATTTCAAATATATTGCAAAGCCTTACAAGAAACATATTATGTAATCTTGTGAACTATGTCTTGGCTGTTATAGTGTAGGAAGTTAGTACCCACCCCCTCCTAGAAAAATGAAATATCCTAGGGAATATTGAAAAAGGAAAGAATATGTTTCCCTGAATGAGGAAAAGAGAAACATGTTTTAAATACAAAGCAGCTTCCTGCAGCTCCCTGCCCCCACCCTTGCCACATTCCTCCCACCTAGTCTGAAACAGTCTTCTGCATAACAAAGAACCATAATAGGAATCCCAAAGCCTTTTCATTACACCACATGGGACCTGGGAAGATTACATCCGTCAAGCCTAGGACTTGGGACAGCCCACAAGAGTTGCCCCAGCATGCCCCTGGGGGTCTGACAACCAATGGAATACATTTCTATATAGGAACAGGAAACAGTTAGGGAGGGGCCCAAGAGAGAGTATAAAGCAAGGAACTCAGCATCTCTTCTTCCCTTTTTTCTCTTCACCCACATCTGGAAGCATGTAATCTACCTTTTCTGTACAGGGGCTCATGCCATGTGCTCCTGTCCACCATTAAACCTTCTTTCCAAGCAACTTCCATGAATTCAGTGTCTTTTTCCCCACTTGGAATTGAACCCAGAAGGATATTCCTTACAACAATAGTACAAAGCTGGAACCCTACAGAACAGGGGTGTCAACTGGCAGCCTGCAGGCCGCACATACTGGTTTTTCCCCAAAGGAAATTATTTCACCTTTGAGAGAGGGGGGGAGGGGAAGGGAGGGGGGAGGGGGAGGGGAAGGGAGGGAGAGAGGGAGAGAAGGGAGAATGAAAGAATCACTTTCTGTCTTTTTTCCTTCTTCTATAAGGATACTTGGCTACATTTCAGTATAACTTCTGGAAACAGTTCTTTTTCCTGCATCAAAATATATGAACATAAATAAACACATATAGCAGGCAGATAATGTTACAGTGTATGGTGATGGCTGCTTCTCTTTACGCAATAGTATCAGTCGCCCCTTCACAAAGGCAGCATTATAGCACTTTGCTTTAGATTCTATGCAAAATTTTAGGCTCCAGAGAACTTGCCTATCACCAGCACCATGCCATTTATCTTCAACTTAAAGTAAAGTGACCAGATTTTTTTTTCTTCAAGCGGGACACCATTGACGGGGGTGGGTTTCTCCATTTGAGTTTTGCCCTCTGCGCATGCGCAGAACGCTGCGCATGCGCAGAGGGCAAAACAGCAAATGTCGGCGTCCAGGTGAGGTGGGGAGGAGGGGGGAGGGGGGAGGCGGGAGGGCGCTTGGATGCCTGCAGCTTGCGACAGGTAAGCTGCCTCCTTTCCCCGTCTCCCGCCTCCCGTTCGTTGCTTGCCAGCCCGGCCGAAGGGAAGGCGGGAGGCGAGGAAAGGCCTCCCGAAAGGAGGGGAGGCTTCGGGAGCCTGCCTCCCTTTCGGCCCGAAAGGGAGGCGGGCTCCCGAAGCCTCCCCTCCTTTCGGGAGGCCTTTCCTCGCCTCCCGCCTTCCCTTCGGCTGGGCTGGCAAGCAACGAACGGGAGGCGGGAGACGGGGAAAGGAGCAGCCGGCAGCTTACCTGCTCCAAGCATCCAAGCGCCGCGGTCTCCCGGTCGCCCGCCCGGCCCCAGGGCAACGGCGGCAGCGAGGCGACGGGGGGAAGGGGAGGGGGACGAGGAAGGGCTGTTTGCGCCGCTCGTGACGTAAATTCAAAGCGGCGATGGCTCCTCGTCCCTCACCCCTCCCAACAGCAGCGGCGCCTCCGAGGGCGGGGCTAGGGATGGGGCGGGGGAAGGAGAGGAGGAGCAGCCTCCCTTCCCCCTCCCCCCAGCTTCCAGCCGCCGCCGGAGGAGTCAACAACGCGGGACGCCCGCCCGCCGCCAACGCTGCCCACAGCCGGCCCAAGCTGAGAGGCCTGCTGCCTTTCAGGGCGATTTTTTGAAAGAATGCCCTAGTCGGGCATTCTTTCAAGAAATCGGGACTTTTTAAGAGGGCGGGCGGGACGCGGGACAAATGGTGAAAAAGCGGGTGTGTCCCGCCAAAATCGGGACGTCTGGTCACCTTAACTTAAAGTCACTTAATCGTTATTAATAAGGTAGTATAATGTTTATATGAATAGGTAGAGCAGAAATAACACACACGGTGATGTCACTGACAAGTTAATGAGCTACTGTCATCTCTTCATCACAGACACGGAATAGCTAATAACAGTGGATGGATATTTTTTTCATCCAAAAATGTAGAAGCGGCTGTTCATTAAGAACTTGCTCAGGAACTAAAAACTGGGTTTTAAGATGCTAATTTCTATGAGCCTATTATTTCGGGGCTCTTTACTGATCTGCTTATCTACTGTGAGTTGCAACTACAATCTCAGGCTTTATTTATGTCCCAGTTAGAATAGGCTTTCTGTATCTGCCACTGTAATTTATAATAAACGTTGGGTAATAAAACTATACAGGTTTGAGTATATCGAAAATATTCAAGGTCAGTTGCCTACTAAACTTCCTAAGTATAGTGCAATGACCTACAGGCCAGAGATTCACCAGTTGAGAAACTGCTGGCTGAAGAAAAGGTTTGTTAATATCACAGGGATAAAAAGAGCTTCAGGATTATATATTCCAGAGTTTAATCCAATACTTTCAAAGAATAAACAATGAAGGCCAGTAATTAGGAGATCTGTACAGTGTCTCAGATTAACGATATTTCAAATACTTTGGTACATAAGTGGGCATATTGAAGACATAGATATTAATTTTGTAAGCCATCCAGAATCACCTCATGGGAAGATGGGTGGCAGGCAAATTTAATTAATTATTAATTAATTAATTAAATTTGCCTGCCACCCATCTTCCCATGAGGTGATTCTGGATGGCTTACAAAATTAATTAATTAATATGCTACCTTAGTAGTTTTCTGCTTGTCTGACTCAAGACAGATGAGGATTCATACCTATCGGGAGGTAAAGCAAGAGGAGATATAGTGGCAAATGTTGTCTGCTAAAACTCCCTTTCTGTGGGCAATCTGCAATCCAAAATTAGGACAACCCCACTCTTAGAGTTTTCCAAAAGTTAGCAAAAACCAGTCCTTCTAACTGGCCCGTAGTATGACTTGCAAAACCACTGTTGCCTATTTTACTGAATATATTAATGTATTGTGATTGTTATTGTCTGCAACCAATTATATACCTACAACTTTTCCCAAGACTATAGGCTGCCCTCCACTGCTGCTGCAAATCTTAGAAAAAAATAGGTTTGGGGTAAGATGTTGCAGAAACGTATTCTATTTATATTCCTTTTTGTCAGAATCCAAAGCACAGCACAATCCTAATAAAAGCACATTCCTAAAATATCTAAGTACTAGCTAAATACCCGTGCTCTGCTACGGAACTATGTGATTGGGCTTGATAAATTGACACTTACAACTTGAAAATTAATGAGTAGTTACGGTCGGCCTCTCCTGTCCCCTTCTCTCCCTCAGGCTTGCCCCACAGAAGCCTCCCCTATCCCCTTCTCTCCCTCAGCCTTGCCATACAGAAGCCTCTCCTCTCCTATCCCCTTCTCTCCCTCAGGCTTGCCCCACAGAATCCTCCCCTATCCTGTCCTCTCCTCTCCTGTAGCCTTGCCCCACAGAAGCCTCTCCTATCCCCTTCTCTCCCTCAGCCTTGCCACACAGAAGCCTCCCCTATTCTACCCCCTTCTCTCCCTCAGGCTTGCTGCACAGAGGCCTCTCCTATCCTATCCCCTTCTCTCCCTCAGCCTTGCCCCACAGAATCCTCCCCTATCCTATCCCCTTCTCTCCCTCAGCCTTGCCCCACAGAAGCCTCTCCTATCACCTTCTCTCCCTCAGCCTTGCCCCATAGAAGCCTCCCCTATCCTATCCCCCGCTTGTTGCTGTGAAAGTAAAACTGAACCTGCAACTCCTCTCCTCTGCTTATGTTTTGCATTTGGATCAGATTTCTTTTCAAGTGGGGAGGGGGAGTAGAACTCCTTAGCATCAGTGTCTGTTAATAATAATATAGGAAATACTAATGCTCCAATGGTCATTTTGAAAAATTCTTTCTTAGTGAGCGCCTAGAAGGCAAGAGGAACATATTGTAGGAAGTTAGCACCCACCCCTCTCCTAGAGGAATGAAATATCCTGGGAAATATTGAAAAAGGAAGAATATGTTTCCCTGAATGAGGAAAGGAGAAACATGTTTTAAATACAAAGCAGCTTCCTGCAGCTCCCTACCCCACCCCTTCAGCTCCAGGGTGATGGGATTAAGACCTTCACCCTTAGGACATGATAGGATTAGCCCTCTACCACATAGCACCTGGAAATTACCAGCACTCAAACAAACTTGGGAGACAGCCTAAAAGGCTAGCTAAGATCCCCACCCCTGAGGGGGGGGGGTCTGACCACCAATTGGAGTGCATTGCATACACAGGAACAGGAAACCAAGAGGTGGGGGCCAACAGAGGTCATAAAACCAAGGGACTCAGCATCTTTTCCTCCCTTTTCTCTAGACCCAACATCTGGAAGCATGTGATCCACCTTTTCTGTACAGGGGCTCATGCCATGTGCTCCTGTCCACCATATTAAACCTTCTTTCCAAGCAACTTCCCTGAATCC
The DNA here is from genome assembly GCA_023053685.1 of Diadophis punctatus similis. Taxonomy (NCBI): domain Eukaryota; kingdom Metazoa; phylum Chordata; class Lepidosauria; order Squamata; family Dipsadidae; genus Diadophis; species Diadophis punctatus. The sequence continues at coordinate 223,754,788 of JALIGW010000002.1, forward strand.
AGTGTCTTTTTCCCCACTTGGAACTGAACCCAGAAGAATATTACTTCCAACAATTTGTGGCAAATTTCAAGTTTGTAGGCTTTACGGTTCTGGAGATTTCGTGATTAATGCATGAGTGGTTTTCGCTTTTATATATATAGATTACTTTACAGGAAAGTCTACAGCTTTATTTGAAAGTAGCTCTGGTCAACAAACATTATTAAGCTTGCTGTAGATTGAAACAAAAGTATAATTTATTTCAGACGAACAGCAGGAACCACACGGGAAGGGAAGCAGGAACAGAACATGTAGAACATCAGTTACAGTGGTTTAGATCCAAGCCAAACTGTTTTTTCCCCTTTATTTTAAAAAAACTACACTCAGAATCTTACAAATGGAAGGGGGACAGAAAGATTCCTGGGTGGGTGGACTAAGAGCAATGTGAATCAACTTCAGAGAGCTGCTTCTGGGAAATAAATGTGTTTGGGTATCCCCACTGTGGAAGCCATTTTGTAAGCAGACAAGCATATTCCATCCCACTCCATTTTTTCCCCAGGCAGCCATTGTGTGATAACATTCTCTTCTCTTCTCTTCACTTCTCATTCAAGAAGCTTCTTCAATTCTGACTTAAGGGGAATGGAAGGATTTATATTTTTGCAGTCATCTGGTTGTCAGCACTCTGAGGATTGGTCATTAGCTCTCTGAGAGTTGTTGAGGTCACTTGGGAGTTTATTTGCATCCTCAAAGTCATCTGAATCAGAGTGCAAATAGGTATGGAACCTTCTTGGGACTGCTGAAAGGACTGTGTTGCAAACAGGTGGTGTAATATCTCTCCCGCTCTGTTGAGGGAAGACTGTTCAATTTTGACATAGATGGCTTATCCTTTGCAGTCATCTGGTCGTTAACACTCTTCTGTTTGAAATCAGATGACTGCAAAGAATATAAATCCTTCCATTCCCCACCAGTCAGTTAGAACTGAAGAAGCTTCCTGGATAAGAAACTAAATGTTTTTTTTTAAATATTTTTAAGTCCAGTTGTATTTTGGAAAAAACACCTTTGGGGCAACCATGACCTGGATGACTGAGAATCTTCACAATGCGTTCTTTAGATTCCAAACTTATAAACTAAACTTTAAGAAAAAGGTTACCTGTTTTTTTCTAGGAACTAAAAATAATTGTCTCATTTTAAATAGCACAACAGTGAAGCGTATAATTTTCGAACTCAGGTTAACCTTCAAAATTGCATGATCCATTATTTCCTTTCTTCCCAATTCTTTACAAATGTCCTCACTTTACTGGTCAGTTTTAACCAGAATATGTTACTATTTCTTGATATGCTTAATTAATTACAACTACATCTCCTTCAACTGAGAATTAGCATTTCACTTGGGGTGAATGCCTACAGATTGAAACAGCTTCAAGAATATAGGTCTTCTGTTTCAAACACCAAACAGAGACAAAATTGAGCAGAGCTGATATTCTGTCCATGACAGACCACCTCTGTAATGAGGATCAGAAAGAAATTATGAATATCAGCACATTTAAGAAATCTACCAATCAAAACTATTGTCAGAATATCAAAGGCAGCCAAGCATTAACTAACATAAATCAGTGTAAAATCAGATTACTAAAAGCATGTTACTGATATACAGCTTATGGTCATCAAAGTTATTTTTCTCCCAAATAATCTATCTGAAATAAATATTTTCATTGCTTAAAGAAGTATGTTACTGAAAATATATGAACATAAATAAACACATATAGCAGGCAGCTAATGTTACAATGTATGATGATGGCTGCTTCTCTTTACACAATAGTATCAGTCACCCCTACACAAAGGCAGCATTATAACTCTTTGCTTTAGATCAGGGGTCGGGAACCTATGGCTCGCAAGCCAGATGTGGCTCTTTTGATGATTGCATATGGCTCGCAGCAGGGGTGAAATCCTCCCGGTTCTTCGATACTCCGCATTGCCCGAAAACCCTGTAACTAAACGCCCAGACAGAGAGAACGTTAGCAACGTGGAAAGAGGGGCGACATTGACAACTACCGCTGCTTGAGCGGTGGGCCAATAAGAGAGCCCGCTGATGGGGCCACGTGAGGGAAGTTTGTGTGGAAAGACGGTTGGGAAACCAAGGAAACGGTTAGCGGGAGTGAAGCGGTGAGAGGGCGGGACCGGGGCCGAGCACGCGCGGCAGGTGAGGGGCTTTGTGTGAGAGTATAGACTTGGCTTTCTTGCTTCCCTTCGCGCGTCGTCCCGCCGCTCTGTTAATTGTCAGGCCGTATCAACCTCCCCCTTTTTCTGTGGTGCCTAATGGTGGGATAGTTTGAATAAATAAGCCAAGCGGCCGAAGGAGCCTTGGAGCTCTGATGCTGCCCTGCTCTAGTCGCCTGCTGGGAAGGCTGCAGCAGCCACCATCAGCTGGCGGCATAAGGCAAGAGGCAGGCGGGAGACGCGGGCAGGAGCTGGCTGTCGAGGGAGCGTGCGGCTGAGAGGCATCTCGCGCTGGGAGGAAACTTTGTCTGGCTTGGCTTCGAGAGCGAGCAAGCAAGCGAGAGCAGCGCAGCCACAGCGGGAAGGGAAGCAAGCAGCCTGCTCTGCCACTCAAGCCAGCGGCTGCCGGAAGCAACAAGGGCGTTAGGAAAAGAGAAGGAGGAGCGCCGCCACCACCGCTAGCACTCTTTCCTTCAGTTCTATCTTTTCCTTCTCTTTTCCTAACGCCCTTGTTGCTTCCGGTGGCCGCTGGCTTGAGTGGCAGAGCAGGCTGCTTGCTTCCCTTCCCGCTGTGGCTGCGCTGCTCTCGCTTGCTTGCTCGCTCTCGAAGCCAAGCCAGACAAAGTTTCCTCCCCGCGCGAGATGCCTCTCAGCCGCGCGCTCCCTCGGCACGACCGCAGCCGCCACCAGCACTCTTTTCTTCATTTGGGAAAAAGGATCTTGTGGTGCTGAGGGCTAGGAAAGAGGGAAGAAGAGAAAAGGGAAGGAAGGAAGACCAGAGATGAAAGAAAGGAAGGAAGGAAGGAAGGAAGGAAGGAAGGAAGGAAGGAAGGAAGGAAGGAAGGAAGGAAGGAAGGAAGGAAGGAAGGAAGGAAGGAAGATCAGAGATGAATGAAAGGAAGGAAGGAAGGAAGGAAGGAAGGAAGGAAGGAAGGAAGGAAGGAAGGAAGGAAGGAAGACCAGAGATGAAAGGAAGGAAGGAAGGAAGACCAGAGATGAAAGGAAGGAAGGAAGGAAGGAAGGAAGGAAGGAAGGAAGGAAGGAAGGAAGGAAGGAAGGAAGGAAGGAAGGAAGACCAGAGATGGAAGGAAGGAAGGAAGGAAGAGGAAGAAGAAGAGGAAGGGTGGGAGGAAGAGAAAAAAGTGAGAGGGAAAGAAAGAAAGAAAGAAAGAAAGATTTTAGGAAGGAAGAAAGACAGAAAGAAAAAGAAAGATGGTAGGAGGGGTAGTCTTATACGAAGAGTATATCCCAAACTCTATATTTTCATTGGAAAAGTTGGGGGTCGTCTTATATGCCCAGTCGTCTTACACGCCGGAATATACGGTATATGGCTCTCACTGAAATAAATTTCCAAATTTTTTGCTTTCATGGCTCTCTTAGTCAAAAAGGTTCCCGACCCCTGCTTTAGATTCTGTGAAAACTTGGGTCAGAGTAAAAGTTCCTGTGGGAGGGAGAGGGGAATAAAATACATATCACCCTTTATTCTTTTACATGCTTTATACACGCAACATCCTTATTATACATGAAACTATATTGATCCAAGTTGCTGTATTCAGCATAAATTTCTGAAGAGCACTGACATGACAATATATTTCATCAAACATTAACCCTGCAATTCTGTCTAAATTGGTGCAATCCTATCTGAATTAGTGTCTAATCAGTCTAAAATAAATTGTATTCTTTCCTTTCACAGAATTATATATATTAAGTTGCTGCCCTGCAAGGCAGGCAGCCCAGGTTCAAATCCCAGTGAGGTGTATGGCTATCTGACGAGAGCAAAATAAGCTCGAAATAGATCTATAATAGTCTCCCTTTATTTTCATTTATCAGCAAAAAATCCTACATATACATATACATATACATATACATATACATATACATACACACATACACACATACACACACACACACACACACACACACACACACACACACACACACACACACATATATATCTGTATCTTGCTGCTTCATGATATCGGGTAATTTTTTTTCAATGTTCAAATGATTAGCAGAAATACAGAATATTAAATATTTAAAAGTAAAAAAGCATGAAAAAATTAAGTCTTCAGAGCAGCTTTGAAAGATACAAGTTTCAGAAAAGGACCATTAAATGATGCCTATTTGTAATTATTTAAATATATTTCCAGTATTATTGGTGGTTATAGAACAGTTACCTGTAGCAAGATGATATTACTGTAAATTCATATGTTTCTATGAGACCCTATTTTGCAAATTTTTATTTCCATTACCACCCCCATTCATAATAGTTCTGTAAACTGATTGAGCACTACCCCATGTGCAGATGAAGAAAGCAACTGAACATAAGCTAGTCTAATATAAAGTATTGTACATTTTCATGAGGATACAGTGGCCTTAGTGAATGCCATGATTCATTAGTTAGAAGTTGAGAATTCTGCCTGCACAACTGAAAAATCAATGCAAAAACACAAAGTGATCCTTTAGAAAAGGACTTCAATACTCTAAAATTTTAAGGACTCTTCAAATATGTCTACAACCAGATAGCACTTGACCTGTGTTTACAAAATGAGACCCCTCCAGCAGTATCTGGGAAATAGCATCTTTCTCTTGCAATCACACTGAGTTACCCATCTTATATTGCTGAACAGCAGTATATCATTGGTTTATATTGCTTTATAACTCAGGTTATAAATTGTTTAGAATGTATAAAGGCACTTCAAATTTATAACGTAATGTGAACAAGAAGAAACATTGTATCATGTTTGTAAGATGTGCAAAAAAGCTTTAAAATTCTGGATTCAAATGCATTCACTAATTCAGAGGATTTTAAAGATTAATATACAATTGAGAACAGAAGTTATTCTTTTGGGAACAATGCATAAACAGTTGGAAAAAGTTATGGAACTTTATTCCCATACATAATAACTGCAGTGAGATTATTGTATGCACAAAGATGGAAAGATTCAGCACTACCCACAATGGAAGAATGGTTGGTAAAGTTGATGGTACTTTCTGATTGACTGAATTCTTTGATAAGATAAAAGACAATATTTATGTTAATGGTGATTGCCAATCCCACTTTTCGCATGAAACAAAAAAATAATTTATTCATGATTTATGGTTTTGATTAGTTTAAATTATAGATAAAGAGAAGAGTTATGTTGTGACAACCACAGAGTAAGAGATACAGCTAGAATTGTACTTATAACTGCTGTAAAATAAATTTATTTCTTTATATCTGTTTTCTTTTCTGATTTTCTTTTATTTTTTCCATTCTTGCACATTTAGCTTTTTTTCATTTTTTTCTTTTTCTTACTTTAGCAGTTTATATTCATTTTAATCTTCCTTTTTAAGAAAAATATTTAATAAAATAAAATAAAACTTAAGTTTCCCAGCATTACTACTGCAGCAAAGCAAACACAAAACATCTTGCACCCAACCTGATTACATAAGATCAGATTTGAAGAATTCAAATATATGGTTGAACAACAAAACCAGTAGTACCATGGACTACTATGACTAAACATAATGTACCTGCCAATTTCAATAGCGTCTGCAGTTTAATTTAGGGACATTTAACTTCTACAAGTCAATGCCAAGTCAACAGATTACTCTCTTCTACTTACCTCCACCATATGTCGCAGCCAACATAATTGAAGAAACCCATGCAATCTCACTGTAGGATGTACCAAAGAAATCCTGGATTTCTTTGAAGAAGATTGCTATTCCTTTCGGGAAAGCATATGAAAATCCAATGGAAATGAATGCTCCAAAGACCACTGCCCATCCCCATTGGCCATCTGGAGGGGTATAGGCCAAACCCGTGTCTGCTGGAGGTGGCATGGCAAGACTAAATTAAGTTCCTGTAAGCACTTTTCTGGAAACCCTGAAAAACAAAGTGCACACCCATAATAAGCTAATGACACATTCCCATAATTAGCTTGTTACTTTGGCATAATTTTTTCTTCTCGCTCTCTATGCACTGTATTTCTGAATTGTGGCAGCTCCTCTAATGCACAAAATAATTGCTAGAGATACCTAGAAATCTTATTTTCAAGAAAACATTTACTTAGCAGCATGCATCTGACTAGCGGTATTGATGGATTGTTTATGCCCTTCAGCTAGCTTCATGTAACTTTTAGGATTCTCAAAATTGTTAAAAATAATCTCCAAGAACATGAAGTGATTTATCTGTGGACTTTATCTCATGCTTTCAATGCAATACTGTATTTCTATTTACATCCCATATAATATCCCAAATGACTATATTGTAGTCATAATCACAGATTAGTTAGAACACCTTCTTCTGACACAAATCACTAGGGTTTTTTTTTTCTCTTGGTGCTTTTAAGTCAGCACTGATCCCAAGTTCATTAAGTTTTCTTGGTATGGTTTTTCAGAAAACGTGACTTGCCATTTCTTCCTCATTAAGGCTAAGAGTGATTGGCCCCAGATCATCCAGATGGTTTTGTGCCTAAAGTTGAACTAGAACTCCCAATCTCCTGGTTCCTAACCTGATGCCTTACTCACTCTGATTTTTAGAGCACATGAATCCTGCTTAAAGACTGAAACTTGTCATATGAGTAAGTGCCAGGGATTTAAAACATAATCAGAACTGTATGAAAAATTAAGCTACAAGACTAATTTTAACATTAGTTGCCCATATAATAACAATACAATAAAAAGTAAGTGGCACAGAAATTATTCATCAGCAAACAAATTAATCATTAGCTTTTAAATAAATTGGAATGCCTGGACAAAAAGGAACAAGAAGGAAAGTTATTAGCAGTGGTAATAACTCCCATAGGATGGCAACATACAAAATATTTGTATTAAGAAATAAATGATAAGTAATAAATTGTTGTGCTGCTTCCTAACCATTAATGCTCTGATATTAACCATACACTTGGTTAAACTGTACAATACAGAAAACTTGACTTTTTCCAATTAACCCTTCCACAGAAAATCTATCGATGTAACAAAAATGTCATCCATATCAAGGAGACCTTCAGAACAGGGACAGGCAAAAACCCCTTCAGCTATGTGTCCTACTCCAAGCTCTCTAAGGTGCTCCAGATAATTCAGTTTAATTTCCATTTTTTTCATCTCTGCCAAAAAAAAGAGTCGCTGGCAATTCAATCTTCATGAGGGAGTAGCCTGAAAACAAGAACCAATTTAATAAGATCCCTCTCCTCCCAATTCAATACCATCTCACACAGTCTCAAATATTACTTCTATACTGTGTCCTGAAGAATATATCCAGCTGATGACAGGCTTATAATAAGTTAAGACGTTGTCATGGTTGTCACTGTGGCCTGAAATCTCAGTTGGTGGCATCATGGGAAATGAAATACTTTGGGATGAATGCCTTGTGGTTTTTTTTTTAGCTCTGTCCCATAGATTAATATGTGGGTTTGCTGGATGATTTTCCACTTCGTTTCTTTGTGTTAGTACCTAATTAAAAACATTCAAATATTCATTCACCATTTGAAAGCTACATCGATTTCTTATTGATGGAGATTTCTTATTGATGGAGATTTCTTATTGATGGGGAAGATTTCTTATTGATTGGGGGAAAACCCGTCCCTGGGCCTCTTTTTGTATTGGACTGCATACTTACGCAGACAAAGTTAAGAGAGATTTATTCTATCCATTTAACTGCAGTAATGAAACTTGCTAGGTGTTTCTCCTGTAAGTCCATAATTTTCCATCTTGCCCTCTGGAATGATGGAAAACACCATCTGACCTCTGAGGTAACTAACATCAGAGTGCTTCGGGAGTTGGGCGGCATAGAAATGTAATAAATAAATAAATAAATAAATAAATAAATAAATAAATAAATAAATAAATAAATAAATAAATAAATAAATAAATAAATAAATAAATAAATAAATAAATAAATAAATAAATAAATAAATAAATAAATATTTTAGGTATTTGGAAAGTGACTATTCCTATCATCGCAATTTCTTCAATTTCTCTTCATGGGCCTTAGTTTCTAAACCTCTAATTCTACTTTCTACTCTTCCCAAGTTTCTTTCAGTGTGCCTTACCTCTCAGGATATTAGCTATCTCCCCCAGGTTTATGTAATCTGGAAATTTAATAAACATTTGTTCTACCTGATTCAAGTATTAACAAAATGTTAAAGAGTGTGGGCTAAATACTCCACTTGATACTTCTCTAGGGTTTGGCAAGTATTTTTTAAATAGAATTTTCAATCCAGTTATGCATCCACTTAATTATCATGCTATCCAGCCCACACAAACTGATTTATTATTATAAGAATATATTTTTCTTCTTTGAACAATCTCAGTTTGTTCTACATGTTTTCTTGCTCATACACTGTATCTTGTTATATCTAACCATCTTATTTAACTGGGTTATCCAGGCTTCAGCCTCAAACATTCCTAGCTTTGACTATTGAAACAGGATCCTCTATTCTATTTTTTCTCTCATTTGTAATAAACAAAAGGACTGCTTAAATAAGTGCAGGGAAAAAAATAGCCCAAATATATAAAGAAGCAAATAAACAAAACAATGGTACAATAAAAAACTTTAAATTGTTAAGTTTAATGGGGAAAAATTATTGATATTATTTGCATCGTCTAGGTTTAAAAATTGGGCTGAGTGACTCTTGATTCCTTTTTATTTATAACTTATTTGAACCCAAGAGATGCAAAGAATTATCCATTCACATATGATTTTGCTCAGGCACTAAGGACTCTCATGAAAAAAAAGTCTCTCTCTAGATGTCTATGGAGATTCTCAGTCATGCAGGTCATGGTTGTCCCAAAGGTATTTTTCAAAAGGCAACTGGACCTTCTTTGTTTTTCAAATACCTTTAGTTCCTGATCTAAAAACTGAAGAAGCTTCTTGGATGAGAAGCAAAACCTCTTCAAGGAAAAAACAAAGAAAGTCCAATTGCCTTTTGAAAAACTCCTGGATTCTTTATTGGGTACTAACTGGAGGACTCACCTTGTTTATAGTCTACTTTGATCCTTATTTATTTATTGGATACAAAATTGCCAATTCCATTTAAATTCATGAAATCTTACAAAAATCAGAACATGCTGTGATGATGTCATTATTCAAAGCAATAAAACATCATGGTAAGCACAAAGAATAAAATAATGTCTACAAAGAACTGTAATCAGCATAAGAAAGAACTGTTCAATTAATTAGACTCAGTAATTAAACAATCTTAACTCAATTACACAAGAGAACAACTCATCAATTGTAATAATAAGCAATATTCAGCCTTCAAAGCTCCTTAGAATAATTCAGTCTTTAGTGTTTTCTGGAAGGGAATCATAGGGGCACAAGTCTAACATTTATAAGGAGGCTGTTCCATAAAGCAGGAGCCAAAACCAAAATGCATCTTCTCCTGGTTTAGTTTCTACACACAAACACACACACACACACACACACACACACACACACACACACACACACACACACGTCTTCCAGAGCCGTTGTTGCGCAATGGTTAGAATGCAGCATTGCAGGCTAATTCTGCCGACTGCCAGAATTCAATTCTCACTGGCTCAAGGGTGACTCAACCATCCATCCTTCCAAAATCAGTAAAATGAAGACCCAGATTGTTGGGGCAATATGCTGACTCTGTAAACTGCTTAGAAAGAGCTGTAAAGCACTGAGAAGTGGTATATAAATCTAAGTGCTATTGCTATTCTAGTAATTTGGAAACCCATACCACCTTCTTCAGCAATGACCATTGATGGTTAGAGAAGACAGCTGTAAAGTTATGAGAAAGTATATAGAATTTTTATTTATCTATTAAATTTGTTTCCCCTCTCAACATAAGGAGATTATTTATAGGTCTTACCTATCCCCCCCCCCTTTTTGTGGTACTTGTTTGATTTTCTTGAAGTACTAGATTAAAAATGATGATTGCCTTACAAAAATATTGTACAAATTAAGTTTTCCTGCTTTTTAAAACCTTTTAAGAGCATAGGCATCCATTTCTAATTACCTTGATTAAAAAATGATGATGACACCAGAGACAAACTAAAAAAATCACAAGTTTTGCACCACAATGACATGATACACTTCCATCAATTGTCCTCCTGCCCCCAGTTTGGATGCTGAACTTTCACTATATTTTGAGGTCACTTTAGTTGGGTGTTTGGGCCTTTTTTGATGCAACAATTCATTTCAAAGAATGTGGCTAGAAGAATGTACACTTTAGGTAAATAGAATGTATTATCTCAATGGTTTAAAACATTTGTCTAGTTTTAGGGTACTGAGTGTACTGTGGTCATGGTGCTTTCAGAGAGTCTATAGAAAGTAATTGCACATTTCCATTGGCATCATAATTATGTTAACTATCAACAAGGACAACAAAATGCTATTAATTAAGTTCAGTATCAGTTATTACTTAAGACTCAAAGGCCTTGTTAAAACTAGTTCTGAGCCTCTAAGCAACTGCTCCTGAACAAAGGGAACTGGCCAAAGATGCAAATCAAGCTGAAACCTGATGCAATCAATTAGTGTTTTTCCCAAGGTCTGCTTCTATTGCTTCTTTCTTCATACTCTTATCTAAACATTGGTGAAAATTTCACCAAAGGAAAATGACACGTGAGCTGAATATCATTGTAAATATTCACGTTTAAAGAAGTGTTTGGCAAATATAAAAAAGACCTGATTTTCATGCACAGTTACCTGCATGTTATTTATGTTATTTAAATATAAGTAACTGGATAGTAAGACACAACAGCTAGTGGCTGATCGCAACACAAAATTAATCAAAGTAGGGCCTGCATACTTCTTGGATGGGAGACCACCAGGAAAAGCCTTGTGGGGCAGAATGGGAAGTTGAAAAAAGCATCCCAGATGAAGGCAATAAGTGACTGCATGCATAGACAGTTAAAAATATTCGTCTAGTCTCCAGATTCTAGCTTTACTTTCTAAAAATGAAATCAATAGAGGTCATAATCCTCAAATAACAAGTTTTTTTGTACTTCCATTTTTGTACACAAAAATGCAGAGTCACAAGCTGCCTTTCTTTATAGACAATGTGGTTTCATACCAAAACAGGTTAGCAATAGCAATAGCAATAGCACTTAGACTTATATACCGCTTCATAGTGCTTTACAGCCCTCTCTAAGCGATTGAGAGTTCAGGTTGTAGTTTCAGCCCACAAATGCTACACTGCTGTATAGAGGCATGTCATCCGTTGCCTGTATTTGAAAACTAGTACACACAGGTAGATTTAAGCAGGTAAAACAAGGCAGCAGTGTATGCCTCTCTGCGATGCTGCTTCTAGCATGCAGCCCAAAAGCAACACATCCGTTCTCTTTCCCAGACTGAAATACTCCTTGCCCGAGTGCCAAGAAAAAAGAAACACCACACCAGCATCGCCAAAAGGCCTAAACTATTGTTTTTTTTGTTTTTTATCCTGCCTTTATTATTTTTATAAGCAACTCGGGGCAGCAAGCATATCTAATACTCCTTCCTCTTCTTATTTTCCCCCACGACAACCCTGTGAGGCGAGCTAGGCTGAGAAAAAGTGACTGGCTCAGACACCCAGCCGGCTTTACAATTATAGAATAACAGAATTGGAAGGGACCTTGGAGGTCTTCTAGTCCAACCACCTGCTTAGGCAGGAAACCCTACACCATTTATTATTTATTTATTTATTTATTTATTTATTTATTTATTTATTTATTTATTGGTTGGTTGGTTGGTTGGTTGGTTGGTTCTTATATGCCCCCCTACTCCCAAGGGACTCAGGGCGGCGAGACACTTCAGACAAATGGTTATCCAACATCTTCTTAAAAACTTCCAGTGTTGGAGCATTCACAACTTCTGGAGGCAAGCTGTTCCACTGATTAATTTTTCTGACTGTCAGGAAATTTCTCCTTAGTTCTAAGTTGCTTCTGTCCTAGATTAGTTTCCACCCATTGCTTTTTGTCCTACCCTCCGGTGCTTTGGAGAATAGCTTGACTCCCACTTCTTTCTTCTTCTCTTTCATGCCTAAAGCAGAATTAGAAATCGCTGTCCCTTAGTTTATAGCCTGGTGCCTTAACCACTACTAGACCAAACATCCCTCAGCGTGACGGGCACATGCAACTCTGTAGCAGATGGCGCCGTCAGAGGCTGAATCGTAGCCTCTGTAATGCCCTAGCCATGGTAACAGACCACGCTGGCGATGAAACATTTCCCTAGTTTCTCGGGACACACCGAGTACACATTTGTAAACGCGCACTCTTGCACAACCACAGGACACGCTGGCAGATGACGCGCGCCCACCGGCCCCTCCGAGCTCCACGCGTGTGTTAAAAAGATCTCCGGCCGCCTGCGGAAAGGCTTTCCTTCTCTTTCCCTGACTTTAAAACTGAGGAGAAAGTTGAGCGACTTTGGCGCGCTTTTCCCTCCCCACCTCCCTCAGCTTCTGCTTGGAGCCGGCGGGGCGGGGGGGGGGCGCGCGCGCGCGCGCTGCAGGAGCTCTTACCTTTTGCTCTTCAGGCCAGGCAAAAAGTCTGCCTGAGCGCGCTGGGGACACCAAGCGCTCGGGGGGGCGGAGACCCGGATAGGCGGAGTTTAGGCGGGGAGGGCAGGGAATCTCTCCCCCCCCTCGGCCCTACAACTGACGCAAGAAGGGCGAGCTCTTCTTGGTCTTTCGCCTCTTTGGGGAGAAACCTTGCCCGGGTCAGCGCGCGCGCCCTGCAGCCTTTAAATGGGTGCGCTCTGCCTCACGCTGCCCCGGGGAAAGCCTGGCTGTGCTTTCGGGGACTTCACTGAAGGCAAAGGCAAAGCACAAGCAGGGACATCACACACACACCCCAGAAATTAAGGCGAAGAGCGTCTCTGTGGAGATTTTAAATCATCCAGGTCACGGGGATCCCATAAGTGCTTTTTCCAAAAGGCGACTGGACTTTCTTGCGGGGTGTGTGTGCTTGTTTGTTTGTAAGCGTTTCGCTTCTTATCCAAGAAGCTTCTTCAGTTCGGAACTTCTTGGATGAGAAGCGAGACGTTTTCAAAGAAGAAAAACAAGAAAGTCCAATTGCCTTGGGGGGGGGGGGAAGCACCTTTGAGATCACCATGACCTGGATGATTGGAAATCTCCATAGAGAGGCTCTTGGCTTTAATTTCTGGGAGTCCCCTGTTGGGTGCTTTGCCTTTGGCTTCAGTGAAGTCTTGCTGCCTGCTGTACTTTCTATACCAGTGTTTCAATTTAAAACACTGATACAAGTTGAAGATTTATGGACTTCAGCTCCCAGAATTCTGGGTGTTGGAATTTAAACACCTTTTAAACACAGTTTGACACCTCTGCCTCGGGATTGAGAAATGCTGTAAGAACATGTTCCCTTTGCCTTCTCAGCTCATTTCCTGGTTGGTTCCTCGGGTGGAGAACTATCACAAGAGAAGAAAAATGGTAAAACCAGAAGCAAGGCCAATAAGGACAACAGCATCCAAATTTTGGAATAAAATGTAGACAGCAAACATTTATCTGGTTCTATATCATACTGTATTTCGAATCAAGGATTAAATATCTTCTAAGTAATGTGCAGTGGTTGCTAAGAGTTCACAACGTCTTAATTGCGGGATAGTTATTTTTTTTTTAAGAAACAAATGTTACCTTCTTTACACTAAGCAGGGAGTTATGGCCAATTCTGGTTTTATTTTTTAAGGTGTATAAACTTCAACTTCCAGCTTTTTTTAAAAAAAGTTTATTTGGAGGCATTTGTGGCTTTCTGGTGACTGCCTGAATAAATCCCTGAAGTTTTCTTAGCAAGGTTTTTCAGAAATGGCTTTTCCTTGCCTCCTTCCTAGGGCCGAGAGAAAGCAACTGGCCAGCTGGCTTTATTCCTAAAATGAGATTAAAACTCATGGTCTCCAAGCCTTAGACTTAACTATTACCCCAAACTGATTCTTGAATACACTAAATAACTCTGGTTTTTATCTGTTTGGAAAACTGGACAACAAACTGGAAAAAATAAAGGCATAGCCTCCACAGTCCAAACCCTGAAACCAATGTGGTTGCATTATAGTTCAACTCAAGTTCTAAGAATATGGTTTGAGGTTCAGAATAAAATAAAGGACACTTTTAAGTGAAAAATGTGCACTACCGAAAGATGATAGTTATCATAGCATACATATTTGTGTGGTAGAGAAAAATGACATTTCTAAATACCTGAACATCTGTAGGTACCCTAGAACCAGGGATGAAATCCAGCAAGTTCTGACAGGCTCAGGAGAACCAGTAGCAGGAATTTTGAGTAGTTTGGAGAACCGGCAAATACCACCTCTGGTTGGCCCCAGAGTGGGGTGGGAATGGAGATTTTGCAATATCCTTCCCCCAGGATTGGGGAGGGAATGGGGATTTTGCAGTATCCTTCCCCTGCCATGCCCACCAAGCCACGCCCACAGAACCGGTAGTAAAAAAAATTGGATTTCACCACTGCCTAGATCTAAGGATCACGGAACCTCATCTTTTGAAACTGATATTGGGCTTAATTTTAAGACTGCACTCAGAAGTTTATGGAAAAGACAATTGATGAACTGCCTAGAAACAGTTAAAGAAATATAAATTATGTAAATGAAATGTTAATCACACTAGAAATATAATACTTCCACAGTAAAATGTAGAAATATATTATGTTTTAACAAATAAGAAAAATGAGAAAGGAATGTTGAAAGGAAAATTGAAACTTCTCAAATTTCTTCAAACTATCTTGGAATTATTTAAAATCACAGAAGTTACATATAGAATATAGGCTACCAGTAAGGATTACTGGTTAGGAAAGTTATTGTTACAATAAGAACTCATGTCAATGGGTAATAAAAAGAATCAAAGAAAATATTTAGAGGGGGAAAAATCCTTCCCAAAAAATGGAAATGTTGGCCAAATGAGAAATACAAAAAGGAACATAAATGTGCACAATGGAAGGAAATGCTGAACCAGGCGATGGATTCAAGGACAAATTCTATGATTCTCTGAAGGATGCAAAACAGAACTTTAAGAAGAATGTCATTAATGCAAACATTACAAAATTATTTCAGGAAGGAATTCTGAAGAACTTAGTTAACGGTATCTTTAGGATCTTACTGCATCACCAGGCAAGCTTGATCTTTTGGGGTCATGCCTGTAACGTCACAATGCACACATAAAAGAGTTGGGCCTTGCATTGCAACATTGCTTTCATCAACTGGACCTTGCTTGCCTCATTCCACATACATATGGTATAGTGCTGAACTTAGATAAATACTGTTGTATCAATAAATGAAGCCACTCTGCAATTCCTGCATTAGGCAAGAGATTGGATTAGAAGATTTTCATTTTCCATTTGCTTTCCAGTCCTTTGACTCTTAGATTTTACTGGTAAACAGAAAGCAAATCACAGTGTTCAGCTGATAGCTGTCAAACTCTTAAAGAATTTATCATGCGAAAATTGCTCCTACCCACCCTCATGTAATTGTGTAAGCCTCAGTACGAGATGACTGAAAATGTGCTTTATAATGATAATTTTTATACAATGATTGGATGGCAGGAAGATCTAGTAAATTACACATCACTTAGCATAATATTTATTCCAGGCAAATTGATACAAAATACTATTGTTGTGTTTCTTAGAAGCAGACATGGCTATTATAAATGTTCAATTCATGAAAATGCCTCTGTCTGAATTATCTGCTTCTGTGTTTCCATTTTTCCCTCACCTTTGCTCCAGTTCTAATCTGTGGATTGTAAGAATAAACAAAGACGATTGAGAAAGCTCAAGCTTTGGTTTATCATTGAGTTGAGTGAGGTTTACCTTCCTTACTAGTTAGATGAAGGGTCATATAGCAAAAGGTTTTTTTTTACATATAAAATGATTAAGCATTTAAAAGGCTTTATTTATAATTATAAATAAAGAAGCATCACTAAAGATAAATTGTGTCTCACTCATTAACTACCAAGCATGTCAACAATTACGTAGATAGTGGTGGTGTGGAAGAAATTAGTTATTCAGTTTTCCCAAAAACTTTTGACAGAATCAGATTCGGCAATTAGGATAATAGAGGAGCGGTCCTGTTATGGCGCACTGCTCTCTAAAGCTCGTCAGTAGCAGCCTTTGGCCTTCCATTATAATGAAATCTTCCTAGGGTAGCACAACATATATGCACTCATAAGCCTTCACATCCAAAAATGACGTTGTCCTTTATTCCTTGCAATTGGCCGGGCGTGATGGCTCAGTGGTTAAAGACACTGAGCTTGTCAGTTAGAAAGCTGACAGCTTTCACATTTGAGACCCGAGCACAGTGTGACGGGGTGAGCACCCGTTATTTGCCCCAGGTCCTGCTCACCTAGTAGTTCCAAAGCATGCAAACGCAAGTAGATTAATAGGTACCACTTTTGGTGGGAAGGTAATTGCTTTCCATGTGTCTTTGGCATATAGCCATGCTGGCCACATGACCACAGAAATTGTCTTTGGACAACACTGGCTCCCTCGGCCAAGAAATGGAGATGAGCACCATGCCCTACAGTCAGACACAACTATTGTAGACAGGGAAAGCGTTGCCTTTTATTCCTTGCAATTATTTTTATGTTAAAAAATAACATTCTGGTCCATCCAGGAATAATTCAATTGGTTGGCATAAAATTTACTTAGGTAAGCTAGCATAAACCCATTATGTTTAAAAAAAATCTTCATTTTGCTTTTAGGTGCTTAAGTTAACTTTCCCTTTCCTGTTGCAGATAAATGAGTTAAAAGTTTTGCATACTTAATTATCAGCCTTATTAAATAGGAAATGAAATGGCATTTTAGTAATGAATCGACCTGGGAGGACTATTCTCTGCAGGGCTGAGAATAATTTGTTGCAGTGGTGGGTTGGGAATTTTGTTAGTAGTGGTCTGTGCATGCACTAGTGTGCACGCAAAACACTTCTGCGCATGCAGAAAAATGGGCCCGTTTTTTGCAAAAATGGGGTGTGCAGAGGGTTTGGGAGGCCTGTAGAGTGCTCCTGGAGACTTGGGGAAGGCAAAAATGCTCCCGTTTTTTCAAAAAATGGGCAAAAAACAGGCAATTTTTTCACAAAAATGGGGGGATTTTTGCCTTCCTCCAGCCCCCGGAAGCACTCTGCAGGCCTCCCAAACCCTCTGTACACCCTGTATTTTGCAAAAACAGGTGAAAAATGGGCCCATTTTTGCAAAAAACAGGGCGCGCATAGGGAGGCCTGCAGAGTGCTTCTGGGGGCTGGGGAGGGCAAAAACTTTTTTTTCTTACTTACCTCTTACCTCTACCTCTTGGTGCATCTTATACACTGGTGCGTCTTATAGTCCGAAAAATATGGTAGTATAGTATTTTATTTATTTATTTATTTATATGCCGTCCCTCTCACTATCTTGAGTGACTCTGGTCAGTTTACAATAATATAAAAACATAGCTGTAAAAACATTAAAAGCATTAAAAATAAAATTAACAATCAAATAAAAGGTTAAAATCAAGAGCACGGATGGTATAAGGCTGGACTATTGTGTATATATGTATATATAGAATGTAGTGTGTAGTGTGTAGTATAGGGGGAAAAAACCTTTGGTGTGAAACTGAAACATAATTACTGATTACTGCTAGGAATTTCTTCACACTAGATAATCTGCAAGTATTAAATCTGTGTTTATTATAATTTCATTATGTTTTCAACCAAACATACTTCCACTGTAGCTTTCAGGTTATGCAGAAACATCACTTTCAGGTTTATCATCTAAAAGCACTTTACAAAAAGTGGAGAGAAGGCGAAGGGTTCTTGAAACAACTATCGTGGGTGGAAATAGTTCAGATAACCTGATGGAAAATGGGTAAAATACTTACTTACTTACTTACTTACTTACTTACTTACTTACTTACTTACTTACTTACTTACTTACTTACTTACTTACTTACTTTTACTTACTTCTCAACACTGTCAAAGAAGGCTGTTTTCCTCTCCATTTCCTTGCTATTCTGTCTGAAGGATTAGCTGAAGGTAAGCCTTTGAATTATGGTGCTGGAGAAGACTCCTGCGAGTCCCTTGGACTGCAAGCGATCAGACTGGTCAGTTCTAGAGGAGATCAACCCTGACTGCTCTTTAGAGGGCCAGATCCTGAAGACGAAACTCAAATACTTTGGCCACCTAATGAGAAGGAAGGACTCACTGGAGAAGAGCCTAATGCTGGGAACGATTGAGGGCAAAAGAAGAAGGGGACGACAGAGAATGAGGTGGCTGGATGGAGTCACTGAAGCAGTCGGCGTGAGTTTAAATGGATTCCAGGGTATGGTAGAGGGCAGGAAGGCCTGGAGGAGCGTTGTCTATGGGGTTGCGATGGGTTGGACACGTCTTCTCAACTAACAACAACAAAGCAACATTGTGGAACTTGGGAAAACTACTGTCTAAGTAGATATAGGGTGGTGAAGTCTGCCCATCCAAACCCATCAGGTAGATAGCAATGGACTGATTTTAATCATATACAATCTTGCCAAGCAAAAGTGCCAAACTTTAAATGCTTTTTAAAACAATGTTGTTCCAGCAACATTGAAAGCAATGCAATTCCCTTACAACTTCTTTGGCATCACAGTTTCCTATTGCTTCCTATCTTGAAGATTTTGAAGTCTACAATCATTTCTCCATTAAACACAGACATTTATTATATTCAGAAATAATTTTGAATTCAATATAAAGAAAATCTCTCATTATATCTTAAATCTCCTTAGGCTAGAATGCTCTGTTTCTCTCAAGCATAATCATGTTATTTGGAGTCTCTGAGCTGGCCAATAATCAGTTCCTGGGCACAATTCAGATCGCTGCTTTTGGCTTATGAAACCAGACTGGCACAAAGATATTTTCAAAATAAACTACTCCAATCAGAGTTGACTTGTTGAAGTTACTCCTAGGAGAAACCTGTACACAGTGATATGGGGAGGTCTGAAAAATCTTGCTTTTCTGCCTCAGCACCCACATTGTGGGATAACCTCTTCTTAGAAGTGAGACTGGACATCACTAATGGCTTTAGAAAACTAGTGGAAACTGAGTTTTTCCAGTGAGTTTCTGGAGAGTGCTAGTTTGGGTTGTATTCATTATTTAATTTGGTTTGTATATATTTGTTGAGGGATGGTATACTGTGGTTGGAGCTTTACATTTTTATTGCATGCTTTCTATGTTTATAAATAAAGTTATATTACCCGTATTTTTTGGAGTATAAGACGCACCTTTTTACCCCCAAAAGAGGGTGAAAACTTGGGTGTGTCTTATACACCGAATGTAGCCCCACCTAGCCACCCCCACCCTTTGGCCTCTGTCTTCCAGCAATTTACCTCCTTGCAGCAAACAGAACAGAGCCTGTTAAGCCAAACAACTGATTATCAGCTTCCCGACCCTCAGCTGAGTGAGGCTGCAAGCCGGCCAGCCATGTGCTAAACCAGTGTTTCCCAATCTTGGCAACTTGAAGATGTCTGGACTTCAACTCCCAGAATTCCCCAGCCAGCGAATGCTGGCTGGGGAATTCTGGGAGTTGAAGTCCAGATATCTTCAAGTTGCCAAGTTTGGGTAACACTGTGCTAAACTGAAAGTGAAACTAAAGTTGCAAGGAGGCAAATTGCTGGGAGGTAGAGGCAGAGGCAGAATTTTATTTTCTTGTGCTAATCAGACTGCTGAAACTGGATGCAAGGAGGTAAGTCAATAACTATAAATGTCTGTAGAATGTTCAGATTATTAGACTTATTTTTTAAAGACTGCTTTATTATTGTTCTAGACAACTTAACAAAATGAAGCTTTTTTAAAATAAATGATTGATCTGAAGAGGCCCAGTGCTTTTGTATCTTCTTTTAAATAGGAGAGAATAATGTATATTTCCAGAAAGCCACATCAATTTTAACAGTATCTGTACAAGTATAGTCTGAAATGTAACAGTGTCCTGTTTTAGTATTAAGATAAGGCAACTGAGTTAAACCCTGACTTAGTCATGTTTGGAGTAGATCTATTTAAATAATTGGGAGGAGTTAGTGTGACTATATTTAAGCAAACTTTCTGGCATTAATATACTGCCATAATGTACATTTCTCCAATTCTTTGCTATTTCTGTGGGTCAGGCGCACATGCACAGAAATACACAGCAAACAGTGTATATCATCTGTACCGTTTGCTGGGAGGCAAATTGCTGGGAGGCAGAGACAGAATTTTTTGCCTTGTTTTCCTCCCCCAAAACTAAGATGCGTCTTATACTCCGGTCCGTCTTATACTCTGAAAAATACGGTATTTCTCAAAACATTTCATGGCATATAAATTCCATAAACACATACTAAAGTTTATAATGAGCATTCCACAGATGTCTGAAATGAATTTCAAAACTTCTGTGCAAGTTATCAGTTCTTGTAAGGACTATTTGTCCCTAGCCCAGCTCAGAGGAAAACAGCTAACTATCCTTGATTGATTGTGAAAAAAGGTAAGCAAGGTTAGGCTTAGTATTTGGTTGGGAGATCATTAAGAAATCCCAGGCCTATATTCTGAAAAGCAGAAAAAATACTCCAGAAGACGACAATGACAATCTCTCGGTATTGTTGCAGGAAAAAAAACATATTGAGATGTCCTGGTAGTAGGACTGAATGCTTAATTTTAACAAAAGTTCCAGCAAAACTCAAAACTACTTCATGATGCAGTATGAAGAACTTTTTTTTTTAAAAAAAACTGCAATCTCCAAGTATGTGAGCAGTCAGTGCAGTGGCTCAGCGATTAAGACGCTGGGCTTATCGGTTGGAAAGCCAGCAGCCCATATTCGAGACCCGAGTGCCACATGACAGGGTGAGTGCCTATCCTCACTCCAGAAAGTTTTCTTAAATGTAGTCACACTAACTCTTCCCAATTATTTAAATAGATCTACTCCAAGGTAACTAAACTCTAATACTAAACAGGACACTGTTACATTTCAGACTATACTTGTACAGAGCTGTTAAAATTAATTAAAATTTCTGGAAGTATACATTATTCTCTATTATTTAAAAGAAGATACAATAGCACTGGGTCCCTTCAGAGCAAGCATTTATTTTTAAAAGCTTCTATATTTTGTTAAGTTGTCTAGATTTACAGGGATCTCCAACCTTGGCAACTTTAAGACTTGTGGACTTCAACTCCCAGAATTCCACAGCCAGCAAAGCTAACAAAGCTGGCTGTGGAATTCTGGGAGTTGAAGTCCACAAGTCTTAAAATTGTCCCTGGCTCTAGAACAATAATAAAGCAGTTTTTAAAAAAATAAGTCTAATAATTTGAACATTCTACAGACATTTATAGTTATTCACTTACCCCGTTCCATCCAGTTCAGCAAACAGTAAAAATCTGCGTGTCTCTCCCAGCTATTTGCCTTCGCAGTTTCAGTTTCACTTTCATTTTCCCATGTGGCAAATCAGCTGTAGATCGGGAAGTACTAGTGACTTGCTTGGCTTTATAAGCTCTTCCCTCTTTGCTGCAAACAGGTAAATCTAGACAACTTAACAAAATAAAGAAACTTTTTAAAATAAATGCTTGCTCTGAAGAGGCCCAGTGCTATTGTATCTTCTTTTAAATAATAGAGAATAATGTATAGGTCCAGAAATTTTAATTAATTTTAACAGCTCTGTACAAGTATAGTATGAAATGTAACAGTGTCCTGTTTAGTATTAGAGTTTAGTTACCTTGGAGTAGATCTATTTAAATAATTGGGAAGAGTTAGTGTGACTACATTTAAGAAAACTTTCTGGCATAATGTACATTTCTCCAATTCTTTGTTATTTCTATGGGTCAGGCACACATGCACAGAAATACACAGCAAACAGTGTATATCATCTGTGCTGTTTGCTGTTTGGCAAATTGCTTGGAGGCAGAGGCCTTTTTCCCTTGTTTTCCTCCGCCAAAACTAAGCTGCGTCTTATATTTTGGTGCATCTTATACTCCGAAAAATACAGTATTTTTGTGATTAGCAGCCAGTGATACACCCAAAAATGTTCAGGAACCAAATGTTTGTTTTCCAAGCACAATAAAGGTATGATACAAGTGATCCATAATTCCAAAATAATATAACAAAAAAAAACAGTATCTACAGAGATCATATTGGTTGCACTTTCAGAAGGAACTGTTTATTTCATACTGTTAAATTATTCTGGAACAATACGGAATTTGATATTGCTTTCAACCCCTTTGGGACAAGTGTGTGTTGATTCAGCTGCTGCTTCGGAATACTGTGTCCAAGCTAATGTTTCTGGCTTAGTATCACTTTACTAAATCTTATATTTGGCATATGATTATGAAAATCTCAATATCTTGATTACTTTCCTCCAGAGTGAAAAAAAATCCTGTCTGGCAATCTGGGGAAAAAAATTACTCAATAGAATTGTTAAAAACTGCAAGGCTATCTAGACTCACATTATCATACCCACATCTTTGTATGCTAAAGTGACCAGATTTTTTTTTTAAGCGGGACATTTTTTTTAAACGGGGGGGCGGGGCTGTCTGGACGCCGCCATTTGAGTTTTGCCCTCTGCGCATGCGCAGAACGCTGCGCATGCGCAGAGGGCAAAAGTCAAGAGCTGAGTACGGGGCACGGGGCGGGGCAGGCAGGACGGGGCGCCGGGTTGCAGGCCGGCAGCAGCGGAGGGTCGCTTGAACTCACTTCCCGCCGCGGACCACGTTCACGCGCATCGGCGACAGCAGCAAGCCGGGAGCGCTCGCCCGGAATTGGAGTCAGCGAGCAGCCGGGCATCGGGGCTCTTCCCCCGCCTTCTCCATCCTCCAGGGTCGCCACTGCGGGGGTTCCGTCTCTCCGGTGGTGCCTGCGTTGGAAGGGAAGGGGGGGAAAGGCGGCCTGCGGGGCTTGGCACGGCTGGGAGTTGCGAGGCGGCGTAGCAACCGGGCTGTTCCACCGGGTGTGCTAAAGTGCTCGAGTTTTTTCTCTCTCACACACACATGCACAACCTTCCAACGACCAGGAAGTCGTGCTGGAAGATCCAGTCCGACCCGGAGACTGCAATTGGTGCAAAATGCAGCTGCGCGAGCTGTGGTGGGTGTCTCTAGATACACCCATGTAACACCGATACTCCGCCAGCTGCATTGGTTGCCCATTGGTCTCCGGGTGCAATTCAAGGTGTTGATTATCATCTTTAAAGTCCTACATGGCTTAGGACCAGGTTATCATCGGGACCGCATCCTACCTCATACATCCCTACAACCAGTTAGGTTCCACAGAGTTGGTCTCCTCCAGGTCCCTTCAACCAAACAATGTCAGTTGGTGGGACCAAGGGGGAGAGCCTTCTCTGTGGGGGCTCCGGCTCTCTGGAACCAACTCCCCCCAGGGATCTGAACTATTCCCACCTTGCTGGCCTTCCGGAAAGCCATTAAGACATGGCTCTTCCTGCAGGCAGGATATTTAGACCGTTGAATATCTTGGTCTCCCCCTTGTATGTATTGCTTGTGTTGTTTTTATTCTTTTAAATTGCTATTTTATCATTGTATTTTTATTGTATTATAGCTGTTCTTGCACATGTTGTACACCGCCCTGAGTCCCCAGGGAGTAGGGCGGCATATAAGAATCGCTAAATAAAAATAAATAATAAATAAATAATATTTCTCTTTCAAATATAGCCTGTTTGATCTATGTATTACATCTGAAACACATTTCTACAATTGATTGTAAAAGTGTTGTAATCTATATTCAACAGCAAAATTTCTCTATATGACCTTGTTTCTGTGGATAATTTCTTTCTTTGTGTATGCCTCTTCCCTTGGTCGTGGCATTGTCTTTGTTTCTTTAAGATCATCCATCAGATTTGTTAATAGTTCTAGCAGATCTCCCTCAAGTTCTGTGTAATATTGAATTGTTGACCCATTTGAGCCTTGCACTTGAAAAACTCCCTTTTTCCTGCCTTCCTAGAGGATTAACTCCTAGGACAGGAGTTAAAGACCTGGGATCAAGATTAACCCAAGAAAACAGGAAAACAAAACCCAGGGCAATCAGAAACACATCAAAGCCCATCAAGTTGCAGAAACTTCAAAGGGAAATTAAGCATAAAAGGCTCAGAGTCACACCCCCAATCTGCTTGCAAGCCAGGAACGCTCCAGGTGTGTCACTACTTTTCTTGCCTTCTTGAATTAAAGGATCCCTTTTCTGGCAGCTGGCTTCCATGTCTAGTTCTTCTCAGCATCGGTGACTGCTTCCCAGCTGGGAAACAAACCAGGGAAATTTTCTTCCAACACACTTTTCCTAATTTGATTTAACTTAGTGGGGACTTTGTTTCTTGGACAGTTAAATGCATATTTGCCTGTGCTGATCACTGAATTATCTGATAGCTGACTTTTCAATATATTTGTTCATTGTGGCTTCGTCAATGATAATTTTAGAATATAATTCTTTAAAAAAACTACAAATACTTTCTGATCTTGAATGTAACAATTTGGATCTTTATTGCTGATTTTATTTGTGTTTGTTTCTTTTTCCTAAGTTGATAAAATAAAGCATTCCCCGGTTAATTTGCATGTTCAAAATTCTTCTCTTTGGCAGACTTTATTTTCTACTGTACTGTACAGAAGAACGTTTATTAAATTTTTCAGTTTCTAATAAGTTGGATTCTTGTTTAGTTTCTTGCAATTCTATCCCTAATTGTTTGCTTGGGTTAGTTTCATGCTTTTGTTCCTGTTCTTTCATTTCGGCACTTAATTGTTCTTTTTATTTGTATATTCTCTTTTTTTGCCTCTAATTTAATTGCAGTCATTAAAATGAATGTATTACCGTAGATAAATTATTTGTTCTAGGTAATGCTAGTTAATAGTCTCCAAAAGAGCTTTATAAAAATGGCAAGAAATTATCAGCAACTTTATGTGAAATGGTAAAAGGTCAAAAATTAAATTTAAAAAAACTACCTGATTCAAAAGACAGAGGTTGTCTTGTACAAATTTTAAACTTTTATTATAAAACAAGTTGCTTGTAATGGATAATAGAGTGGATGATATTTCAAAATAGTAGAATGTCAGTATTGAAAGGACCTGGTTTAGCTAATGGACTTCACAGAAATTTATGTTACAGAGATACAAGAGGAGAAGGAAAAATTAAAAGAATATATTACACATACTCAAAATGAATACTATTAGGACACTTATATAAACTCTTATCTAGACACAACCCAAAGAGAAAACTAATTTAAAAACTGTATGATAAAATGGATGCAATTTTTTTTAAGAAACAATCAGAATACAACAGAGGAAAAACTTTGGACCAAATCTATAAAATGTACACCAAACTGCAATCTAAAAGAAAATTGGTACAAAATGATTAACAGATGGCACACAACAATAACCTACCGGATATTAAGTCATACAGTAATAAATGTTGGAAATGCCATGAAACAGAGAGGTTTTGGTTTTTTTACCTCATGTGGTGGACGTGCAAAAAACTTCAAAAGTACTGGAAAAATATACATAGTACAATGCAGAAAAATTTGGAAGTTAAATTTGAAACTGAATCACAACTTTTTTTTACTACCATAGGTATAATACTAGAATAACAAAGTAAATATCATAATTTACTGTCAGGTGTAAAGGATCACGATTCATGACCATACATTTAGTAAACATTTAAAAAGGCTTTATTGCTCACGTCTATACACAAGAATCTAGTCATCTAAAGTTCAGTACTAAATTGGCATCAGATAAGGATCAGGGGAATTCAAGACTTAGATCATTTGTAGTAATGTAATGACTCTAAACTGATGATGTGCCTAACGGCTCTGCCTATTCTTCTCCTACATTTTCTGAGATATATGCTCAGAACAGTGAGAGCAAATTTTGATCAATACTGGAAGACAAATTCAATCATGATGCTATTGGGAACTTAAACTTGGAAAGCATGAAGCAATGGCAAAATTAACAGCATATATTTACAAGTGAAATTTAAGCATACTCAAGCAAGAGTGGTCCCCATATATACAATATTTTTGTTTCTTTTTTTCTTTTTTTAATATGCATAAACAATAACAAGTACAAACAGTGTAGTGGAGACTGTAATGTTAAATATTAGCCTTCAGACAGAAACCTTTACTACATAACAAATAATTTAAAATATATTGCTGCGTCAGATGTAAAATGTAAACAACTTTATGTTTAACAACATTATTTTAGAAATTATAGCTAATATTGATATAAAATTATCATTTTTCTTTAGCATTAAATATTTGAATTACCTAAAGTATTAATAATCTCCAGTCAACACTTTATAAATAGCACAGAATTCAAAGAATCTAATGTATTTTTCTGCGTACAATTTTAAAAGTTTTTTGTTTTTCAGTCTGCTGAGTTGAATTGTTGAATTGAGAAATAGGTGTATCTGGTTAAAACAAAATAAAAAATTTAAAATGTGGTTATAAAATGAGGAGTATTCGTGATAGCATCTGTAAATGTTCTCACTCTCTTTTCCTATGTTAAATAAGTGAACTATATGTAAATAAACTGGAAGAAATAGATCTGGAAAATATAATATGAGATTCAACTTTGTACAGATAGATTTAGATAAACATTAACGAATGTTAAAAGGAAAATAAAAATATTGTAACTTGGAAATAGATTTAGAAATACTTCGAAAAAGCTATAAAAGTGATTATCTATTGTTTTTTTTGTTTTGGTTTATGTATCTTTTGTATTTTTGTCTGTCTGTTTTGTTTGTTGTTTTTAACGAAAAAACTTAATAAAGACTATTTTTTTAAATGGAGAAATAGGTGTTTTTAAATTTTGTTTTGCAAAATGAGATTCACTCTTTTACTTTGGAAAAACCGAGAAAGAAGACAATGGTTGCATCTCACTCACCACCTCCGTATGTCGTGGAGCACATAATGGATGATACCCATGCAACCTGACTATAGGATATATTAAAAACCGTCTGGAGTTCTTTGTAGTAGATTGTCAAAGCTTTAGGGAAACAGTAAGCAAATCCAGCTGAAAGGAAGGCTCCAAAGACGACCACCCATCCATATCCACCATCAGGAGGGATATAGCTCAAGTCTTTGTTAACTGGAGAAGACATGGCCAGGTTATCGTTGACAGTTGAAGACAACTAGGAAGAGAAGTGAACAAAATGAATGGTTTTCTTCTGAACCTCATCTCACTTTTTATAAAACATTTAAACAAACTACATAAAAAAGATATTTTACACATCATAAATATGCAATCACTTTCTCTACAGATTAAAACCAAAGTGGACAACATGCTTGAGAGTTTACTTCTATTTTTGCTATTTTAACAGACTCTAGAACAGTGGTTCTCAACCTGGGGGTCGTGACCCCTTTGGGGGTCGAATGATCCTTTCACAGGGGTCGGGAGACTTCGCCCAGACGCCACCATTTGGGTTCTTTTACCCTCTGCACATGTGCAGAACGCTTTGCGCATGCGCAGAGGGTAAAAGAACCCAAATGGCGGTGGTGGGGCAGAGGACGCGGCAGCGGGCACAGCAGCGGGGTGGGCCGCAGTGGGGGCGCAGCGGCGGGTCGCAGGTCGTGGCATTAGGAAGGTTCAGAACCACTGCTCTAGAAGATTCCATAAATATTTTAGATCAATATTTTTTCTCCCTTTTGTGATATTTTAGTTAATACATTATTATCTACATATATCTAAGTTAGAATGTACAGGAGTTATCTTAACATCATAACATAACATTCATGGCCAAATGGAAAAGTTGGGCAATTTATGAAAGTATTTTGGATTCGCACCCACGGCTTTTAGAGGTCATATATAATTCTGGAGCTACAAGATGTACAGTACATCTCTTCAACTCACCTCAATATATTCTTTTGCAACAGTGTACTAAGCTGGATAATTTTGTCCCTCCTTCATGAAAATCACTGCTTTAGCTTAGAAGAAACCAAATGTATCCAAATCATAGAAACCAGAACTATAAATGTATGAGAAAGAATCACACAGTTTTATCTATGTAATTCCTGGTTAAGGATTCTCTTCACCTTTCTGCTAATCCCCCACCACCACCACCATCAACCAACAAAGTAGAAACTTCCACTTAGGTTTCTAATTCCCAATCTCCTGCTGGTACTTATGCTTTCGCATGTTTCAAACTATGAAAATTAAGATTCGAAGCAAACACAATTAGGGCAAGGGGCTTCTGCTTCATTCACATACTTAATGGGACCGTCCCCATGTCTCCTACCTTAAAATGCTCTTCCACTGAGACGTCCTGGAATCTCTTTTCTTCCGCCTTCAGCTCTAATGTGACCTTCTTCTTCAGGGCAAATGCCTTCGTAGAGTTTTCAGACAGCAGTAAAAATGTCTTCTGGGTCTGTATGATCCTGGCTTAAAAGGATAAGCCCATTGCATAAGCAGCAGGTGATCAGCCCTACAACTTCAAATCTTAGGACTGAGCACTTAAAATTACAGGGCACTGGGGAGGGTATCAAACAATCTCCAGAAACAACAGCAGAAAGTTCCTAAAAAGTTCCCGAGAAAGTAATTCAGCAATTCTTACAAGGTTTGAGAGACGTTCTTCATAACCTGGTGCCAAGATCTTGAGTTGGATCCAGAAGCCGTAGATGCTGTTACAAAACTAATATTTTTTTATTATGTGGTTGAAGTTTTAAAATGGAAATTCTTAGGAGCAAGTACAGGTTCCTCCTCCCAAGTGGTAAGGATGGCAAACTGAAAGGGGTGGTCACTTTTGCTTCAACTATAAAGTACAAAAAAACAAAACGAATAAGACATGTATGGGGGGGTCTTCTTGTAAGTTCTACATTGGTAAAAAAAAATGTGGTGTTTCAGTTCATAAAGATTCAACAATGAATCGCCTTTGGTAAATACGATATATGTTTAAGAGGGCAAAAGAGTTTAAAGATCAATGCTTTGTCTCATATCTTTGTCATTCTTTTTATTGCACTATTGTATGTAGAATAGCAATTAAACAATTTTATAGTATGGGAAGTGTGAATGAACTCACCAACCAGAGTGTATACTGTAATAGGAAGTAGAATAAGATAGAAGTTTAATTTTGTATAATAAAACAGTTTTGCAGGAGGGAGGGAAACAAAGAGTTTTTGTGTCTGAATTCTGTACATATTAAGGCGGGGGGAGAGGAACCCTAACAAATGGAATCAGAATTAGAGAAGTCCTGTGGCTCTACCCAGATTAAAGTTCAAAGTTAGGGTGATAAAAAGGGGTTTTATAAATGTGGTAAACCTGGATACTTAACTAGGGATTGTGAGACATAAGTGCCCAAGATGTCTCTGAAAAGTTCCAGCTTAGCTGTTTTACGAGAACCTCTAGGAAAGGAAAGGATCATTCCAGCAAGAGTAAATGGGAGTAATGTGATTGGTCTTCTAGATTTAGATTGAAAGGTGGACTTTAGCATGCCCTTGTTGGTAAAGGCAGTCCCTATAGTGGGTAAAGAGGTAGGTAAGGGAGAACTCAAAAAGTCTCTATAGGGCAGGGGTGTCAAACTCAAGGCCCGCAGGCCTAACCTGGCCCGCAGGGAGCTTAAATCTGGCCTGCGGAGCCGGCCTAGAAATCTCAAACGACTGGCCCACAGTGCCTCTGCCAGCCAAAACAGGCCATGGGGCACATTTTTGGCCTCCATGGCGTCCAGCAGTGCTTTTGGAGGCTGGGGAGGCCAAAAACGGGCCATGCTGGGGCCTCCCCAGGAATGTGGAAAGAAAGAAGAGAAGGGGAAAAGCGCATCTTGAGCCTGTGTCAAACACGCACCATGACCACGCCCACCCCGGCCACCCACCCACCCCCTTGCTCTCCGAGGTCAAACACAACCCTGACCTCAATGAAATCAATTTTGACACCCCTGCTATGGGGTTTTTTAAAAAACTTTTTAATTGGTTTATCAAAATACGAAATACAAAGAGTAATTCAAAAAAGTAAGAAAAAACTAGGGAGAGGAGGAGAGAAAAAATATGGTGTGCGGAGGGAAATGGAAAGAAAAAGGCACCGACTTCCGACTCTCTTTAGCACAGTAGAAGATAACAACATTAGAACCGCAACTTTTTACACAACAGTGTGTACAAGCCATTTCTATAGCAATAAATCTAATTAGCAAAAATAAAATCAAAGATTCATTTTTTTTTCATTGCAAGCACGAAATCCGGAAGCAATTTTAAAATAGAAACAAGGTTAGATATATTCTCTTCCTTGGATAAAATAATCAATTTGACCATCTCGCTTTCTCTTTGCTGTGGGGAATAATATATGCTTCTGTTAACTCATTAATCTTTATCGTAATTCATATTAAGAGAATCCTCTATATCATTTCAACTTTTTTTTTTACCCGAAAGGGAGAAAATTCAAATCTCTCCTTCGAGTTTATCCTCATGGAATAGATCTTTTTCTTTTCTTGTTTTCAAATTTAGTCAATAGTATTTTAGAAACTTTGGGAATTATTCAGCATTACATAAAAAGACAGAAGACATGAATTTACAAACTAATTTTATACATACAAAACTATCTTAAAACTTTCTTTCGATACATATATCAAACTTATAAAAGTCACTCCCTCCAGTTTATCTTCATAGGATGAAATCTTTTTACTCTGAGGGTATCTATCAAGTCTCTTCTCTTCTCAGCCTTATTTATTTCCATGAAAAAAAATGTCCCAAGTTGTTCTTTTATACATTGTAGATTAACCAGGACCAAATCCTCATCAGGGGTGAGTTCCTCGCGGTTCGGACCAGTTCGCCCAAACCGGTAGCGACCTGCTGGTGACATCATGATGACATCACCAAACCAGATCGGTTGGTGCCGGTCCGTGAGCACCACCTTCTTTTTTTGAATTTATTTTATTTTATTTTTTCTTCTGCGCATGCACAGAAGCCAAGTTTCCAGCACTGCGTATGCATTGCCATTTTGTTTTCAGCATTTTTAAAAAATATTTTCAGGTTTTTTGCAGTGTGCATGCGTGTGCACCCACAAGGCGCAGCCGCGCGGCACAGGAGGAAGCGAACCGGCAGCGAGGTAAGTTGGAACCCACCCTGATCCTCATAAAGTTTCCTTCTCTAAGATGACTATCATATTTTTTTTTCCTCAAAGAGTTCTCAATCTTGTTAGTAACTATGAAGAAAAAGTCCCAAACTTGACTTCTTGAAAATTGTGAATTTACTTGGCACTCTTGTTTCAGTTGCACTGGGAGGGTTATATTCAAACCATCATCATAATAAAAGCTGGTGTCAGATTTATATTAGAAAAGTTCAGTTAGGTTAGTTGCATTGTCCAGCATTTGTAGAGTTGACACAGTGGGTTGATAATTTTCTACATCTAATTGTGTCACGTGTTCTTTTTTTTTTTAAATATCCTCTGCATAATCAGATCCTAACTGATTTATGGTAAAAATGACTTTTTCTGTATTGACTTTTCAAAAATCTCCTTGAGGACAGACTCCAGTTCAGAGTTAAACATCTTCATAGCTCCCTCTAGTGGTTAAATAATGTTATTTATTTCTTTATTTCCTTTTTCTATCCAATCAGAGTTCATCAAAAAGTCCCTATAGTGAAAGTCCAAATACAAGTAAAGGGAATTAAGAAGATGTGCTTCGTAGGGACTGTACCAAAACTCCTCTTTCATCTTCTCATTAGTATTTATTTTCTTAGATATTGGGAGTTAATGAAAGGACCAGACGAGAATGAGGAGAATAAGATTTATTTATTTTTATTTATTAGTTTGTCAAACATGTACAAGATAACAGGTATGAATATGAACATGGACATGAATGAAGGAAATGAATACAAGTAAATGGGGACAGTAGGACAGGGACGGTAGGCACGCTGGTGCACTTATGCACGCCCCCTTTATGGACCTCTTAGGAATGGGGTGAGGTCCACGGAAGTCAGTTTAAGGTTGAAGCTGTGAGGGTTTGAGGATGTAACAACGGAGTCGGGTAGAGCATTCCAAGCGTTGACCGCTCTGTGGCTAAAGTCATATTTTCTGCAATTGAGTTTAGAGCGGTTTACCTTGAGTTTGTGTCGATTGTTTGCCCATGTATTATTGAGGTTGAAGCTGAAGAAATCGTTGACAGGTAAGACGTTGTAGCGGACAATTTTGTATACTGTGCTTAGATCAGACCACAGGCGGCACAGTTCCAGATTGTCCAAGCTCAAAATTTCAAGCCTGGTGGCATAAGGGATTCTACTGTGAGTAGAGGAGTGGAGTACTCTTCTCGTGAAATACCTCTGGACCCGCTCAATTGTATTAATGTCTGATATACAGAGTGGGTTCCAGGCAGACGAGCTGTATTCAAGAATTGGTCTGGCAAAGGTTTTGTATGCCCTAGTTAGCAATACAATGTTACCGGAGAAGCAACTTCGCAAAATTAGGTTAACAATTCTTAATACCATTTTTGGCAATGCTGTTACAGTGAGCTCTGGGGCTTAGATCATTTGAGATGAGTATTCCTAGGTCCTTGACAGAGTGAGGGTCGTCTACGAGGTCGTTTCTGCCCAACTTGTATTTGGTGTTCTGACATGTAGTATTTATTTATTTATTTATTTATTTATTTATTTATTTATTTATTTATTTATTTATTTATTTATTTATTTATTTATTTTTATTATTTTTTATTTTTTATTTTTATTATTAAATAAATAAAAAATAAATATTTTTATTTATTTATTTATGCAGGAGGTCAGTGCAATCCACATAATGCAGATTATCATAGAGATCAACCAATAGAGAATTCCTTTCTTCCTTGCACAATACAAAAAGAGTAGCCTAATTGAGAAGAAAGGAAAGGACTGGGAGAAGCAACCCCTTGTTTGAAGAAAGAAATGGAATCTTACATTGGGTTAGAGCACATCCCTTAACTAAAGAAAAACATTGAATCATAGTGCCTCAAAAGTACAGAGAGCTGATTCTCCAATTAGCTCATGAGACTCTCTGGTCAGGATACTTAGACATGGATAGGACATTATATAGGATGCTAGAGAGAGTCTAATGGACAGGCATTGTCAGAGATATCAATTACCACTGTAAATCATGTCCAGAGTGCCAATAGTCTGGCAAAAAGAACCCTGGTGAGAACCCTGGTAGGACCAGTACCATTTACAAAAGTGGCAATGGATATTGTGGACTCATTCCCCAAGACAAGACAAGGACATCAATATATTCTTGACCCATGTGATTATGCAACCTGATACCTTGAAGTACTTCTCTGGACAACCACAGCTAGAAGGATTGCTGAAAAGTTAGTTAAACTTTTCAGTTTTTAATAGACTGGAGTACAAATTTCCATGAGAAACCAAGTACCACACCATTGAAAAGGAAGCATTGGCTTTGAGGGTCATAGAAAAATAATAATAATAATAATAATAATAATAATAATAATAATAATAATAATAATAATAATAATAATAATAATAATAATAATAATAATAATAATAATAACAACAACAACAACAACAACAACAACAACAACAGGGTTGGAAGGGACCTTGGAGGTCTTCTAGTCCAACCCCCTGCTTAGGCAGGAAACCCTACACTACTTCAGACAAATGGTTATCCAACATCTTCTTAAAAACTTCCAGTGTTGGAGCATTCACAACTTCTGGAGGCAAACTGTTCCACTGATTAATTGTTCTAACTGTCAGGAAATTTCTCCTTAGTTCTAAGTTGCTTCTCTCCTTGTTTAGTTTCCACCCATTGCTTCTTGTTCTACCTTCAGGTGCTTTGAAGAATAGTTTGACTCCCTCTTCTTTGTGGCAACCCCTGTTGACCTCAAAGTATATTGATCAGGCCAGAATTTACAGTTGTACCCATAGAAAAGAATATGTATAGCTCAAAGTTGAACTGAGGGATCCTTGGTGCTCTCTGGGCTTGGTGGTTTTTCTTGCAGACGTTTCATTACCCAAGTAGGTAACATCATCAGGACTAGGGATAGCCCGGATTATATCACCAAACATTGATGGTGTTATCTAGTTGGATAATGAAACATCTGCAAGAAGCCAAGCTCAGAGGGCACCAAGAGTCCCACATTTACAGTTGTAACAGACTGCCAACCATTGATATGGATACAACAGATGAAAGACTGTAATCCATGAATTACACAGTGGCATCTATCAGTTCACTATCCAGCACAGAACGAGGAAAAATATCCTTGCAAATCTTGTGTCACATCAAGAAGAACAACAGAAACAAATAATGTCTAATGAAAGTTGTGTGATGAAAATACCAAGAAAAGATCTTGTTTATTAAAAGAAGTAAGTGGATTGAACAGGCATTTTTTCCCCTCTCTCCTGGGAGCAGAGTATTGATATTACCTGGGTAGAAGGCTTAAAACAGCCCCACCCTCTCTAAAATTGGAGAGTCTTTTATAAAAAGGAAACCAAAAGCACTCATGTGTGTTGGTAAGAAAGTTTAATTTTGTACAAACAAACCAGTTTGAGAAAAACAATTAAGAGTCTTTGTGTCTTGTTATGTACCATAGTAAGAAAAACCCCTAACAGAAAACAAGAGGATTTTTCCTCAGAATAAACAAAATAAAATGCTTCACTTGTTTGCTGCATCCCCCAGGCTGCTTATATAAAACAGAAAAATAATGGGATGTTTTCCATTACTCTGAGATACAGGCCTATGGGGGTTTATCATCCCCAAACAGATTCATCAGATAAGATCTATGATTCAGTCTAAACAAGAATACAGACCCTTGACGATGATACTCTGGAGTTTGGACATAATCTTTTAAATATAAAGATATACTTATTTCTAATGAGCGGAATCCTAGAGTTTTGTTCCAGATTCCTGACAAGTGTTCTAAAATTACTTTTACATCTAGATGTGTTGTTTTTTTCTATCCTGATTTGACTTGCAGAAAGGGGTGGTACATTTTATATTTACAAAAATGAGCTCCAGCAAGTTTATGGAAATTTTTCACAGCAAGCTTTCCTGGTTCAGAAAGGATATTTTATGCATATCACTCTACCACCTCCTAAGGCGGTTTGTTCTATTCTTGGGCAACTATTACTTTCCAGATTTTTTTCCTGGTGCCTAACCAAAATATATTTCCTTTTAATTTGTATGACATATTTTGTTTTCTATATGACAGCCATTCCTACGATAGCTGTTTTTCTGTAATCGTTTTTCAAGGCTGAACATACTCAGTTCCTCCAAAGTTTCCTTGTACTTTTTCTCTTCCAAGTTCCTTATCGTCTTGACTTCTTTCCTCTGAACATATCCCAGTTTCATAATGTCTTTCTTAAAATGCAGTAATATTCTTATATTCATTGGCCTGACCAATGCATAATATAGAAGAATGAGGATTTCTCTCTTGACATTATACTTTAGGTATGTTGTAGACATCTATTGATGTCAGGTTGTGCATAGAAGAATAATGATGCCCCCATATTCTTGAAAGTAAACTAATTTTGCAGATGCTTTCTTCCACTGAGACCTTGTGAAGCTTAAAGGCATTGCTATTAATGATGTAATGCCACAGTTTTGTGCTTTCATTTTCAAGATGGACGGATGGATGGATGGATGGATGGATAGGATAGGAGATAGGTAGGTAGGTAGGTAGGTGGGTAAGAAGTAGATGATAAGAAAGAAAGAAAGAAAGAAAGAAAGAAAGAAAGAAAGAAAGAAAGAGAGAGAGAGAGAGAGAGAGAGAGAGAGAGAGAGAGAGAGAGAGAGAGAGAGAAAGAAAGAAAGAAAGAAAGAAAGGAAGGAAAGAAGAAAGGAAGAAAGAAAGAAAGAAAGAAAGAAAGAAAGAAAGAAAGAAAGAAAGAAAGAAAGAAAGAAAGAAAGAAAGGGTAGGTAGATGATAGATATAATAGATAGATGATAAATAGATGATAGATAGAGTAAGAGGTAGGTAGGTATATCAGTAGATGAGACAGAAAGAAGGTAGGTAGGTAGATAAATACATAGATGATAGATATGGTAAGAGGTAGTTCGCTAGGTAAGTAAGTACATAGGAAAAAGAGAGAGAAGGAAGGTAGGTAGATGATAGATAAGATAGATACATTAGATAGATAGATAGATAGATAGATAGATAGATAGATAGATAGATAGATAGATAGATAGATAGATAGATAGATAGATGATAGATAGATAGATAGATAGATAGATAGATAGATAGATAGATAGATAGATAGATGATAGATAGATAGATAGATAGATAGATAGATAGATAGATAGATGATAGATAGATAGATAGATAGATAGATAGATAGATAGATGATAGATAGATAGATAGATAGATAGATAGATAGATGATAGATAGATAGATAGATAGATAGATAGATAGATAGATAGATAGATAGATAGATAGATGATAGATAGATAGATAGATAGATAGATAGATAGATGATAGATAGATAGATAGATAGATAGATAGATAGATAGATAGATAGATAGATAGATGATAGATAGATAGATAGATAGATGATAGATAGATAGATAGATAGATAGATAGATAGATAGATAGATAGATAGATAGATGATAGATAGATAGATAGATAGATAGATAGATAGATAGATAGATAGATAGATAGATAGATAGATAGATAGATAGATAGATAGATAGATAGGCAGGCAGGCAGGCAGGCAGGCAGACAGACAGAAATACATAGAGGAGAGAGAGGGGGGATTTTTAAAAGAACATAAACTCTCACACAATTAAAGGAAACTCTGTGGGCAGGTATTATATTGCTTATCCTTGTACTTGAGACAAGACTTAAACATTGG
The DNA here is from genome assembly GCA_023053685.1 of Diadophis punctatus similis. Lineage (NCBI taxonomy): Eukaryota > Metazoa > Chordata > Lepidosauria > Squamata > Dipsadidae > Diadophis > Diadophis punctatus. Next base: position 223,791,620 of record JALIGW010000002.1, read on the forward strand.
TAATATTTTGTCATCTCCAAATTTCATTGCCCAGATTTTAATGATTTTGCCTCATGAGGAGTTCTTGGAACTGCAAAAGATAACTGCTTTTAAAGTACAATTGGCTTAATAGAGATAATGTCCCAGCATGGATTTCGGATTATAAATGGTATTGAAAGCCATGGATTTTAGAAGGTCATTCAGAAAGACTCTTTACAAAGAATCACAGAAATCAGCATGCTTTTGAAAGATCCCAGCAGAGAAAAAGAAAGTAGGAGCTTCAGTTTATGGAGGTATACAAAGAATGATTAGATTAGGAACAATAGCAACTGAAGACCATGAAAGGTATAAAGAAGAAACAACATCTGACTATCATAGGGACTACACAGACCAAGCAAGGAAATATTTGGATTCAGCTAAAAGACAATTATGGGTCATGAAGGCATGAAAACAAAGGTCAGGAGCTTATAGGATCCAGAGATCACATCAAGGAGCTAAACAAGGGCACAAGACAGTCGGTTTTGCAATTGAAATTATTGGTTAGATGGGTGGGAAGAAAAATGTACACAAAATATAGGAAAAGGGGGGGGGGACCAGAAGAAAGACATTACAAGTAGCATGCATGCTTGGTTGACAAATGTAGATAGCTAAGCAGACAATGAGAGTCGGTTTGGTGCAGTGGTTCATCATGATAAAAACCAGGAATTTGTACATTCTAGTCCTGCCTTAGGCACAAGGCCAGCTGCAAGTCCAGTCCAGTGGTGGGTTCCTACAGGTGCTGTCTGGTGCTCCGTCCCGGTAGGGGCCCGCTGATTGCGCAATGTTGGCGTGACGGCTCCGGCACCGTCCTTGCGCGCCCTCTTTTTTTTGAATTTTTTCACGTTTTTTGGCTTTCTGCAAATGCAAGGAAGTAAAATTGTCCTTCTGCGCATGCACAGAGAGCCGAAATCACACAAGATGACGGGCGCGCGCGCACGTTGCGATGCACACCGGTAGGAGAAGGTAAGAGGAACCTGCCCCTGGTCCAGTCCCTCTCTCTTTCAGCCCTATGAAGGAAGCAATGGCAAACCACTCCTGAAATCTTGCTGAGAAAACTACAGGGACAAATTCACGCATCGAACTCTGGCCGCAATGGACCCTTCTGGGATCACACCACACAGCCTAGCCCTGAACTGTCTTGCTTTGCTACCCTAACACAAGCTCTGCAGCATTCTTCAATTCAATGTGACTGCTCAGAAAATGGAGGCCCAGCAGCACAGCGGAAGGAGAAAGAAGGTAGAGGGAAGAGAGGGAGATAGAGGGAGGGGAGAAATATGACATAAAGGGGGAAACAGGCGGGTAATTAATGTATAATAGGTGCAAATTAAGATATTGGTTCATGTACTATTAAATAGAAATGTGTATTTTGTTAAGAATTAAGGTACTGTATATGTATGGATTATTGTGGAGAAAAATAATAAAAACTTTATTTTAAAAAAACACAGCGGTCTGCACTCCTTCCCTACCTTGGCCTCCTGACCTTGGCGATCTATGAAAAGTAAATGAATAACAGAATAACCGAGTTGGAAGAGACCTTGGAGGTCTTCTAGTCCAACCCCCTGCTCAAGCAGGGGACCCTATACCATTTCAGCTTTCCAGTCTCTCCTTAAAAGCCTCCAGTGATGGAGCATCCACAATTTCTGGAGGCAAGTTGTTCCACTGGTTAATTGTTCTCACTGTTAGGAAATTTTTCCTTAGTTCTAAGTTGCTTCTCTCTTGATTAGTTTTCATCCATTGTTTCTTGTCCTGCCCTCTGGTGCTTTGGAAAATAAGTTGACTCCCTCTTCTTTGTGGCAGCCCCTCAAATATTGGAACACTGTTATCAATGTCATCCGTGGTCTTTTTCTCTAGACTAACCATATCCAATTTCTGCAACCTTTCTTCATATGGTTTAGCCTCCAGACCCCTAATTATCCTTGTTGCTCTTCTCTGCACTCTTTCCAGAGTCTCTACATCTTTTTTTTTTAATAATATGGTGACCAAATCTGGATTCAGTATTCAAAGTGTGGTCTCTGTTTTATTATTTATATGGTGATCAAAACAGGTACAGTATTCTAAGTGTTGTCCTACTACAGCTTTATAAATTGGTACTAATACTTCATGTGATCTTGATTCTATCTCTCTGTTAATGCAGCCTAGGATTGTATTGGCACTTTTGGCTACTGCTGTGTCACGGTGTGAATATTGCCAGTTGTATGTATATGCAGGGTGATGCATCCCTATCCTAATATTATGGTACATTCCAATACAAGCAGGACACGTGATGTGATCTTCTGCGCATGTGTGCATTCCTGATTCTCCATTATTCCTCTTCTGCCTTTGACTCTGACCGGAACGGTCACGATTTATTAGCAAGGATGTAACTATTCATGATTTATTGTTTTTGTACCGAAATAAATATTTTCTATTAGACTTTTAATCTCGGCTTTATTTCTAAATGTCTGAATTCCAAGAAAAGAGCCACATCGCCTCTATGAGATTTATTCTCACCTTAACATGCTGCACCCTGCTGACTCATATTTAAGTGATTGTTCATTAGGGCTCCAAAATGAGATGGGGCCCAGTGGGGTGGGAAGCAGATCCAAGCCCTGTGGGGACACAGCGTGGAGAATGGGGGCAGAAGAAAGGCAGGGGAGGCACTGCAGCCTCCCCTGCCTTTGTGGCCAGTTGTAGGGGCAAACAACCATGAGGCTCTGCAGTAGCTATAACTTCAGGACCGACTTGAAAATTCCAGGAGTCCATTGTAACTTCATACAATACAAGGACTACTTGTATTAGATTTCCAATCTATACTGTAGAAGTTGTATTGAATAAATAGTTTACTTGGCCACCCATCTTGCAGATTTCAAGACTGGACTCTGGATGGCTAGCACACTGCATAGTAAAAACATCAATATAATAAAAAAAAATAACAACAACAACAAAAGGACAGGAAAGAATAAAACAGAAAGGCAAATAAGAGGCCACTACAGAAACCTTCCATTTGCAAAATATGAATCTGTAATATTTGTAGAGTAAAATGCAGCATGAAATGGTGACAAGTCATTTGATCCAGAACAGAACAAACTGTGTGAAAAATTGAATGGTACAAGACCTTGAAGATTTGGCTCATCATCAAGGCCCTTTGTTCTTTTTTATTTATGTCTACCTAGTACAGAAGATCTTTTGCTGTATTTTCAAAACTATTCTCCTTCCGATTAGGAGGAAAATTCTTTCATATCCCCAGTTGAGGAATCCCCACAATATATACCAAAAATCCCAAATCCAACTATCTGACTAGCTATTTATGAGAAAGAAGGTTGTAAAGAATATCTGAGAACTTTGAGAGTTTGCCTACTGTGAATTTTTGACTAAAAGCTCGAAGGGCAAAGTCTAACCTGCTGCTGCTGTGTTTTCCAAACATCCATAAGAAGTAGGAGTTACTTTGTGCCCCTTTACTCTGGGAAAAAGCAGTTAAAACCCCCTCTGTTTCTTTCCTTTTTGAATCTATTTGATTAATCGATTAATATCCACTATCATTCAAACAAGCCTGTAGTGCATTAAGCCCAACCTTGACATGTCAAAAGCATTGCCTTCCATTTTTTATTCACCAAAAACAAATTTTTCCACTCAGTATATGATTCATTTTGTTTGATTGGGGTGGAGGCTGAGCAGCATGGTGGCCTAGTGGTAAAGACGCCCGCCTCCCACTCTGAAGGTTGGGAGTTCAATCCTAGGTAGTGGCAGATGTTTCTCTCCTAGGGCACAAAGAAAAAAATATGTTGCGAACTCCATGTGGTGTCAGGAAGGGCATCTGGCCAGTAAATGCTCATCTTCATCCAGTTGCTGAAGTGGTGCAGTGGTTAAATGCAGCCATTGCAGGCTGACTGCTAGTTCAACAGTTCAGCTGTTCAAATCTCACTAGGCTCAAGGTTGACTCAGCCTTCCATCCTTCTGAGGTCGGTAAAATGAGGACCCAGATTGTTGGGGGCAATATGCTGAACTCTGTAAACCGCTTAGAGAGGGCTGTAAAGCACTATGAAGCGGTATATAAGAAAAGTGCTATTGCTATATTGTCCTGACTCTACCCCGAATTAAGGGATTACAAGGTCATAAAAAGGGAGTGTTTTTTTAAAAATTGGGGTGGAGGTTATAATAAACAAACACTTAAAATACATTTGTCTGTCTTTTTCATCATACACAGTTTAAGTGCAACAAAAATTAAACTGTAGTACATTTAAACACAATAAACAGATAAGAGAGCAATCCTAGACTTGGGTCCACTGTTTAGTTGTGTATATGATGATACAGGAGAAATTCCATTGGGGAGGTGCGGAATATGTTTTTCAGAGATTTCCAGTGGTACAGATCAACTGTTGATAACCATGATGTAGAAGAGTATTCTGACAGCAGCCTGCATTTATGGAGCTACTGGATCTAAGTTCTTCTATCTATTGGGCTGCAAAATCAGGATGTTTGCACAGGATGGTTTGGACAGAAATGATAACCAAGGAAAGGAAATGGACAGGTGCAAACACATGAACACAGACATACATATGAATTCATCTGGACAATATAAACCAAGAGGCTTTGGAAGTGGCGGAAATCTTTTATTATAATTCCCCCTCTACTCCCACACTGTGACATGTGTATGTTTTAAGAAAACACTGTTTCTTTCCAATTATAGTTAGAGCTGCAACTATAGACTTTTTTGAAATTGCTACTTTTAGCTTTATTTCTACTCTTGATGGCCACAAATATATATGATCTGCACACTCTAATAATACAAGTCAAGAAGCACAGAGGAAAAATAAGACTACGATTAAATATGAAGAAGGCTAAAACTGATAACAACTGGTACACAACTAGTCTTAAAATTGACAGCGAAGATCGTTGTGGATTAAGTCCGAAGAAGCTACTTGGATAAGCAGGGAAACGTTTCCAACCAACAAGAAAAGATGTCCAGTTTTTTTAGCAAGATGGTGTCATAAGAGAGGGACTTCCTCTGAATTAGGAGAATCCCAATGGACTCTAGAATACAGGATTGTGTCATTTAGATCTATGTCACTATCTGCTATCATATATGTGATTGGAGAGCCGTGGTGGTGTGGTGGTTAGAATGCAGTACTGCAGGCTGCCTGCCGGCTGCCTGCCATTTGGCAGTTCAAATCTCACCAGGCTCAAGATTGACTCAGCCTTCCATCCTTCCGAGGTGGGTAAAATGAGGACCCAGATTGTTGGGGGCAATAGGCTGATTCTGTAAACCGCTTAGAGAGGGTTGTAAAGCACTGTGAAGCGGTATATAAGTCTAAGAGCTATTAGTTATTATCAGTTCCTACAAATATTTTGTTAGGCTATTAGTGGGGAGATAATAGACATTAACTAGTAGAAAGTTGCAGTAGTTACATATAACTAAAACTGATAAGATATACTCTTCCAGGGCTACAATTTGATACATTAAGTTTAAAACTTAAACACATTTCTAGCCCTTCACTAGGTTTCCCAGTGAGTCACAGATGCTGATAAGGAGACTGAATGATCTCATCTAACTTAATATTCTCCCATATTCTGGTCTGCTGCCCAAACACCATATCCCGCTTGGATAACTGATAAAATTAGCATCCCTGGATGATGTTTTGCATCCTCAAAGATTTCAGGAGATGATTATATAAATGGGCAGAGTGAAGTTGGGAGAGCTTTCATTTTATAATGTTATGTTTGCTGTGTCTCTGGAATCGGTAGATTTACAGGGACCTGCTTCATCAGAGATGATTTCAGTAGTGGGTTGCAAATCCCTTTGCTACCGGTTCGTTCGTGCGCGCGTGTGCACTCGTACGTGTGACGCTTCTGCGCATGTGCAGAAGCGTCCCAGGCGGGTGGGCGGAGCCTCCCACTGTCGCCGCTACCAGTTTGTCGAACCAGGCCAAACCGGGAGCAACCCACTGCTGGATGATTTATTATATTTATGATGGGCAGCTAGGAAGGCTCCCTGCAAATCAGGATAGAGGATGCTGGATGGGGATTTCTGGGAATTCATTCATTCATTCATTCATTCATTCATTCATTCATTCAGTCAGTCAGTCAGTCAGTCAGTCAGTTAGTTAATTAGTTTGTTTATTTGTCAAACATGTACCGGATAACAGGTTTAAGTATAAATATGGACACGAGCACATTAAATGAGTACAAATAAATGAGGACAGTAGGACAGGAACAGTAGGCATGCTGGTGCACTTATGCACGCCCCCTTACAGGCCTCTTAGGAATGATGTGAGGTCCACGGTAGACAGTTTAAGGTTAAAGCTATGGGGGTTTGAGAAAGTAACAACGGAGTTAGGTAGAGCATTGACCACTCTATTGCTGAAGTCATATTTTCTGCAATCGAGTTTGGAGCTTTTTACCTTGAGTTTGTATCTATGTTTGCCCATGTATTATTGTGGTTGAAGCTGAAGAAGTCTTTGACAGGTAGGATGTTGTAGCAGACAATTTTGTGTACTATGCTTAGGTCAGACTGTAGGCAGCGAAGTTCAAGGTTGTCCAAGCCCAAAATTTCAAGCCTGGTGGCATAAGGGATTCTATTGTGAGCAGAGGAGTGGAGTACTCTTCCCGTGAAATACCTCTGGACTCACTCGATCGTATTAATGTCCGATATACAGTGTAGATTTCAGGCAGACGAGCTGTATTCAAGGACTGGTCTGGCAAATGTTTTGTATGCCCTAGTTACTAGTACAGTATTACCGGAGAAAAAGCTTCACAAAATTAGGTTAACAACTCTTAATGCCTTTTTGGCAATGCTGTTAAGTCCGCACATCGTAAAGCTTCCAGGTTTGAAAAAACACTGATCTAAAATGTTGGCAACTTCATCAGCTTCTTGCTTATGTTCTTCTGTTAAAGCCTTCAAACCCTAGCCTTCACATCATGTTTCTGTCTTCTCCAATGTTCTATCATCTTATGCCTGCTCCACCAATTGTTCATTATAACCTGAAATGGCTGATTGCCAGAATAAGGTTCCCTCCCCTAGTGGAAATGTTCAGTCTATTTGTGCTAGCAGTCAATCAGTTTTGTTAATTTCTGGTTATTTGTAACCTTCATTTACTTGTACTGATCAATCAATAAACCCTATAAACACTGGTCCTCGTCTAGATAATTGTAGGCTGTCCATAAATTCTGCTCTGCTTCCTGATCCATATTAAACTATTCCATATACAATCTCTTCTTTTCCCTTTCCTCATTTTTTTTAATCTGCTGATGCCCTGAGCTGTTCAATGTTTATTAATTACAAAATCTGTCTTCACTTGCTTATCTTTTGTTTGGTACAATCACTTGAAATGGTTGTGTTGCAGTTGCTTTTTATTTCACCCGTAGGGCTTTGTTTTTGCTAAAAATGTTTTTTCTTCTGTATCTTCTCCCTCCCCAACCCATTCCACCTCTCCCTGCTCTGCACAAACTATTTGTTTTTGGTATCTTTTAGCCTTGAAAATGTCTGTTGACAACATGTTATCTCTGATGGATTAATAGAGTTATAAATACCTCTTCTACAATTCACTCCCACGGTCAAAGTTTTTCAAGATTCAGGAACAGGTAAACCATATTTAAAAACTCAAAAAAGGTGATTCAAAATGGCACTAAGAACTTTTTCAACATTATCTTTATCAAAGCAGCTATTTAAAACTAACAATTTCTTGTCTTTATTATGATGGGCGGCAGAAATGTTGATTAAGGGAGCAATTATTGCTTGCTGTTTGGGCCTCTGTCCTTACTAATTTCATTTGCAACAATAGTTATACATTGTTAATACACAGATATTTGTTTACACATTTGGAGTACTGGCTTCAAAGGAGTGGACTGAAGAGAAAGAATTCTCTTTAACTTCTGTTTCTTCTTTCTTCCAAATCTGCTTTAATGCCTCCCCACCTCCCAATTGGGACCGTTGTTCTCTCTTTCTCTAATATTCATTTATCTTTCTTCTTGTAACCTTAATTGTATCTTTCTCAAAAAGAATATTATTTTGACCCTTATTATTAGCAGTCACTAACTGAGCATAAACTGAGATTAGGCTGTTAGATAAGAATTACTCTAAATAAGAGGTGAAATAGATCTTTTCCTGAAACTCTGACATTATAGAAAGAAAACCGCAGTTTAAATACTAAAGTATAAAATATTTATTTTGGTACAAAAACAAATAAATCACATCCTGGCTATAAAACAGGTCTTGCTTGTTACAGAAGCTGAAAAAAAAGGGAGGAACAAAAAAGGAATGTACACATGCGTACTAGGAACATGTTAATCACGTGCTCAGGAATAAACCACTATATTTGATAGGGATGCATCTCCCCTGCATATACATGTAACAGGCAATATAAAATCACTGCCTGACAGTTTTTGCCTATTAAATCCAAACCAGAATCCAAATGGAGTGATGTTGCCTTCCTTTTAATTGACAGAGATCATTATAAAAGTTTCTGTGCAAATATTGTCTACTCTCTACTTGCAACTCTCCTCTAACCGTGATAGCTTTTCATTATCCCCATCTATCTCAGCATGTATCAGATGACAGAAAAGTCGGAAAACTCACTTGTTGGCTTTTGATGAGATAGTTCCTCTATTTTGAATGGTGTTGAGAGCATCTGAAATTTGTCTGCCGTTCTGATTTCTTCCTGAAATGCTTCTTTGGCTTCTTCTTAACTTTAATGCTTTTCTTTGTGCTCTGGTTATTTGTATTTTTCCCTCTTCATTCAAACAGGCTAATTCCTCCTGTATTTTGCAGCAGTGAAAATAATAAGGGTGCTATCTTTCTAATAAGCAGCAACGAGTCTATAGAAAGAGGCAATAAATAGATGAACGATAACAGCTAGTTTTCCCAAGATCAAACAGACACAATACGGAGCCTGAAAACGGTACACTTTATTTTTCAAAAAAGTTGCATCCAATTTGGAAAACATTCACTGCTATCTTTAAGCCAGTCCCATTAAAGTGATAATTTGAAACTGATAGGAACAAAAGTCTGCCTTGCGAATCAATGCTTTTATTGCGAAATGGAGAAAATGCTAGGACTCGCTTGACTGCTTGGTAGCTAAAAATCTGTCAATGTAGGGAATTTTCTCAAAACAAGGCAACCCCGCAAGTTAATTTAATCAAAGCCAAGATAACAAGCCAGGTTTACTTCATCAACAAGGGTGTGAAGTGTGAATACATAAAAGAGATCAAGCTATTACCAACTTGGTCAAATGGTGGAGTTAGACAAGTACGGCTAACCTTTATCCTAAAACTCGTATTATTTTTAATGATTCCAATTTATAGTGTTATAAAGCAACAAAGGAAGCCCGTAGCAATTCTTAAAACAAGAAGACATTCCCCAGCCCTAATGCTTCATACATAAATTCAAATTCCCTAACAAATCTAACTGCTATTGGCTGGAAAAGCATGAGGTAGCAAATAGCAATAGCATTTAGACTTATATACCGCTTCACAGTGCTTTACAGCCCTCTCTAAGTGGTTTACAGAGTTGGCCCCATATTGGCCCCAACAGGACCAGGACCTTGAGCCTGGTGGGATTTGAACTGCCAAATTGCAGGCAGCCAGCAGAAGTAGCCTGCAGTACTGCACTCTAACCACTGCGCCACCAAGGCTCAAATACAGTTGAACCACAAATTGACCACAATTGAACCCAAAATTTCTGTTGTTAAGAGTTAAGTGAATTTTACCTCATTTTATGACCTTCCTTGACTCAGTTGTTAAGTGAATAGCTGCAGTTGATAAGTTAGTAACCCAGTTGTTAAGTGAATCTGGCTTCCCCATTGACTTTGCTTGTCAGAAGGTCGCAGAACATGATCACATGACCTTGGGACACAGCAACGGTCATAAGTATGAACCAGGTGCCAAGTGTCTGAATGTTGATCACATCAGTAATGAGTTCTAAAACCCTTTACTACCGGTTTACACGCGCACTTGCGCGCACCTGCGCAAAATCATCTTGGGTAGGTGGGAGGAGCCTCCCACCGCCGGCGCTACCGGTTCTTAGAACCGGGCCAAACTGGGAGCAACCCACCGCTGCATCACATGATCATAGGGACACTGCAATGATTGTGTGAAAAATGGTCATAAGTCACTTTTTTTAGTGCCGTTGTAACTTTGAACATTCACTAAACAAACTATTGTAAGCCGAGGACTATCTGTAACACCAAAGATGGTGAAAATTATGTACTCCAAATTTCAATGAGGCCAATGTGAAGTGGTTACCAAGCAGTCTTCAGTGTTGGATACGGTGAAGATGCATATGAAGTTCAGCATCATGCCTGATTTTCTTTATTTGCACTTTTTCCTTTCTTCAGTCATTCCCCAAAAGAAAATATGTAGAAAAAGAATTCACACCCAACCTATCAATTGTTTCTAAAGGTAACTTACAGTAAGTTGAAATAATAAAATCCGCACAGACAGCCAAGCAGACTTCAGCTCCATGCCAGTGACTGGGAGTCGAAAATGTACAGTTGAGTTGCCTTTGGGCTACAAAATCAAAAGAAAGCTTGAGCAAAGTTCTTTCTCTCACAAAAGAGGAAAGCAGCTGCTTTCTTTTTGTCAAAAGGTGAGAGCAGAATATTTAATTCATGCTTGAAATTTCTACCGCAAGAGTCATTTTAATATTTTCATTTGATCTTATCATTTTTCTGCATTCAATTTCCTGTATTCAATGCTATCTTGAACACACTTGTGGGAAATGTTCAACAGTATGTAATATTAAATGTTGTTGTTGTTAGTTGCGAAGTCATGTCCGACCCATCGCAACCCCATGGTCAACGTTCCTTCAGGCCTTCCTGTTCTCTACCATCCTCTGGAGTCCATTTAAGCACACGCCGACTGCTTCAGTGACTCCATCCAGTCACCTCATTCTCTGTCGTCCCCTTCTTCATTTGCCCTCAGTCTTTCCCAGCATTAGGCTCTTCTCCAGTGAGTCCTTCCTTCTCATTAGGTGGCCAAAGTATTTGAGTTTCATCTTCAGGATCTGGCCCTCTAAAGAGCAGTCAGGGTTGATCTCCTCTAGGACTGACCGGTTTGATCGCCTTGCAGTCCAAGGGACTTGCAGGAGTCTTCTCCAGCACCATAGTTCAAAGGCCTCAATTCTTTGGCGCTCAGCCTTTCTTATGTTCCAACTTTCACAGCCATACATTGCAACTGGGAGAACCATAGCCTTGACTATACGCACTTTTGTTGGCAGGGTGATGTCTCTGCTTTTTAGTATGCTGTCTAGATTTGCTATAGCTTTCCTCCCCAGGAGCATATATATAGTATATCAATATTACTACAGGTTGTCCTGGACTTACAATGGCACTGAAAAAAGTAACCTATGACTGTTTTTCACAGTTACGACCTTTGTAGCATCCCTATGATCGTGTGATCAACATTCAGAAGCTTGGCAACCGATTCGTGCTTATAACCGTTGCTGTATCCCACGGTCATGGGATCACCTTTTGCAGCCTTTCGACAAGCAAAAATCAATGGGGAAGCCAGATTCATGTAACAATCATGTTACTAACTTACCAACTGCGATGATTCACTTAACAACTGTGGCAAGAAAGGTAGTGAAATGGGACAAAACTCTTTTAACAAATGTCTCACTTAAGAACAGAAATTTTGGGCTCGATTGGGGTCGTAAGTTGAGGACTACCTGTATTTACAATAGTTCTCTAACATTTTTCTTCCAAACGAATTCAAGGGAGGTAATCTCTGAAGCCCTTGGTTCCATGAACAATGCAAAGGCCATTACATTTTTCAGGTTTGCAAACCTTAGGCACTGGTTCTTCCAGAAGGGAGGAGGGCAGCAAAATTTTTTTGCTGCAATACTCACTGCTTTTCCTCAGAAGTTAATCCTGGGTTGAGGAAGAACATTTTGCAATAGAGTGATTTACAGCAGAGACGACCACAGTCAACAGTGGGATCAACAATTCCTCTCTGAGAAATGATGAGTACATCTGCATTTGGATATTACAACTGTCCAAGGTGGGAAAGAGAAGATCTAGAAAAAGCATCATTTGGTATTTGATGACATGGCCCAAGTCATATGAATCCAACTCTATCCCACCATTTCCCCTCAGAACATCACTTTGAACAATCCATAACCGAACTGAGGAATGCTTTTGAGAAAAAAAAAATAGAAATGTTCTTCAGAGTCTGAAAACTGAAGGAAAGGGAGGAAGATGGATTGTTAGTAGTTGTATGAGACAGACCTCAAGAGATGCGATCCTCGGACCTTAGCCAATACAGATGTTCTATAAACCTAAGAGAAAAGCAAGCAAGAGCAATAAAGCTACTGGAAACAACTGCATTTGAACAACAGGTTTATTATAAGAAAATTAACATGACATTACATAAAATTGCAAAATTGTGCAATTATGGCAAAATGTTTAAAAATCCACGCATTTGCCCTCAGAGGACTACAGTACTTCTTTACTAGCATACCTGAGCACTGAACATCTGATACCATTTCTAAACAGATTTGGGAGCTTTCTGATATTACACAAACCACACATACTGCATACAGAGGAGAGCCGGCTTGGCAGGTTGGGAAACAACCCACCAGGTGGTAGTCCAGCTGCACAGCCTCGCTCCACTTCCGTGGGGCAAGTGCAAGGTTGTGATAAATATGCAACAAATGTGCTTGGTGGATTCTGCCTTTAAAACAACAAATTCTGGAATTAAAAACTGAGAATGTTTTCCATGTCTGTTTTTAAAACGTATGTTAAGTATAAGAGTGATGCACCAGAAAATAAGCTAAATAAACAAAAAGAACAACAAAGAATATAAGTAGAAATATCAAATGCAACAAATGAACCGCTTAGCACAATTATGGGGACTTATGTCCATCTGGTCTCACACACTGTGCAAGGTTCTTTCAGAATTAGATTACTCAGAAAACAAGTTTATACAGGAAATTTCCTATTAGATAAGTTAGAAGCATGTAAACAACTAAATTCCTCAGTTAATATTACTGCTTAAATAATTATTCATGCGTAAGACTCACGGTATTTCACCCCCTGGTAAAAATTTCAAGATTTAATTCTCAAGCACTGTAGTCCACAGCCTCTCCACTTCCCCCTTCCCCCTCTAAATGGTTAGACAAAGATTTTTATTTAGTGCAGATTAAAAAAAAAATTAAGAGCAAACTTACTGCAGAATTAACCACAGCATATTCTATTCCTATTCATCACATGACAACTTCATTTGCTAACAAGCTAAATTCTTAAATTTCAAGTCCGATTGACACTTCTAAATAAATACAGAAGATTGTCAACAAGCAGCAATGTGTTTTGTAAGCTTTTTGAAAATGACGTAACACTTTTTTTTTGCAAAAAATAATGCAACATTAAGGGGAGGGTGCTTCAGAAAGTTTGCAGCTAAGAGGCTTACAACAGCGCAAATACAGCCAAGTAAATGATAAAAACAATTACATGTATGATAACTAAACAGTTTTATACAAATGCCAAAGAAACCATAACTTATTTAAAAATTCAGTCTTGGCAAATACACTTAAGACATCAAAGCCTTAATCATCCATGTACAGAAAACCTAAACTCACTTCCAAAGTGGCAGGTTAGTGCCCTACCATGTTGAACTGTAGCTTGAACACACTTAATTCAGCTTGGAAATTAATCCTACAGCATCTAAAGAGCATTTGCTACTCTTCAATCATTTTCCATTATTACTTTCCAATTAGAAGGGTAAACTATACAGCCTTATACTCCTGAATGAAAACAATGTGGAGCCAACCATAATATGTAGCACCAATTCCCATCTCTAGTTGGTGGCAAAGAGGCCAGGGGTCAAGATTAGATACCGTAGACTATGCAGTTTTGCATTACTGGAGTTTCCCAACCTGAGCACTATTGAGACAAGAGTTAAAAATGAAGTTATCACCTTTCATAACACTAAGTAATTTACCAACTGCAACTATCTATCATGTATTCTTGGTATCTTAATGTGCTTAAGCAATAATAATGCAAGAAACACACACACACACATACACACACACGTGCACACATCAATGTCTAGAGTCTAGACTAATGTACCTCCAGCATGGTATATGAAAAAGCCCAAAGAAAAAGCTGCTTGCTGAATCTCTGGAAAATGAGGTATGTAACAGAATGAGGCTTTTTCATCCATTTAGTTTCACAGTCATGTTTTCTACATATAATATTGTGCAAGACTGAAAAGATACAAAATCAAGTGAGATAATATTTAACTACTGGAGAGTGTGAAGCATATTTATCAATCTGTGATTTTAAATTTTATCTCTTAACTAAAGGTTGATTGATCTGATTCAGTCAAAAGTAGAGACCCATCGTAGAAAAAGGACAATTTATCATTTAAAACAAGCCTTAAGCTGAACCAAGATGAAAGTCAAGTATATTTCTTTCTTGAGGATCAATGCTACTCTAAGAATTGCCAGTTAGCAAATGCATTCTCAGATGCCTCAATACTACTTAGGGATGAAAACAACAACAACAAGTCTAAGTTACTTCAAATATGAAAGCAGAAACGTAATATAAAAAGTTCTGGACTCTGTTTTTCAATTCCACACATGTTTTTATGGTAGACTTCCAAAAATAACTATCCCAGGACCACAAAGAAAGCTCAGTAGTGCAAACTTTCACATTACTCCAGAAACAGATGGAGCTGGACGTGCTTTTACATTGTTGAATTGGAGTGTAGGAATATATATTTTGAGTAACAACTCACCAACAACTCATGCCAAATTAGCAATAGTGGAAACAATAAATACATTAGTTTGCTCTACTGTTATAAGAAGGCCCAATATTACGTACTCCCAACAGCTACCTATAGCAAAGCATTCCAATACATTAACTAGAAGTTTATGGTCAACTATGTAGAATTGTTTTAAGCTACGCTGTCAAAATTATTGGAGAGTGGACAAAACAAAGTGCCTTTAGCGCTTAACTTTCAAAGATGGAACTATTTCCAAAAGGCCATTAAGACTATCTATATGTTATATAGGAACCAGCAACATATAAGATATTTAAATAAAATAAGTGTCCACGCGCAAAGCAGCAAGTGTGTTTAAGACTCAAGACATTAATACTACCCACTGCCTTGCATAGCAGCTCCCCATTTGACCTATTTTGGACTTACAAATATGAAAATTGTACTAGCACCAATGGGTTTGAGCCCTTTATGGAGTGACCAACATATTCAGCTGCTTTTGAATCTCTACATTTAATTGGCAAAAATAGCTTTCCTAATACTAATGGAAGATTAAGGAACCACACTTAAAATTAAAAGTAAATCTATAGAAGAGAAGCAATGTAGCCATCTGAAGTAGGGCAGCTCTTTCTCAAACGGGAACTTGTATTCTCCTGTGACTTTAAATCCATTTCTTTAAAGCTGCACATACGATTTTAGACACTCAACAAACTGTAGGTTTCAATGAAGCCCTATGTGAGGAGGTGACACAATCTCTATATGATACAAAACACACAATTTCTCTCTGCAAATTTGAATGCACACTATTTATGTGCAGCTATTTATCGATTCAGATGTTTTTTAAAATAGCAAGCTAGAGAAATTCTGCAATGAAAAAATGGGGTTAAAAAATCCAAAAGCAAGAATAGAAACCCACATAGGTCAGGAAAGATAAAGGATTAAGAAACAAGGTTACATGAAAAAGAAGATGTAAGATTGTAAATATATGGAAATAGTGTATACATTTTGTATAAGCAAAAATAATAGATGTGAATAGGTGTAGATCTGTGTTATGATATTGTGATATTTAAAGTTGAAAAATTATATATATAATTTTAAATATATATATATTTAAAAAAAGAAACCCACATAGCTGACAAAAGAAAATATTTGCAATCTGTTGTTTCTGCCAAAGGAAATGTTACAATGCACTTGGTTAAAGGAACATCCAAACCTGCCATATTTACAATAATCTTACTTTGAATCTGTAAACAACTGCACATAAATAGTAATTATACATTCAAATTTGGAGAAAGATCTTGTGAGTTTTGTACTATGTAGAGATTATGTCACCTTTTCTTCATTTAGGGATTCATTGAAATACGTTAGTTGCCTAAACTTTCACAACTAACCAAAGTGTATAAACTTCAAATATTTCAGTACCGTTTCAATAAATGGAAGAGGGCTGGGTATTTTTATTATTATTATTATTATTTACTGTCACCAAATCGAAAATAGCAACCCATCAATATTGCCTCAGATTTTACCCGTATTTAAACAAGAAGTCACTTCAAGCTTGGTCTCTTCACCTTTCCTATTCATATTCAATTTGTTCTCATTATAGTGCATAGTTACCCAATCCATCTCCTCTTTCTTTTAGTCAAACTGTCATTCTAGATAGAATATGATCAAATGAGAAAATGTTGATAATTGCACTTTGTAACCCATTCCATACTCTGCAGGAAAACATCCACTAAAAACCTAAAACTAATTCCCTCTCCCCACTGCAACCTTTAAAGAGCACCCATTCCCACATATATGTAGATATATATTTATATATGTATAAAAAACCCCAAAAGCTATCTATTTCAGCTCACATTAAATACTGACAGGAATGATTTTTTCTTAAAAACAGATGTTTCTGATAGCATGGAACACCAAAGTCACTAAGGCCTTTTACCAATGAAAGGGAGAGGGGAGAGGAGTCAAATAACTTTCTGAAGACACTGTGGATACAATTTAGCAACAACACATTCAAAATGACGTCCAAGGTCCCAAAGCTTATCTGGAGTTTCGTACACTTTCTGCCACTGGTCATTAGCTTCATCATATTGATAAAGAGAATTTTTCCTGCTGGTTCTGAAGACGTGTTCTTCAACTGTGACTTGAGTAGCTCGAACAAACAAATTAAGTTTATTTTTCAAGACAACAAGTTTAATATATGGATTAATGGACTGATCACATGGGAAATCTTTCTTTCTAGTCCACTTGTTCAATTCAATGTCATAAGCCTCTACAGTAAACATACGTTGGTGGTTTCCACAGGTTCCAGCAATGTAGTAGATAGAGTTATTGTAGACAGCTGCCAAACCCTGGATCCTAGGCACAGTCATCGGAGTCAAGAAACCCCAATAATCTTTTCGAGGATCATAGCAGAGGAAGAATTCTCCTAAGGGACAGAAAGGAAGGGAAACTAAAATGTAAAGAACTTGCCTTAAGACACTATTAAGCAACCTCCAAAAGAAATGGATTAAGACTTCTACTTTCCTCAAAGCAACTGACCCAACAATATTAAGAACAATTTCTAATGAGCTATCAGATACTTGTGCATCATACAGAAAATTAAAGACTTATCCTAAAATATTTCTGCAAAACAATATGCAATATCAGAAAATATTTATTTACTTACTTACTTATTAACTTTGTATACTACCAAATCTCGTGACTCAGAAGCCTCTAAACTTACAGGGTTGTAAACCACATCTGTAATTTTGAGAACATTATGGACATCCCTGCAATTGTGGGTAAAGCCAATTATAATACATTCATTCACTAGAAGAAAAGCTATTTTATTTTAATACAGCTTTCAACGAGAGCAAAGTAGAACCTTTTTCAAACAAAGGAAAAGGTCTAAACTACAATCATGATAAGTCAAAATTAAACAGTAATGTTTAAAAACAATTTTAAAAACACAAAAAATGTGTTAAATTAATAAAAAATTTAATAGTAAAGTTCTTTTTAATTAGACAAACCAAATAAAGGATTGCCTTTGGCAATCTGGTCCCAAAATAGTTGTTACTATATAAAGGACTGGGTGAACAGGTATGGAATGTTTTCCAAAGGTGTGTGTGTGTGTGTGTGTGTGTGTGTGTGTGTGTGTGTGTGTGTGTGTGCGCGCGCGCGCGCATGCATGCACCTTCACACCTCTTAAGACTGGGCCACTGTCACTACAAAGGCCTTACTTCTGGCTACCAAATGAGAGCCAAATTCACCAGTGGGTCCACAAGTAGAGTCTCCCAGTTGATTTTTATACAGGAGTTTGATAATACAGAGGGAGATCATATTTTAATTAACTGAGTCCTAGGCAAAACTGGGATTGTAGCTCACAGGAAACCAATTCAGTGCCTTTCAGAACTTCTGATATGGACCCCTTCTTTAGTTATGTTATCTGTACAACGTTCCTCGTCATTTTCAAGTATCTCCGCATGACAAGTGCATTGTAGTAATAACCAATCATATAGTTGTTAAGGCACGGACCACTAAAAATAGGCTATCTGTGTTCAAGAAATATTGTAGCTGATGTATCAGCTGAAGCGAAGCATCAGCCCTTCTTGTTATTAAGGTCACCTATGCCTCTAATGACAAACTGGAATGCAAGACAATCTATATACCGATTCGTTCAGGTTGCACTACCTCATCCAATACTGACCACCATCCCATCTCTGGGCCTGAGGATCAGTACTTCCATTTTATCTAGATTCAGCTGCAGTTTGTTATTCCTTGTCCTAACTGCAGGCAACACTCAAGCACCAGTTCAACCTCTTCTGATTCATGTGGTGGTGGGGAAAAGCCAGAGCTGAATGCCATCAGCTAACTCCAAATTGCTATAGATGACCACCTCTGGCAGTTGTACGCATTGAAGAGGAGCCAAACAGCTACTCTCTGGTGATAGTCCTACACGTAGGAATGTTAACAAAGTACCTTCAGTTTGAAACCCACTGAGCCACTCCAGTGATGTGCCATAACCAGCTGTTGAGCGATTCAAGAGAGCCAACATAGGAACACTTCCCATGTCTCTCTTCTGAAATCAGGGCAACCAAAGCTATTGCTATGTTATTCAGGCATGAAGATGACATAAAATGGATCAGAGAAATGTAGCTGAATAGGCATCCTCTTCAGCAACTTGTCCAGGAACGGAATATTTGTAACTGGATGGTTTGTTTAAACTTCCAAGGTTCAGGGACAGGCTCTTCAAGGCAGTTATGCAACCCTCAGGTTAAAAGGCAGTGATTCCTCCCTGGAGGCATGCAATCATACTCTCCTTAATGGAACTTAGCAATCACACTGAATAAGGGCACAGCTAGTTACCCTATCCCTCTAAGTATCTGGCTGCAGCAAAAAAAAAAACTGATGTTACAATCTCCTAGCAGATGCGGTCCCCAAAACTCACAGGAACAGCAGTAATTGTGGCAACAAATTTAAAGTAGATAGTCATATGAAATGACTTTTCCATTTTGGCTTTCTTTTTGTAAAATAAATGATGACATGGTGTAATGTGTTGTTGTCCATTTGAGGTTGTACACCTTTAAAGAAACTGCTAAGGACCAGATGATTTTTACTGTGTCCTGATACATAAAACCATAGAACTCAAAAGAGTGTGTGCTTTCTTTTTCATATGACTGTATGTTCAGTTCTTTTCTCTAAATGCTTGACAAATCTATCCCAGTTGGCTACTGAATGGTCAGTCAAACCTTTTTAAAGGCAAAACTTGAGTAGCCTGGTCATAAAATGAGAAAACCCTGCTGGGGACAATGTGAATGCAATGATGATGGAGAAGCAAGATCTCTTCTCCACTACAGGCAAGTTTAAATGCTGACCTGAATTCACTATAAGATCCGTGCTTTAACATCCAAAATTAGTCAGTAAAGTGAGGAGAAAGAATAGCAGAAGTTTCACAAAATTTGGTCTAGAAGTTATCTACATATAAGTTAATAAAACACAAGTGTCTGTGCCTTGTTCATTAAACTGTTAACAAAATAGCAATAGCACTTAGATTTAGTATACTGCTTCATAGTGCTTTACAGTCCTCTATAAGTGGTTTACTATGCTAATAGTATCAGCATATTACCCACAACAATCTGGGTCCTCATTTTACCTGAGCTGAGGTGGCGCAGTGGTTAAAAGCAGCACTGCAAGTTCAGCTGACTGCTAGTTCAGCAGTTCAGTTGTTCAAATCTCACCGGCTCAAGGTTGACTCAGCCTTCCATCCTTCCGAGGTGGGTAAAATGAGGACCCAGATTGTTGGGGGCAATATGCTGAACTCTGTAAACCGCTTAGAGAGGGCTGTAAAGCACTATGAAGCGGTATATAAGTCTAAGTGCTATTGCTATTGCTATTGCCGACCTTGGGAGGATGGAAGGCTGAGTCAACCTTGAGTCGATCCAGATCAAACTCCTGGCAGTGGGCAGTCAGCCTGCAATACTGCATTCTAATGACCGTGACACCACAGCTCATCAAAATAAATATTATATTCATAAGCTTTTAAAATTCCAGTTCATTGGAAACGTCAACCAGTTTTATTAAAAACAAGTAGCTCCCCACTGAAAACATAAAGTAATGAAGTGCAAAATTCTTATATAATCCTGCCTATAGATCCTTCTAAAATTTAATTTTAAAATTAGTGCAAGCGTATACTTAAAAACCACTCTAAGGTATTTTATATAACATCAATGCATTTCACATCTGTATCAAGCCATATTTTAAAAAAAATAATTAAGATACTTATGCATATTCACAGGAACCGTCAACTTTATTGTCTTCTATATTTATCTTACATCACCACATTAAATCTTTTATAGCTTGTTCCACTAGCATTTAACCAAAGACAATAAATATTCACTTCTCTATGGAGAATATATTGGTTCCAGACATGCAACTGCTAATCCAGAATCCATATTATTCAGCAGACCCTAGCTTTAAGTCTATCTTTTTTGTACCTCTACAGAAAAGCTGGCACATGTACATGAGCCAACTATCACCTATTCAACACACCTGGATGTTAATAATTTGGGGAGGATGAGTCAGAAAGCATTCAGTAGAAACCTTTCCATTTATTGTGCAAGCAGCATTTAAATGTTTGGTACAAATAACAGAAAACAAAATAATAGTTCAGCTGTAGAAATAAAATTTTATCTCCTTTGGTTTACTGACTTCATGAAAGCTGAGTACTGATATTATCACAACAACTGCAATTTTTATATTGTGTCTTTTAAGATACAAACCAAGTAGTTTAAAGCAATACTTTAGAATGCTTCCCACATCTTAATTAATGGTAATGACCGTGTGAGGAGAAAAGGAGTCCAGTAGAAGCAGGCTTCTAAGATGTCTTCAGATTCAGACGTTCATGTGAAAGGTTTGCAAACCAAATATGTAAGTTAAACAAAAACAATTTGAAGACTGTTGGACAAGCTCAACTAGGAATATACTAGGATGAGGATGACATTTATCTCCTATCTTCACTATAGTTCCATCTGAATTCAGTCCTGACTGCTATTCACAATTGAAGGAAATATTAACTAGTGCCAAATAGGAGTTTCCTTTCTATGCAAATAGGTGGTGTGTGTATATGTAGGTGTGTTGGGAATGGGATGATGATAGTAATTCAGATTAGGTTTGTGGTGAGGGCACAGGGTTAATACTCTTTGTATCAGAATCCTGAAATTGTGTGAGCTTCTTGCTCTCCTCTCTTTTTATTGCTAATTATTAAATATATCTGACCTTCAATAATCCAAACCATGGACTATTGGCCCATGGGGAATTCTGAAAGTTGCCTAAAAGTAATAAAGTTGCTATGGTTGAGAAACACTGGTCCAAACATTAAGAAATTTGAAAAGAAAAAGCAAGATGAATGACGGAATATCACTTTCAGAAGTAGAACTATGTATAATACCTTTAAATAGCATTCAATTATACTTCTGTCAGTGGCTCTCCTTATCACCTACAGAGTTAAGTAATTCCTATTGTAGGTTATATCAGAACATCTCAACAGTAAGCCAAAATATTATCATGTATAAAAACAAGTGATAGGCACCATAGCATAATTTACCTCTGCCTGTACTGTAGGATATGAATAGGATCATCCATCCTGAATGGTACAATTAACAGGGAAACTACCGGCAATGATCAAGATCTAATGAAATTACTCTCTTCTTCCAATACTTCAATTATCAGTGCTAACTTCAAATCTCACCATATCCCCACACACAAAGCATCTTACCCTGTAAAACATAGATATTGTCTTTATATTCCACAGCATTATGAAACTCCATTGCTACAGGCATTGGACAGACAGCTGTCCAGCAGTTCTCTCGACCATCGTAACATTCCACGGATTTCAGGGAGTTGCGCCCATCTCCTTCATAAACTCGACCACCTATTGCGTACAGTTTACCACAGCAATGAACCAGTTTGCAACCTATCCGGGCACGAAGCAGCGGAGATTTAGGGATCCATTTATTGCCGGAGTGATCGTAGAGCCAAAAATCACTTTCTGCTCTGTGGTCTATGGAAACCTCACTGCTGCTTGGTCTGTATCCTCCAGCAATATAAATGTCATTGTCAGGTGAGACGAGAATTCCAACTTCTCTTAAATCATTAGGCGGTTTGCATAGTTTGAACACTCTCCCTGTAATGGAGTCTAAACAAGGCACTGTTTGTTTCTTTCCTGAGTGTTTGTGGGCAGCATCAAAGCAGATGATCATTTCTGAAGCAGTCATTCCAAGCCTCTGGGTATAGCCATTGGCACCACTTTGTTCTTTCTGTACACAGTTTTGGGCTATAGCCTGTGCAAACATGGGAGGAATTTCCTCTATGAATGCTTCATCGAGTAGGGGCATACGGATGCATTTGGCAAAAATTTCTGGCAGATGGTCTTCTCTTTTACTAGGCTCATGCTCAAACCACCTTATAATGCTTTCGTAGACATGCTCTTCTTTGTCAACATTTAAATCATTGCTGTCCAATATGCTTACAAGTTGGTCTTTCCTCAAGTGGAGAAACTCTTGTTCTTTGGTGACACTCAGGAACTTTTTGCGAATGTAATCTTGTGAACTGATTTTCAATTCCTGATGTCCATAGTGATCAGCAAAAATAAACACCCCAATGGAGTTCTGTGGGTCCAAGTGACTGATCATATATTTAGCACACTGATCCTGAATGGAAGGGATCTGGAAGATACTAGCTGCAGTGAACAAAGCTTGGACGTTGGCCTCTGTCAATGTTATTTTGGAGGTGTATGCGTAGTTCAGTACTAAATGCATGGATTCTGCTTCAACACCAACAATCCGAACTTCTTTCTGGGTACTCTCAGTAAGGCCACTAGTGAACATAGATCTATAAAATGAGGATATGCATACAATTAATAAAAAGTACAATTAATATATCAACCATCATTTCAACTGTTATTAATACTCACTTTTTTTTCTTTGCAAAATACATTAGACTTTAAATCAGTCAGCAGAATCCTGATTTTGTTAAGATCTTACCATTAGATTTTTAACACATTTGAGAGTTACAGAACACTTGCTTATATGCATGCTACTGCTAAAAATAAGGATTGCAACATGGATAATCAAAATGCCTTTTGCAACCACTAAGAGAGAACTGCCTATGCTGTCTGGATTTTCTATGTACCTGTTCCCAATAATCCAGACTAAAACGTTTGCAGCTCCTGCCTCAATAAATTCAGTGTTTTCTTACATTTTGCATACCATGGAAACTTCAGAACAGCTACATCATGATTACCTGAAGAGTTGTTATTAGCAACTGGCTTATTTATATCACAAAGCACAGGTTTGGCTTGGTAAAAGTCATGAGAATACTCGAACAAGGAAGTATCTTTTTAACCCTGAAGAATTAAGCTACAACCCTAGAAAGATTTACCAACATTAAGTCCCACTGAATTCTAAAAAGGCTTCTAATGAGATATGTATAAGATTATAATAAAGGTGTTGAGGTAAACAAACATCATAGTTGTAGCAGGTTGGGATGAGTTTTGATGTGTAGTACAGAATAATTAATGTTATTTAAAAACAACTATTCAGCTTTTTTTTCTTTCTTGAAGTGACTCAAACTGGACAGTTTTGGGGTTTAGTAACTGTGGTCTGATAGATTTCCTGGTATTTTGCTGGTTACTGTGACGGTCACCTTCAGAAGAAATTGGCTGTCTCGACCACGGTCACTAAACTCTGCAGCTCAACATTGCACAATAAATACAAGTGTGAAAGCTTATTCCAGTATAGCCTTCCAATTGCTTTGAACACAGAAGTATAGTATGTGGGATGAAATTATTGGAAACAGATTACATCCAAAACATTTTACAATATTCCTTGTAAAAATAGCACTTGTAGGAGGTGCTATAATGGATGATTCAGACTTTAAAAATTCCCAATGTCACATTATTTAACAGAATAATAGAATTAGAAGGGACCTTGGAGGTCAAGCAGAAGATCTCAAGCAGGAGATCTTATACCATTTCAGACAAATGGTTGTCCAGTCTCTTCCTAAAAACTTCTAGTGTTGGAGTACCCATAACTTCTGAGGAAAGTTGTTCCACTGTTTAATTGTTCTAACTATCAGGAAATTTCTCCTTAGTTCAAAGTTGGTTCTCTGCTTGATTAGTTATCATCCATTGCTTCTTGTTCTGCCTTCAGGTGCTTTGGTAAGATAAACTATGTGAAATGGTTTAGAATAATATTTTTGGCATCAAACCAAAACAGGGCATCCATTCACAAGAACATTACCCAGGCATTTCACACACACTATGGTGTTACTTGTGGCAACTGTTTAGATCGTTTTATGGGTTTTATTATTCTTACAGTGTTTAATGCATATCTGCACTTAGTATAGAAATGTAACTAACAAAGGAGAATATTTGTAGCTCAGAGTTGACATGAGGAGTCCTTGGTGCTCTCTGAGCTTGCTTGTTTTCTTGCAGACGTTCATTACCCAAACTAAGTAACATCACCCGACTGATGATGTTACCTAGTTTGAGTAATGAAACGTCTGCAAGAAAACAAGCAAGCTCAGAGAGCACCAAGGACTCCTCAGAAATGTAACTTATTAATCTCTCCCCTTATGGGGAGAAGAGTAATTCGGATAAGAATTTATGTTGCTAAGTTATGCGGTCATAAAGCATGATGTCACATAATGGTGTCATGTAATAAAGGCAATCCCAGAACTTCCTGCTGCTGTCATTAACCAAATTCCACCAGTCATTAACTGAAGACCCATCCCATGAAAACCATTCTAGGCTTGGTTTCTCCTAACCCCAGCCTCAGTTCTTCCAAGGTAAGGGACTGTTCAACTGCCCCCAACAATTATCCCCCACCCAAGGCTCCAGTGCCGCTTACCATGCTGAGGCTCAGAGACATGCCCCTTTTGCTGGCACAGATGGTATAGACCAATTCTATCGGGGTGAGCCAGTTCCATATATTTATATTTCCAAATATATTTATAGGTGTACAACAATTATTTTAGAAGAGAAGCTTGCATTTGCACCTTCCCAGCTCCAAGTGCCTGCCAGCTCTGCTTTGGCTCACCCCTTTCTTTTCTCTATCTCAAAGGAGGCATAATTCACATTAACTTTTGCTATTCCTGGCCTTTTCCAGTGATGGGGTCTGCAAGTGCCAAAGTAATGGTGATGCCAAAGGCATCACTAGAAGTCCCACAGACCTGATTAATGTACTGGATCAGATCTGAAGAAAAGATACTTTCAACTCAATAACCAACTGTATGGCAAGAGGTTCATATTAATCTCAAAAACTCTTTCCTGTGGCTGCGTTAGGAAACCTAAGCACATTAAATGTTATTCTTTGCTTATCTGTTATATTTGAGTTTTAAACAGTCAATTGTAATTTCTAACAACTTTCTAAGCTGGGAACTTATTAAATAACATTCTGTCATGTTATAAAACATGTGAAAAGCACATTTACAATACATGTGAGCCAACTTCTACAAGTTGTCACAAATTGTAGAAATATCCAAGATGCCCTGCAAATAAGTTTGGAAAAATACTTATAGACCCTGAACATTCAGAAGTCAAGAAATGAAGCAGTTAAAAATAGCCAAACTACTTTAACAGCTTTAATTCCTACGTTAATGTTGTAAATAAAAGAATGCTAGTATATGTTAGAGCAGTGGTTCCCAAAGTGGGCGGTACCACCCCCCGGGGGGCGGTGGGAACCCTTAGGGGGGCGGTGAGAGGCAAGGGTGGCAACAGGGGGGCAGTGAGAGGGGCCAGGGGGGCGGTAGGTGGTAGGTGGTTCGCCATGCTTTTGCACTTGAAGCTCTCTTGCGTTCCTCGCTCTTGTGTGCAGGGCAGCCCATTCTGAAAGAAAATGTGAGATGTTTTCTTTCAGAATGGGCTGCCCTGCACCAAAGAGCATGGAATGCGACGGAGTTACAAGTGCTAGGTATGATGCCCGTCTCGCGGCCCACCCAGCCCCCATCCAGCCCCCGCCCAGGCTCCGCTCCGCCCCGCCCTGCTCCACCCCGGTCCGGCCCGCTCCGCACGACTGGTCACCCCAAACTGCGTCCCACCACGCGATGGGTGTCCTACCTAGCACTTGAAGCTCTCTCGCGTTCCTCGCTCTTGTGTGCAGGGCAGCCCATTCTGAAAGATAACGTGAGATGTTTTCTTTCAGAATGGGCTGCCCTGCACCCAAGAGTGTGGAATGCAACGGAGTTACAAGTGCTAGGTACTGAGCGCGGCACGAGGGAAGCCGACCACTCCCGAAGCTGCTCGGGTGAGCGCTCGTAGACCCATGGGAAGGCCCCGCTGCGGAACCTGCGCGTGCGCGGACTTTCCTGCCCGGTGTCCCCGTCGCCTAGCAACCCGGCATGCGCAATTCAGCAGGCTCCTCTCCGGCATGGTGCACCCGCGGATCTCAGCCCAGCTGCCCCCCGACATCGACCCCACCAAGGCGCCTGTGGCCTTCGGCCGCCGAGGCCTCCCCAAGCTCAATGAAGAGCTGCAGCACCCCGAGCTGCTGACGCGGCAGCCAGCCTTGATGGCGCTCTGTGACCTGGTGCACGACCCGGAGAACGCTTACCAAGCCATCGGCCGTGAGCGGTGGTGGCGCCCTGGGCACGGCTGGCGGGAGGGAAGGGAAGGGAGGGAAGAAGGAAAGAAGGAAAGAGAGATGGAGAAAGGAAGGGAGGGAGGGAGGGAGGGAGGGAGGGAGAGAGAGAGAGAGAGAGAGAGAGAGAGAAAGAAAGAAAGAAAGAAAGAAAGAAAGAAAGAAAGAAAGAAAGAAAGAAAGAAAGAAAGAAAGAAAGAAAGAAAGATAGATGATAGGAAGGAAGGAAGACAGAAAAAGAAAGGAGGGAGGGAAGGGAAGGGAAGGGAGGGAAGAAGGAAAGAAAAAGGAAAGATAGAAAGAAAGAGCTAGGGAGGGGGGAAGGAAGGAAGGAAGGAAGACAGAAAGAAAGAGAAAGAAAGATGGTAGGAAGGAAGAAAGAGACAGAAAAAGAAAGGAAGGAGGGAAGAAGGAAAGAAAAAGGAAAGAAAGAAAAAGAAAGATGGTAGGAGGAAAGACAGAAAGAAAAAGAAAGAAAGAAGGGGGAAGGTAGAGAAGAAAGAAAGAACGAAAGAAAGACTTATGACCACAATTGAGCCTAACATTTTGGTTGCTAAGCAAGAGCATTGTTAAGTGAGTTTCACCACACTTTACAAGTTGGCCACGCCCACCCAGTCACCTGACCACTAAGCCATGCCCACCTGAAGGGGTGGGGTGGGGGGCGGTGAGGATGAGTTTGTAGCACCAAGGGGGCGGTGGACTGAAAAAGTTTGGGAACCACTGTGTTAGAGGAAAACAGACAGTTCAAATGAATTAATCTGTTGCCCATTCTGTCTCTCACAAACACACATATAAACACCAGAACAAAAATACATTACTTACAATACAAATAATACACTAAAAATAAAATATTATATACCTAAAGTAAGGACTGATTGCAGCAAGGACATTTCGATGACAGGAAAATGTTTTCCCATGATCCACTTCTACCACAATATCTGTCAGCTGTCCTTCATCGTACATCATTTTGAGCTGTTGGAGAATGCTACAAGCATGAAAGGGATCCATCCCACCAATGGCTATGCTTGAAGAAGGAGTTCCATACAATGTTTGGGTAAATTTGCTTTGTTCTGGTGAAAAAATTGAAATAAATGAACTTGAGAAAGAATGGCACATATTATGATCAATTCCCATGGATCAAGACGTGAACCGTATTTCATTACATGTGAATGCTGGAAAATATTCTGTACACCAACAACAGTAGAGGTATCTTCCCAAAGTTTGCCAAACAACACCTCACACCCTAAGCATTTGTTTAAAAAAAATTATCTGCACAATTCTAATTTCTGAATGTTGAAAAAAAGCAAACCTCAGTACAATGCTAGGATATCTCTTCAAGATTATACATTGAAAATATTATTTTTATCATTCTGCAAACAAGAAAAAACAAGAAATATATTAGAGGACATTGCATTATTATTATTTTAAGATCCAATCATTTTAGATTGTATTTTTCTATACTTTATATTCCCTTGCTCTTATGTGTTCATTATGTTCTGACTTGCAACTCTTTTCCATAACAGAGTAACAGAATAACTGAGTTGGGACCTTGGAAGTCTTCTAGTCCAATCTCTTGCTCAAGCAGGAAACCCTATACCAGTGATGGCGAACCTTTTTTTCCTCGGGTGCCAAAAGTGCATGCGCGTCCGCTATTGCACATGCGCGAGTGCCCACACCCATAATTCAATGCCTGGGGAGGGCAAAAACGGCCTCCCACTCCCCCACGGAGGCCCTCTGGAGGCCGGAAATGGCCCATTTCCCAACTTCTGGTGGGCCGGGTAGGCCCATTTTTTGCCCTCCCCAGGCTCCAGAGGCTTCCCTGGAGCCTGGGGAAGGCAAAAACGCCCTCCCCCGTCCCCCGGAGGCTCTCTGGAAGCCGAAAACACCTTCCCAGAGCCTCCGTGCAAGCCAAAAATCAGCTGGCTGGCACGCACATGCGCGCTGGAGCTGAGCTAGGCAATGGCTCGCATGCCGGCAGATATGGCTCCGCGTGCCACCTGTGGCACGCGTGCCATAGGTTCGCCATCACTGCCCTATACCATTTCAGACAAATGGTGTCAAATCCCCTTCTTAAAAACCTCCAGTGTTGGAACACCGACAACTTCTGGAGACAAGTTGTTCCACTGATTAAATGTTCTGTCAGGAAATTTCTCCTTAGTTCTAGGTTGCTTAGTTTCCATCCATTGCTGCTGCTTCTGCCTTCAGGTACTTTGGAGAGTAGGTTGATCCCTTCTTCTTTGGGGCAGCCCCTTAGATATTGGAACTCTGTTATCATGTCACCCCTAGTCCTTCTTTTCATTTAAACTAGACATACCCAACTCCTGCAACCGTTCTTATGTTTTAGCCTCCAGTTCCATAATTATCTTTGTTGCTCTTAGAGTCTCAACATCTGTTTTTATATTGTGGCGACCCAAACCGGATGCAATATTCCAAGTGTGGTCTTATCAAGACATTATAAAGTGGTAATAATAATTAATGTGATCTTGATTCTATCCCTGTTAATGCAGCCTAGGACTGCACTGGATTTTTTGGCAGCTGCAGCACGCTGCTGGCTCATAGTTAAGTGATTGTCCACTAGGACTCCTGTCCACCTAGCAACTTGAAAGCATGCAAATGCAAGTAGATTAATCATACCACTTCAGTTGAACGGTAACAGTGTTCCATGTGCCTTTGGCATGTAGCCGTGCTGACCACATGACTACAGCAAATGCTGAGTAAATGCTGACTGCCTCGGCCAAGAAATGGAGATGAGGATCACATCCTAGAGTTGGACACAATTGGACATGGAAACCTTTACCTTTAATCTTTTACCAGTAAGACTCCAAGATCCCTCTCAGAGTTTCTACCATTGAGCCAGGTATCACCTATTCTGTACCTGTGCATTTGGTTTTTCTTACCTAAATGTAAAACCTTACTTTTCTCACCATTGAATTGCATTTTCTTAAGATAAGGTCCAGTGTTAAGTCTATCAAGATCAGTCTGTATCTTGAGTTTATCTTCTGGAAGGTTGGCTATTCCTGCCAGCTTGATGAGTTCCTCTTCTACCTGCTCCTCTAAATCATTTATGAAGACATTGAAGAGTACTGGGTCGAAGACAGAGCCTTGAGATGCCCCACTGCATATTTCCCTGCTTGTAGATGCAGTTCCATTAATGACAACACGTTGAGCACGGTTAGTCAGCCAATTATGAATCCATCTGGTGGTGTTGTTGTCTAACCCACATTTTTCTATCTTATCAAGTATATGTTGTGGTCTAGTTTATCAAATGCCTTACTGAAGGCCAAGTAAATCATATCCACAGCATTTCGCTGTCCACTAATGTTGTCACATTAGGACAAAGGAATGCAACAAGTTCACCAATTTTATCAGAAGAGTATCTTATTGATGCTGCACTTTCAAAAACATGAAATAGGCTTAAAACAATAGGATGCATATGAGAAAACTAGTAAAACTAGTAAATGTCAAAACCTTTTGTTGATAAAATATCTGAATCTGCTTCAACTTTAGACTTCAGCTTTGAGATTTAAGTGTGTCTTTAAAGCAACTATTTCTGTAATTATACAGGGGTGTGGGGGAGGGATGTTTGATTTTCTTCTGCCCCCATGCAAGAATGAGAAAGTATTGTTTGTTTGGTTAATTCTGGCTGATAAGAGCTACCAGAGGAAGTCTTAACTAATTAGGTGACAAATATTGTTAATACTTACAGTAATTGAAAGATTACATTATTTTCTAGAATAGTGCTGTAAAACACTTGCGAAAGAAATCAGCATTAAATCCCACTATCACAGATAACTAGTGTATTATTTCCAGTCTTTCTTTTTTCAATAGGATTTTAGAGCTAGTGATAACACCTCAACTCCTTCAGTGAAGCAGATTGCAGGAAGCACTCCAAGTTGGGCTTGCACCTGGTTTGACGATAGGACTTTATTTATATTTCACATGTTTGGACCACCCATAGAGTAAGAAGGCTAACTCTAGGAATTAGCCAAAGGAAAGAACATTCTATATACCTCATGTTATCTCACTGAAATGCTATTTAGGATCTAATTCTACAATTATTATTTGTCTGATTGCTCTCAGAAAGTAAAAGGGGGTGTATACCCAGATTTATCACCATAAACCTATTAATACAGTGGTTCTCAACCTGGGGCTCGTGACCCCTTTGGGGGTCGAACGACCCTTTCACAGGGGTCAGGAGACTTCACCTGTACTCCGCCATTTGGGTTCTTTTACCCTCTGTGCATGCGCAGAACTCTTTGTGCATGCACAGAGGGTAAAAGAACCCAAATGGCGGCGGGGGTCGCAGCAGCGGGCACGGCAGCAGGGTGGGTAGTGGTGGGGGCACAGGGGCGGGGCACGAGGTGCGGCATTAGGAAGGTTGAGAACCACTGTATTAATAGGTACAATGCTTCTATATTTACAGTACTTATTTTTAACTGAAATAATCAACATGCCATATAAATTCTCAGAAATCAAAGTACTAATTTTCAGTGGAGTCAAGACTAATTGGAAGAGGAAGTAGCATACTGATGTTGGGAGATAAATAAATCTCCCTTTGTCTTAATGTAAAATGCTGATTCTCATGGGTAACTTATTAGTATTAGGGGTTAACAATTATTTAATCGATATTTATTTATAATAAATTTTATATACCACTATTTCCTAAGACACAAAGCACTCTTAGGAAAGAGGTGGTAAATAATCACCAAAATAACATAGAAAGTATAAGGTATATAATAGATAAATAACATGGAAATTCAAATAAAAATGCAAAATTAATTAATAGTAATTATGACACCATTAGCACCCAAATATTTTGTGAAGTAATAGGTTCTTAACTGCCCTCCTAAAAGTCAAGAAGTCAGTCACACTCTATACTCCAAAATACAATGTGTTTCAGAGTTTGGAGGCAACTACAGAGAAAGTGCATCACTAAAACCCCCAGACTCCTTAATGGCACCCTCAAAATGTCCTTATATATTAATTTACTGATACTTTCTTGTCTTGCTCATTAGGATCTCAAGAGAAACACTTGCTGAGAATTGCAAGCTAATTACCCTGTTTCCCCCAAAATAAGACATTCCCTGATAATAAGCCCAATCAGGCTTTTGAGTGTATGGCAACAAGGCCAAGGGCTTATTTCAGGGTTCAAAAAATATAAGACAGGGTCTTATATTCAGAAAAACACGGTAGATGGCCACTTGGTCACATTCAACAGGGTTCCCTTAATTCTCTAAACTTCAGCTTTAAATATTTTTTCAAAGTAAATATTTTCATCCAAATTTTTTTATCAGTGCTTGTGAAAATACTGAAGTGTATTGAATGTACATTCAGCTTTTTAGGATCAATTATCAACAGTAAAGTAACCAGCAGTTCAGAAATATGCTACAAAGTAGTGATGAAGACCTTGTAAAAGTCTTGTCCACACCTACAAAAATCAAAATCATGCAATGATTTTTTTTTCTACGATACTTTATGGACATGAAAGTTGAAAGATGTGGAATAAAGAGTGTGTTGAACTTCAGTGTGGGAGAAGACTCCCAAGAACGGATGGCTGTCCTGTCCCCCCTAAATTCAAACAAATAGATCATATAAGAAAATTAATCCAGAGTTCTCACTTGAGGCACAAATGACCAGCTGAAACCATTTTATTTGGGACACTTCATGTGAAGAACTTGGCTTTTCTGAAGTCTGTATCTGAGAAAAGGGGAAGAAAATATAGATAACCACCGACAAAGTGGATGGACTTAGTTACAGTGATGAGGAGTGCACTGTTGGAGACTTGAAGGGTCAGGTTTGGAAAAGATTATCCTGGAGAAAACCAGTGTTTGTGGTTACTAAAAGTCAACATCAACCTGACTGTACATAATGTATGAATTACAAACCATACATTTTCTATGTTCTTTGACAATATGATGTTAACTCTAAAGGACATCTCAGAAGTGGCTGATGCAGAGATGTGAAGGAGAGCCTATTCTGTGTGCATGGAGCACAACAAGATTGCTGAAGGTCACCCAGTAAGAATTTACAAAATACCAAGATCTTGTATTTGACAATGATTAACATTCCTTTATTGAAGATGGATAGAGGAATTCATTTATGTCAAAAGAAGGACTTAAAACTTCTGTCTTCTGTCCCATCTTTAAAACCAAGTCACTGCTCTCTGTAATCCAAAAAAATGCTCAAATCCACATATTCAGTTTTCTAAAGTAAGAATAGGGCTGTATTCCTCCTAAATGAAGTAAGCTATCATTTTGGGTATGCTGTTGACCCTCATCTATTTGTCAACTTGCAAGGGTAGTTTTAACAAGAATCATGTATGATGTGAACTGGTAAAATATGATAAGCATTATTCATGCAGTGTGCTCTATAAAACCCTATCCCAGGAAAATGTCCCAAATATGTAATTGGCAAACAATGCAGCAACTAGGCTGCAACTTACAAGGGATCATATACCTATATGGAAAGAACTGTATAGGCTATCAAATACTTCTTGGCATCATTTAAAACAATTGGTACTAACCTTTAAGGCCTTATGTGAGTCAAGAGGACTTTATCTTGCTTTACTCAGAGAATATGAAATGCTTTCATTTGGGAGTTGTATCTGGCATTGTCTTCTCAGAATGTAGAAAATATTTTTGCCAACTGATAAATGGTTAATGGATTTTGGTGTGAATTTTGGCTTTTTATTTGTTAGCAGACTTGAACATGCAACATAGATGATGAAACAATAACAGAATAATGCATCGACTCTTAGCACATCACCAGAAAGAACACCAAGTTTAGAAATATTTCAGAATATCTGGCAAAATGACAACCAAGCAGTATTTCAATATAAAACCTGGTTTGGTGGTAAAGAAATGAAAGAAGCCAGTATTCCAAGAGAAGACAGATGACGTGCTTGAGGATTTTGCAAATCAGGTTCTGCCGCTTTTTAATCTAGAGCATACATTCTGGTAGTAATATACATAAAGGCAAGATACTCTCAGGCGAAGCTCAACTCCTGGTGACTGTAATTTTTGTGGCAATTTTATGTTATGGAAATGTCTTACTTTCTTACTGAAAAAACAAGAAGAAAAAAAACAGAAAAAGTCAAGTATTGACCTACTTGTTACAACAAGGAATGCTAGAATGGCACTTTAGTGGGAGTATTTTATACTTTGCTGCTTTGCCTTTTGGAATTGCATAGAATGCCTGAGAAATGTGTGAATTATTAAGTATTTTATACTCTGACATCTCATTTTTGGCATTCTCTAACTTTCCTAGGCATGCTACAAAATGCCTAACTTTGATGGTAACAGAAAAACCTCTATACATATTAGCTATAAATGTATCTTCTTCTAGGGGTTCAGGAGAATGCATAATGTGAAAGGCATGTGGAAAGGCAAGGACACTCTCAATCCCAGACCTCCCTTGGCTAAACCACAGAATCTGAAAGGGAGCTGTAGTTTGCACATGTAGATTTGCTCAGTACAGGGAAGTCTGGGATTAAGGGGGCAGGATGGAGATACAGGGCATGGGGCAAAAGAGGAAGCACAGGACCACCAATCTGCACTCTTTTTACCCCCTCTTTCCCCCCCCCCCATGTGCCTTCAGAACAAAATCCAACTTCTCTCTGTCCTACTATTTGTAAATTGTGAGATTAAAAAAGGGTGTGTCTGTCTGTCTGTCTGTAACTCTCATTAACTTCCTGGTTTCAAACATGATCTAATTAGCCCTCTTGAAACTCCTATCAGAGAAGGTGGCTTCTAAACTCCTATTTTAACTTCTTCGTTATCTCTGATGAGGTTCCACTCCAAAAACAAAAGGCTTCCTCTTTCAAAATTACTGTATTTTCATTTCTAGAGAGAGGAACCTGTGGCTTGACCCCCCCCCCCCCGCCCCCGTTACTGAGCTACAACTTCTGGCAACCATCAGCCATGCTGGCAACAGGTACTCCCCGCAGCCGGTTTTTATTTTAATTTTTTCCCCTCTAACCCAAATTTAACACCTCGGTGCTAATGGGACTAAAAAACGGAAGCCCCCCCCCTCCTTCTTTCAGCGCCTCTCCAAGACGAATTGCCACGCAAAACAGACTCCCTCGGGAGATAAAAGGTTTCTAGTCCTCATTGAGCGATGAAAGTCTGTCAGAAAACGCCGGGTTACTTCTGAAAGAAAGAAACACCCCACCACCACCACCACCCGATCTATAGCATTTCTTTCCCTGGATGACAGCAGGGGTTACGCTCGCCTAAAATACCCCCACCCAAGTATTATCATAAAAGCCTACGGCGACCACCACCTCTATATTTGGGGGGGAGGGATAGTTTTTTTGGGGGGGTCATTAACAAGAGTTTGAAAGAAAAGAGCAAAGCGCCCTCCCTCCCTCACTCGAGCCACCCCTCCCCACTCATTGTGGGACACCTCACAAAGAGGGTCGCTCAGGATCCCACGAGAGGCATCCCGCCCGGCTCTCTTCCTCCTCCTCCTCCTCCTCCTCCCTCCTCCCCACCGGGCAAGGCCTCGAAAGCCCCTCGCCCGCCCCCCCTTCCCCAACCGCCTGAAGGCTCCAACCCGCCGTGCCCACCTCCTGTGACAGCCATACTGCAGGGGAGGGGAAGGCGGGCCTCAAAAGAGTCTGCCGCTACCGGAGGAGAACCGCCGCGGCTCCCGCCTTTCCACCTCCGTCGGCCGCAGAAAAAACGCTGCCGCCGCCTCAGTGGTGCTCGCCGCCTCTGTCGGCTCGGCAAAGAACGCCCCACCAGCGCTAGCCGAGCCGGGATTGGCGAGCGGCGGCTCCGGAGAGGTTACTGGGAATTGTAGTTTTTCTTTTCCCTTTAGCGCCCTCCGAAGGTCCAGATGTCAACGTCCCGCGAATTGCACACTGGGAGTTGTGGTCCTTTTCAGGGCAAGCCTCTGTCCATCAATGAATGCTCTGTTTCGCAGGGCTGTGACTTCTCTGCTGCTGCTGAAATCTTCATTTAAGACAGTTCTTAGGGCGGGGGCTTGGGGTGGGGGAAACATGTCTCTTAATGTCTATGGAGATTCTCAGTCATCCAAGTCATGGTTGTCCCAAAAAGGTGCTTTTGTTCAAGAGGCAACTGGACTTTCTGGTTTTTCTTTGAAGACGTTTCACTTCTCATCCAAGAAGCTTCTTCAGCTCTGACTGGATGGTGCTCCCCACCATTCAGTCAGAGCTGAAGAAGCTTCTTGGATGAGAAGCAAAATGTCTTCAAAGAAAAACCAGAAAGTCCAGTTGCCTCTTGAAAAAAACCACCATTGGTGTATCTCTTCTTTGTCTCTGGCCATGCTAGCTGCATCATGAGAAGCACCAGGTTGTCATCCACAATAATGGACTGGGTGAGGAGGGCTCAGGATGCCCAGAGCAAATTGAAGAGTTGTTTTTTTTAATATGACCGGGGGTGGGTAGGCTAGCCAATGGTTGCACTGCTATGCCCTCCATGGTACTCAGATTTAGGAAATGGGTGATTGCTGAGTAGCAGCCACATGCCTTAACCATTAGACCAAGGGTCTCCATACTTGACAATTTTAAGAATTGTGGACTTCAACTTCCAGAACTCAACCAATCATGCTGGTTGGGGAATTCTGGGAGCTGAAGACCACCACTCTGAAAGTTGCCAAGTTTGGAGACCCCTACATTAGACCATTCATTGGCCATTCATTGACACAAATGGCTATCTCATAAATACCTAAATATAGAACCATAGAGGATTCTCCAAGAAACTTTTCTAGCCTTCCCCAGTCAAATATCTTGAAGTTCAGCTATCATTTCTACTCAGCCCACCCAGCGGGAGTTGAAATCTTACACATTTGAAGGACACCAAGTTGGGAAACCTATTTTATCTATCTGATGATTCTTTGTCTGGGCAGAACAATGATTAAGTCAATTACATATCAGTCCTACTTCTTGTAACAGAAATCCAATCAGTATATTCAAAATAGAAATCATACTGCATAGATCACTCAGTAAAAAGATGTGACCATTATGCATTAGGACAATGTAAAGTTTTGAAGGGATGCTTCAGTTTTGACAAAGACGTCTTTGAATGACTGCATCAAAAAGATTCATGGATCAAAGTTCAATATACTAGTGAATTGAATCAGATGATTGCAAAGCATCTTACAAGTTCAATAAATGATTTGATTCTGGGATTGTTACAAACAATATACAGCATTGTAACTTTACTTCTTTATTTGAAGAATGCTGGAGTTGATGAGTTATCTGATACAGATATGAGTTGCCAGCTAATGAATTTTATTTTCTAAACAAACCCTGTTATAAGGTTCTTAGACTTGGAATAATTTTATTGTCAAATTTGGATGTACACTAATCGACATACATTAAAATGAAATTTCATTGCATACAGCTCTCAAAGGGTCACCCAATATACACTACATAAACTTGACAAAAATATAAATAAATGAATAAAAATCTTCAATCTTGCTTTAGAATTAAGTTTTGTCACTGCAGCCTGTCCAACCTGGCACCCAGTAAAATCCACTGAGATCATTCCTAGAAAGAAAGAAATTTTCCACTAACTAAGCTAATTCTCCAGTCAACCCTGAACAGATTAGAGGCAGAAAATGCATCACCCCATAAATGAAAGTCAAGTGAGGTTTTTTCCACTGGCACATAAGCTTGGTATCTTAGACAGACATTTGTGTGTGTGTGTGTGTGTGTGTGTGTGTGTGTGAAATCTACCCTCTAAACCAGTTTCTCAAACTTGGAAACTTTTAAGATGTGTAGACTTTGACTACCAGAATTTTGTTCTAAATCATTTTTACAAGTGTTTATTCTTAAATTGGGATAAGGTTATCTTAACCATGAATTCAGAAAAAAAAGGTGCTCTATACTAGGGGTGGGTTCTAACTTACCTTGCTGCCAATTCGCTTCCTCCCGTGCTGTGTGGCCATGCCTCGTGGGCGCTTTGCACGTGTGTGAATGTGCAGTGCCAAAAATTTGCAAAAAAATCCCCAAAAAAAGCCAAAAACAAGATGGCGGTGCATGCGCAGTGCCAGAAACTCAGCTTCTGTGCATGCGCAGAAGAAAAAAATCAGCAAAAAATAAAAAAAAATTTTTTTCAAAAAAAAAATTTCCCCCAAAAAATGGCGGCGTCCACGGACCGGCACTGACAGAACCGGCTCCATGATGTCACCAGTGGTTTGCTACCGGTTCTATAGAACCAGTGCGAACTGGGAGGAACCCACCTCTGCTCTATACTTAAAAATATGGAGGTTGCTTTGTTGACTTTTCCTCATCTTGTTACCTGTAGCTTTAAAAAAAATGCAAGGGTATGCTTTTTAAAAATTAATGCAAAACTCTTTATCCAGGCTCTGGTGGACTGGTGCAATAAAAGTAACCTGATTCTAAATGTTAATAAAACAAAGGAGGTCATTGTAGATTTTAGAAAGAGTCGGCATAGTCAAAGTCCACTCAGTATCAAGGATGCAGCTGTAGAGGTGGTCAACGGTGTTAAGTATCTGGGAGTGCAGATAACTAACAATCTGAATAGGTCTCGCCACATGTCATCCTTAGTGAAGCATGCAAACCAGCGTCTGCATTTCCTGCATCGGATGAGGAGAGCACATCTTTCTCCTTCTGTCCTGGCCACTTTTTACAGAGGCACGATTAAGAGCATTTTAACAAACTGCATCACTGTTTGGTTTGGTGGCAGCAGTGCCTCAGATAGAAAGTCCATACAGAGAGTGGTAAGGACAGTTGAGAAGATTATAGGAAGCTCGCTTCCTGTTATTCAGGATACTGCTTATAAGCGCTATGTGCTTAGAGCTCAAAGCATTGTCAGAGATCCCACACACCCACTTTACGGTCTGTTTCTGTTGCTCCCCTCTGGGAGGAGGTTTCGAAGTATTTCTAGCAGGACTACCAGATTCTGTAACAGCTTTGTTCCCTATGCCATTCATCTGTTAAACTTGCAAGATTCGTTTTTCTCACCATGTACATGTATATATCCAAACTAGATTGTGTTGTTCCTCTATGTCATATAATATATGTGGGTATATACATAATTTTGTATGTATTTATTTATTTTGTCATGTTTGTATAATATATATTGGAGGTGGTGACCCTTTGAGAGCTGTATGCAACGAAATTTCATTTTAATGTATGCTGATTAGTGTACATTCAGAGTGACAATAAAGTTATTATTCTATTATTCTATTCTATTCTATTCTATTCTATTCTATTCTATTCTATTCCATTCCATTCCATTCCATTCCATTCCATTCCAATTCCAATTCCAATTCCAATTCCAATTCCAATTCCAATTCCATTCCATTCCATTCAATCAGGCAGGATTAATGACATTTGAAAACTCCCATCCTTGCTATTTTATTTTTATTCTATCAAACAATGGAACTGCTGAAGGCATTTGATGTTTGCCCAGTAAAGCCTATGCATGTATCCTTCCCCCTCCCCCAAACTGAATCTGGAATTGCATATTCAAGAGTTCAGATTGAATTGCTTTGCCCTGGAACCACAAAGTCAGAATGAGTCATGCCCCTCTCCGGTTCAAGTTGAATCAGGGCTGATTCGCATAGATTTATTAAGCATTTCTAACATGCTTTGTTCATTCATTAATGGTTAACTACAGCACACTGTCAAATTGAAGAGAGAAATCATCGTTCCTATCACCCATCTCCTCCCACTTATGACTGTATGACTGTAACTTGTTGCTTGTATCCTTATGATTTATATTAATATTGATTGTTTGCTGATTGCTTATTTGTACCCTATGACAATCATTAAATGCTGTACCTCATGATTCTTGACAAATGTATATTTTCTTTTATGTACACTGAGAGCATATGCACCAAAGACAAATTCCTTGTGTGTCCAATCACACTTGGCCAATAAAGAATTCTATTCTATTCTATTCTATTCTATTCTATTCTATTCTATTCTATTCTATTCTATTCTATTCTATTCTATTCTATCTAGAAATCTTCTTGGTTGGTGCCATTCTGGGTAGTCACCCAATTTTAAAAATTAAGCACTGAGCCTTCCAAATACGATCAACAGCTGCACAAAACATTCCATTCTTCTGAGCATCACAACACAGTGCCCTCTTTCCTCTCTGAGAACAGCTCCAGCCTTTCTTACCAATTACTAGTAGCAGCCAGGCTGCTTTCGATTATAATACCCCCTAACACGGGAATGATAGCAACTCTGATGAGAGAGCTGTAAAAGAAAATAGACCCTCACTTCTGCAAATCGATTCTGCAGGTTTTCCAATTTCCCCATTCAGTATTGCTATGGGCTGTGAAATTGACCAGAGCTGTATAAAAATGATAGTAGAGAAAGAGGAGGAGGAATGGTGGGGCTCCCACCTAGTAACAAATGACATTCCTGACTGTTTGTCCTCGTCAGTCAGTGGTTCCTTCTTCCTAAAAGCTTTCATGATGTCAAAGCTCCAGAGGTAGGGGCCAGCTGGGTTAGGGGATAAAATGAAGCAGTGGAATGGCAAATGGCATCTACTAGAGATATAACCATTCTAATATTCTATTTCAGAAAGGGAACTTTTTTCCCAGCACTGCTGGGTTTTTTTTTGGGGGGGGGGGTAAACTTTTCTTTGTGCATAAGAACAAATGCTGAGATTTTGTTTCTCTGTCCTCCCCTCCTTCCTTTATTCTCAAAAGGAGCAGGGACCATCCACCTGCCCAAGTGAAGGAACAGGAGAAGGAAACAAAAGCAAACACCATGCTTCAGCGCCATCAGGAATCTCCAAACCTGGCATCTTTAAGACTTGGAGACTTCAACTCCCAGAATTCTTCAGCTTCAGTCCACAAGTCTTTAAGTGAACTAGATCAAGCTTGTCCAAAATGGCCTCATCTGAATGCACTGGAACCCAACCTCCATTATTTTTAGCCAGCACGACTAAATCCAAGCTTCTTGGATGAGAAGGGAAACGTCTTCAAAGAAAAAACAGAAAGTCCAGTTGCCTCTTCAAAAACACACCTTTGAGACAACCATGACCTGGATGACTGAGAAACTCCATAGACCCGTGGTGACGAACCTATGGCACACGTGCCACAGATGGCACGCGGAGCCATAGCGGAGGGCACGCGAGCGTTGCCCACCGGCAAACCGGAAGTGCGGAAAAACTAAGGTGACCAGACGTCCCGATTTTGGCGGGACAGACCCGCTTTTTAATGCTTTGTCCCGCATCCCGCCCGCCCTCTTAAAAAGTCCCGATTTTTGAGTCCCCGCTTCTTCCTCCAGCCAGACGCGCGCCGGAGCGACAGGCTTCCGATTCAGTCCCCTCTATTCACAGGGTGGCGCGGGGTGGGGCAGAGCGAACCCTGGGGGGGGAGCGCCACTTTGCACTTGTCCCATGAGGCCATGCTAAGTGTGCCGCGGCAAAAGGGGCGGGGCAGGGCGGGGCGCGCCTCCTACCTGAGACTTTTCCTGGTAGCAGTTCCAGTCGCGTTCCTTGCTAATAGCGTCCAGAGCAGAGCAGCCCCTCCCAGAAGATCGCGAGACGTTATCTTCTGGGAGGGGCTGCTCTGCTCTGGGCGCTAATTAGCAAGGAACACGACTGAAGCTACCGGGAAAAGTCCCAGGTAGGACGCGCGTCTCGCGCTGGGGGTTGGGGGGGGCGGGGCAGGACTGGCGGACGGGATGGGGCGTGTGTCCTACCTGGGACTTTTCCCGGTAGCTTCAGTCGCGTTCCTTGCTAATTGGCACCCAGAGCAGAGCAGCCTCTTCCAAAAGATAACGTCTCGCGATCTTCTGGGAGGGGCTGCTCTGCTCTGGACGCTATTAGCAAGGAACGCGACTGAAGCTACCGGGAAAAGTCCCAGGTAGGTAGGACGTACAGTGGCCTCCCGCGTCCCCCCTCCCCCCTCCCCCCCACCTCACCTGGACGCCGACATTTGCTGTTTTGCCCTCTGCGCATGCGCAGCGTTCTGCGCATGCGCAGAGGGCAAAACTCAAATGGAGAAACCCACCCCCGTCAATGGTGTCCTGCTTGAAGAAAAAAAAATCTGGTCACTTTAGGAAAAACGCACTTCCGGTTTGCCGGTGAGCTGTTTTTTGCACTCCGGAGGGTTCAGGGAAGCTCCCTGAAGCCCCGGAATGCAAAAAACTACAAAACGGAGAAACCGGAAGTGCGGAAAAACGGACAAACTGGAAGTGCATTTTTCCGAACTTCCGGTTTGCCCGTTTCATCGTTTTTTACCGTCCCAGGCTCCGGTAAGGCCTTTGCGCGGGGGTGGGGGGTGTGCGCATGCGCAGGGGGCAGCATGGGGTGGTGTGCGCATGCGTGGGGGGGAGGGAATGGGTGTGGGCATGCGTGCGCTAGCGCGCGCACCCCCCCTTTTTGGCACACGAACCTAAAAAGGTTCGCCATCACTGCCATAGACACTTCTTCCTTTAATGTTTCTTGGAAAGTAAAAGAAAGTCTGGAGCATGCTGTTTTGTTTCCTTTAAATAAAAAACGCCAATTTCCGTTAAATAAAAAAGATGGAGATAGAGGATCTTATTGGTACCTTGTAAATTTGAGGAACAACAAAGCTATCAAGAGCTATTCTAGTAATATTATTTGTTTTATTTTAGTTATTAAATTTATTCACTGCTTATCTGATTGTCTTCTGACTCTGGGTGGCTTAAGATAAAATGATACTATAAAATATTACAATTGTGAGATAATAAATACATTAAAATTATCTGTTAAATGTGTGTTTGTGAAAGTGGGTGATCGTATGAAAGGAAGTGTTCTTCCAATCTTCTTTCTTGGCACATCTTTTATTTTTGTATGTTCTGAGTGGGCCTGGTTTTTTTAAAATTCCTTTAAGAGAGAAATAATATGTGTGTCTACAGATATGCATAGCCACACTTAAGTAATTGAATTATGAACCATGAAGTTAGTGTTGACTTTTAGCAATTGCACAGACTTCTACATGATAAGCCGAGGTGGCGCAGTGGTTAGAGGCAGTACTGCAGGTCACTTTAGCTGACTGATTCGCAGGTCAGCGGTTCAAATCTCACCGGCTCAAGGTTGACTCAGCCTTCCATCCTTCCGAGGTAGGTAAAATGAGGACCCAGATTGTTGGGGCAATATAAATAATATACATTGCTTACTGGTGTAAACCGGTTAGAGAGTGCTTGCACTGTGAGGCGGTATATAAATCTCACAAAATAAATAAATAAAATAACCTGTCCCAAAACTGGTTTTTGGAGTCTTCCAACAATGCACCCATTGCTGTTGGGGTCATATCCATCATCTTGTTTCTGATGGTCCTCTTCTTCTTCTTTTCTTTCCAATTTTCC
This sequence comes from Diadophis punctatus similis, assembly GCA_023053685.1. Taxonomy (NCBI): domain Eukaryota; kingdom Metazoa; phylum Chordata; class Lepidosauria; order Squamata; family Dipsadidae; genus Diadophis; species Diadophis punctatus. The sequence continues at coordinate 223,834,730 of JALIGW010000002.1, forward strand.
CAATATAGAAAGTTAGCACCTACCCCTCTCCTAGAAGAATGAAATATTTTGAGAAATATTAAAAAGGCAGAATATTATATTTCCCTAGATGAGAAATGGAGAAACATTTTTTTAGAGGGAGAAAGCAGCACCCACCTTTTCTTCACAGCCCACAGCAGATGTCAGCACTTAAGAAATGAAGAGATAGATATCTCTATTCATAAGCAAATACCCTCATCCAAGATCCAACACAGGAAAAAGCCATTAAGCCATAATATAAATTGCCCAACACCCTTAAAGAACACAAGCCTCTTCATTGCATCATCTCAGCAGTCCAAACTTCAACCAAGCCTGGGAGTTCAGACAACCTATAGAGCCAGCTATGCCTCCTACATAACCCCTACAACAGCCAATAGAATGCATGTTCTTGGACTTCCAGTTCCTCCTTCAGTGAGATCGGAAGCCGGGACTGCAACCTCCACAGCCGGCTCCGAACACTCCACGCCTGAGGGTCCGAATTTAGACCTAAGCCCCCCGTAGAGGGGGCAAAGCAAAGGGGGACTACCAGGTGGGTAGACGGGAGCCACATCTCTCCTCCCCGAGCTGGCAAGCCCCTAGCCGACAGTGTGGAGCTGCGGCAGCAAACGTGGCTGCCACGAAGCCGAAGGAGAGCCAGAATTAACAAGACTGAGCAGGAGGAAAAATGAGTCATTTGCAATCTGAGATAAAAAAGACTGTTTGCTTTTTAAAACAACCCCAAAAATACAAGGGGGAGAAATAAGGAAGCTAAAGAATAGCGGCGGGTCAAGCATGCTAAAATAGTGAAGAAAAACATTTGGGAGCTAGGAAGAAAAAAAGTTTTTCTTGGAAGATTTAAAAGAAGATATGGTCTTGGAATGATATCCTATTTTAAAGAGAAAAAACATTGATACTTGAACTGGAAGCTGTCTCTGCCTTACTATAAATTGACTATTGCATATGCTGAAATTGAGCACAGAATAATGAAAAGGAATTTCTGATTTGAAGCAGGAAAAAGAGAGGGTGTAACTCTCGGAACTTTTCCCTTTGTTGAACAAATAACGTGGATTAAACTTTGCTGTAAAAATGACACCAACTGAAAATAAAGATGTGGAAAGCATACCCCAGGATATCAAGACTATTGTAAATAAGCAGCATGTGGGAACGAAAGAAATACTTCAAGTTATGGATCGTATAGAACTAAAACTGAAAAATATAATGGAAAAAATAACAAATACTATTCAGACAAATGAAGAAAATATGGAGAACTTTGGAAGAGTGAAAGAAACAGAGGAACCAAGAAATAAGCAACAAGAAAGAAAATACAACAAAGGGATGATTGAAACACAGAGGGAGAAAAAGGTAGCAAAGCAGAAGGGGAAGATCTCTGGTAAAGGAAAGATAAGCAAGGAAAATAAAGCTAGAAGGGGAAAGAAAGAAAAAACTAGAAAAAAGGAAAGCAATATTAAACAACAAAAAGGGAAAAAGAGAGGAGAGAAAGATAGAGACTATAGCAAAAAAAGGAAGTTAAAGATAGAAATAAGAGCGCTAAAAGAAATATGGGGGAGGCAACCAAAAAAGAAAATGAAAGAGGATTAAAACTTTGGAGCAGGGTAAAAGAGAAGGGATAAAATAAAAATAAAATGTGTGTTTAATTAGTAGTAATACTTTTGAATATAAGTTTGATAATAGAAAATATGAAGATTGGAAATATGTAACTTTTAAATATGTTTTGTATGGGAAAAAAGAAAAGTAATATTTTTGAATATAAATTTGATGATAGAAAAAACATGTAGAAATGAAGTTATATGTGTTGGGATATGAATAAATTGTTCACTGTAATAAGGATAAAATATATGTATGAATAACATGTAGAAATGAAGTTATAAAATAAGAAAAGACAAAGATTGAAAATCAGAAGAAAATATATAGATTGAAATATGCAAAATATTTTTTAATATAAATCTGATAATATCATCTTACCGCTGTGGCTAGGGGGCCTTTGCACAGGTTCGCCTGGTGCACCAGTTGCGGCCATACTTGGAGAAGGAGGCTCTACTCACGGTCACTCATGCCCTTGTCACCTCCCGTTTGGACTATTGCAATGCGCTCTACATGGGGCTACCCTTGAAGAGTATCCGGAGACTTCAGTTGGTGCAAAATGCGGTTGCACGCGCTGTGGTGGGTGTGCCAAGGTACACCCACGTGACACCTATACTCCGCCAGCTGCACTGGTTGCCCATCGGTCTCCGGGTACAATTCAAGGTGTTGATCATCATCTTTAAAGCCCTTCATGGCTTAGGACCAGGTTATCTCCGGGACCGCATTCTGCCTCATACTTCCCTTCGACCGGTTAGGGCCCACAGAGTTGGCCTCCTCCAAGTCCCGTCAGCCAAGCAATGCCGGCTGGTGGGCCCCAGGGGGAGGGCCTTCTCTGTGGGGGGCCCCGCGCTCTGGAACCAACTTCCCCCAGAGACCCGAACCATCCCCACCCTGCTGGCCTTCTGAAAAGCCGTTAAGACATGGCTTTTCCTGCAGGCAGGGGGTAGAGACTAATCCATCTGAGCTCTCCCCCGGGTATGTCTGGCTGATGGATGTTTGTTTTAATATTGAATTTTTAATTTTTGTATTGGTTTTAATTAATGTTTATTTGTTGGTTTCTTGTATTTTTTTCTGCTGTACGCCACCCTGAGTCCCTCGGGAGTAGGGCGGCATATAAGAAAACCAAAATAAATAAATAAATAAATAGAAAATATGGAGATAAAATATGTAATTTTTAAATGTGTTTTGTATGGAAAAAAGGAAAGTAATATCTTTGAATATAAGTTTGATGATAGAAAATAAATTTATTAGTATCATAAGTGTGAATAAATTGTTTCTTGTAATAAGGATAAAATATACCGTATTTTTCGGAGTATAAGACGCACCTTTTTACCCCCCAAAAGAGGGTGAAAACTTGGGTGTGTCTTATACACCGAATGTAGCCCCACCCACCCAGCCACCCCACCCTTTGGCCTCTGTCTTCCAGCAATTTACCTGTTTGCAGCAAACAGGGAAGAGCCTGTTAAGACAAGCAAGTCCTTAGCAGTTTCCCGATCCCCAGCTGATTTGCCACATGCTAAAATGAAACTGAAACTGAAACTGCAAAGAGGCAAATAGCTGGGAGACATGTAGATTTTTATTTTCTGCTGAACTGGATGCAAGGGGGTAAGTGAATAACTATAAATGTCTGTAGAATGTTCAAATTATTAGACTTATTTTTTAAAGACTGCTTTATTGTTCTAGAGCCAGGGGTCTCCAACCTTGGCAATTTTAAGACTTGTGGACTTCAACTCCCAGAATTCCACAGCCAGCTTTGTTAGCTTTGCTGGCTGTGGAATTCTGGGAGTTGAAGTCCACAAGTCTTAAAGTTGCCAAGGTTGGAGACCCCTGTAAATCTAGACAACTTAACAAAATAAAGAAGCTTTTTAAAATAAATGCTTGCTCTGAAGAGGCCCAGTGCTATTGTATCTTCTTTTAAATAATAGAGAATAATGTATACTTCCAGAAATTTTAATTAATTTTAACAGCTCTGTACAAGTATAGTTTGAAATGTAACAGTGTTCTGTTTAGTATTAGAGTTAAATCCTGACTTACCTTGGAGTAGATCTATTTAAATAATTGGGAGGCGTTAGTGTGACTACATTTAAGAAAACTTTCTGGCATAATGTACATTTCTCCAATTCTTTGCTATTTCTATGTGTCAGGCACACATGCACAGAAATACACAGCAAACAGTGTATATCATCTGTGCTGTTTGCTGTTTGCTGTGTAGAACATGTAGAAATGAAGTTATAACATAACATAAGAAAAGATGAAGATTGAAAAATAGAAGAAAATATAAAGATTGAAATATGTAATTTTGAAATATATTTTGTATGGGAAAAGTAATGATGTGGAAAAGAGGATAAAGAAATTTATTTATTTATTTATTTATTTATTTTGGTATTCTTATATGCCGCCCAACTCCCGGAGGACTCAGGGCGGCGTACAACAGAGAAAAAATACAAGAATAACCAATTAAATATTAATTAAAAACGAATACAAAATTTAAAAGCATAGTATAAAAACAACAACATCCATTCAGCAACCATACATACTTGGGGGGTGAGCTCGAGTGGATTAAGCTCTACCCCCCGCCTGCAGGAAAAGCCATGTCTTAACAGCTTTTCGGAAGGCCAGCAGAATGGGGATGGTTCGGGTCTCTGGGGGTAGTTGGTTCCAGAGCGCGGGGCCGGCCACAGAGAAGGCTCTCCCTCTAGGGCCCGCCAGCCAGCATTGCTTGGCCGACGGGACCTGGAGGAGGCCAACTCTGTGGGCCCTAACCGGTCGGAGGGAAGTATGAGGCAGAATGCGGTCCCAAAGATATCCTGGTCCCAAGCCATGAAGGGCTTTAAAGATGGTGATCAACACCTTGAATTGGACCCGGAGACCGATGGGCAACCAATGCAGCTGGCGGAGTATCGGTGTCACGTGGGTGTACCTTGGCACACCCACCACAGCACGCGCAGCCGCATTTTGCACCAACTGAAGTCTCCGGATACTCTTCAAGGGTAGCCCCATGTAGAGCGCATTGCAGTAGTCCAAACGCGAGGTGACAAGGGCATGAGTGACCGTGAGTAGAGCCTCCTTCTCCAAGTATGGCCGCAGCTGGTGCACCAGGCGAACCTGTGCAAAGGCCCCCCTAGCCACAGCAGAAAGATGATGGTCCAATTTTAGCTGTGGATCTAGGAGGACCCCCAAGTTGCGGGCCTGGTCTGAGGGAGTCAGTTTCGCTCCCTCGAAGACCAAGGAGGGACAGTTGTCATGGTCCTTAGGAGGCAATATCCACAACCACTCAGTCTTGTCGGGATTAAGTCTGAGTTTGTTCCTCCCCATCCAGATCTTAACGTCGTCCAGGCACCGGCACATTACATCAACTGCCTCCCTGAAGTCAGACGGGGTGGTGATGTACAACTGGGTGTCATCAGCGTACTGATGGAAACACACCCCATGTCTGTGAATGATCTCACCCAATGGTTTCATGTAGATGTTAAACAGGATGGGTGAGAGAACCGACCCCTGAGGCACCCCACATGATAGGGGCCTAGGGGACGATCTCTGCCCTCCTGCCAGCACCGACTGCATCCTATCGGCGAGATAAGAGGAGAACCACCGCAAAACGGTGCTTCCCACTCCCAACTCGCTGAGCCAATGCAGAAGGATACCATGGTCGATGGTATTGAAAGCCGCTGAGAGGTCAAGTAGCACCAGGATGGAGGAGTTCCCCCCATCCCGGGCCCTCCAGAGATCATCCATCAGAGCGACCAAGGCAGTTTCTGTACTGTACCGCGCCTGAAACCCGACTGATAAGGATCTAGATGATCTGTTTCATCCAGGAGCTGCAGAAGCTGAGTCACCACCTGAGAAGCTGAGAAATTATAAGATGATGTTTGATTAATGCTTAGGAAATAAGTGAAGTAAAATATATTAATATTAGAAATATATAAATTGGGAAATGACCACATCTTTGATTGCTGGAATTAAAATAGGGATAAAATAAGTGGGGGGAAAGACTAAAGACAGATATTAAGAAGAAAAGAAATGTGAGAGATGTATTGAAAATGAAATGATAATGGATTGTAATTATTTTAAAAACAAAAAAATATTGTTAAGAATATTATTTGGATGTATTAAGCAAATGCTCACGACATGAGATGTTAATAGACCAAAAACAAATAAAATTTATTTTTTTAAAAAAGAATACATGTTCTTGCACAGGAACAGGAAGCTCAAGTGCAAAGATTAAAGAAGGTATAAAAACCCCTCACTCTGAACTCCATGTGGTCAGCTGCACTAGAACTATAAGCATGTGGTCCTCTTCATCAATAAATGGACCTTCTTTCCAATCAGCCTCCAGCCTCCATTTTGTCTCCAATCCCTTTCTCCCTTGGAACTGAACCATATGGATATTTCTTCCAACACCAACATATAAGAGCCTTATCCAAAAAGAAACCCCAGGTCTTCTTACAATATTTAAAATACAGTTTGGCACTCTGATCTAAGTAAATTCAATGGTGAAAAAAATAAGGTTCTACATTTAGGCAAGAAAAACAAAATGCACAGGTACAGTATATGTGGTACCTTGCTCAACAGTAGTAACTGTGAGAGGGATCTTGGAGTCCTAGTGGACAACCATTTAAATATGAGCCAGCAGTGTGCAGCAGCTGCCAAAAAAGCCAACACAGTTCTAGGCTGCATAAACAGAGGGATAGAATCAAGATCACATGAAGTGTTAATACCACTTTATAATGCCTTGGTAAGGCCACACTTGGAATACTGCATTCAGTTTTTGTCGCCATGATGTAAAAAAGATGTGGAGACCAGCGGTGAAATGCTCCCAGTTCACTTTTACCTGTCTGTCGTCGGAGAGCTGATCGTGCAGGCAACGCGACACTCTGCCCACCCGCCGGGACACCATTTGAGTTATTTTACCCTCTGCACATGCATAAAGTGTTCTGTGCATGCACAGAGGGTAAAAGAACTCAAATGGCGGTGTCTCGGCGGGTGGACGGAGCGTCGCGCTGCCTGCGCAATCGGCTCTCCGACGACAGACAGGAAAAAGCGAACCGGGAGCATTTCACCCCTGTTGGAGACTCTAGAAAGAGTGCAAAGAAGACCAACGAAGATGATTAGGGGACTGGAGGCTAAAACATACCCAGGAACTGGGTATGTCTAGTTTAATGAAAAGAAGGACCAGGGGAGACATGTTCCAATATCTCAGGGGCTGCCACAAAGAAGAGGGAGTCAAGCTATTCTCCAAAGCACCTGGGGGCAGAAGCAATGGGTGGAAACTAATCAAGGAGAAAAGCAACTTAGAAGTAAGGAGAAATTTCCTGACAGTTAGAACAATTAATCAGTGGAACAACTTGCCTCCAGAAAGTGTAAATGCTCCAACACTGGAAGTTTTTAAGAAGATGTTGGATAACCATTTGTCTGAAGTGGTGTAGGGTTTCCTGCCTAGGCAGGGGGTTGGACTAGAAGCAGGGGTGGGTTCCTCCCAGTTCGGACCGGTTCGCCCAAACTGGTAGCAACCCGCTGGTAATGTCATGATGATGTCACCGAACCGGATCGGTCGGTGCCGGTTCGTGGGCGCCGCCATCTTTTTTCCGAATTTTTTTCTATTTTTCCCCCCCAATTTTTTTTCCTTCTGCGCATGCGCAGAAGCCGAGTTTCCGGCACTGCACATGCGTCACCATTTTGTTTTCAGCTTTTTTCCCCTAGGTTTTTTGCACTGTGCATGCGTGCACGCTTGAAGCGCATGCACACCCATGAGGCGCACTCACGCAGTGCGGGAGGAAGTGAACCGGCAGCGAGGTAAGTTGGAACCCACCCCTGCCTCCAAGGTCCCTTCTAACTCTGTTATTCTATTCTATTCTACTGCCTTCTATTTAGTTTCATGAGCAAATGACTTCTCTTTTGGACTCAGTGACCTACCACTCCTAAGAACCACGTTGTATAGTTCCTTCTGTCTATTCTGATCCATTTGGAGAATTTGCTGTAACTTTTCCATAGTGCGATATTTATTTTTATTTTTTTGAAACCACAATGGAAACGTAGAGATCAAGTGGTGAGGTCTTGTGGATGTTGGATTTGGTCCAAGAGCCCCAGATTCAAATCGTACTCCTCTGCAAATCTAGCTTGGTGATGTTAAACTAGTTGTTCAACTTGACTGAAGAATTGTAATTCTATATGGTTTGGAAAAGAATATTTGTAAGCTACCCCCAGGTCGGTTAAAAATCTATCAAATAAATTGTGCCCTCAATTTGCAAAAGAGAACATCTACAAGATATCCTTTTACTGAAACAATGCCTTTCCACAGTACTGTCTGTCTTTCGTGTCTATGGAATGTTCATTTGATGATAGGCCAACAAAAATCCAACCTTGGCAGTGGTTTCATGTTGCTGCTTCAGTAAATTATAATAACAAAGTGGAACTCTTTGGTTACTGGTTCCTCAGACTCAGGATGTCTTTCTGGCTGATAGAAGTCAAGTATTTATTCATGCAAAACAATGCCCTGGAAACTATAGCCATGATGTGTGAAATGGTAACATTTGCTAATAGCTTATTTTCTTGCAGCCTATAAAGACCAAAGATAAGCTACAAAGAGATCTGGTTATGCCAACAGGTCTAGACCAGGCCAAGTTCAAAAATGCCAGGGAATTTCTAGAAGCCTGGGACTCTGACAAATCAGCCATCAATAGACACATAGACATTAACAACATCTCTAGACTTTGCAAAAGAGACAATCAACCAGCCCAAAAGAGAGCAAAAAGACTCCAGCACCTCTCCACCAGGAATCGGCACCCACTGTACATCAGTAGAGATTAACTCCAAGGTTAACTTCAGACCAACGATCAAGCAAATAATACCCCAATCAAGGCACTGCCAAAGAGCCATCAGTAAACAGCCCAACCAAAGAATCTCTAAAACCACCCCCACCCACACAGACAAGTCATCAGAATATAAACTGACAGCAAACATCACTCCTTACTAGCACTGATGATGTTCAACTGGATATCAACTGGAAAACCAACTCAGCACCAAGTGAGAAATCTAACAGATTCCTAACCAGCCTAGCCGACAACTTCATTGTCCAGAGGGTGGAGGAGGGAACTAGAGGGGCAGCCATACTGGATCTAATACTTACAAACAGAGAAGAAACAATAGAAGGAGTCGAAGCTGCGGGAACACTGGGCGAGAGTGACCACGTAATACTAAAATTCACCATAACGCAAACACAAATAACTGAACATAACGACACCTATATCCCAGACTTTAAAAAAGCTGACTTCAATAAACTCAGAGAAAACCTGGGAAAGATCTCTTGGATGGAAGTACTAAAGGGTAAAACAACTCAAGAAGCCTGGGAGATCATGAAAAACACGATCATAAAAGCCCAGAACACCACAATACCGATGAGGAAGAAAAACAAGAAATCCAAAAGGAAACCAGCATGGCTAAACAAAAATCTCACCGATAAACTGAATGAAAAAAAAGATAAATACAAAAAATGGAAAGAGGGGCACATAACCAAGGCAGAGTACCAACAGACAGCCAAAATCTGTAAAGAAACAATCAGGACAGCAAAGGCCCAGAATGAACAAAGACTCGCAACAAAAGTCAAAGACAACAAAAAAAGCTTCTTCCAACACATTAACAACAAGAAAAAAATCAAAGAAACAGTTGGTCCACTAAAGAGAGAAGACGGCAAAGAAGTAACAGGCAACACAGACAAAGCAGAGCTACTGAACACATTCTTCGCATCAGTCTTCACACAAAAGGAAACTGCAGCTCAACTACCCAGCAACACAAATATAAAAAACAGATTCGAAGCAAGACTCAACCTAAGCAAAAATACAGTAAGAGATCACCTATCTGAACTTAACGAATACAAAGCACCAGGACCAGACGGATTACATCCCAGAGTCCTAAAAGAACTAGCAGAAGTCATTTCAGAACCACTGCACCACATCTTCCACAAATCCTGGAACACAGGGGAACTACCTGAGGACTGGAAAAGAGCTGATGTGGTCCCCATCTTCAAAAAAGGTAAAAAAACAGACCCAGGAAACTATAGACCAATCAGCCTAACATCAATACCTGGGAAAATACTGGAAAAAATAATTAAAAACCAGATCTCCCATCATCTAAAAACAAACCAAGTAATAACCAACAGCCAACACGGATTTGTTAAGAACAAGTCATGCCAAACCAACCTCATTTCATTCTTCAACACTGTGACCAAATTAGTAGACCAGCGTAATGCAGTAGACATAATATACCTGGACTTTAGCAAAGCATTTGACAAAGTAGACCACAACCTACTCCTTCATAAGCTAGAAAAAAGCGGGATAGACAGCTACACAACCTGATGGATTAACAATTGGCTGACCAACCGTACCCAGCGAGTAGTCCTCAATGGCTCTAAGTCCACATGGAGAGAAGTAAGCAGTGGGGTACCACAAGGTTCCGTCCTAGGCCCAGTACTCTTCAATATCTTTATAAATGACCTAGATGAGGGAATAGTAGGAGAACTAACCAAATTTGCAGATGACACCAAGCTGGCGGGAGTAGCAAACACCCCAGACGACAGACTCAAAATCCAGAGGGACCTCGACAGACTCGAACACTGGGCCCAAACCAATAAAATGAAATTTAACACAGAGAAAAGTAAAATTCTGCACCTAGGCAAGAAGAATCAAAAATGCACATACAAACTGGGCGAAACCACACTCAATAGCAGCGATTGCGAAAGGGATCTCGGAGTCCTGGTAGACAGCCAACTAAATATGAGCCAGCAGTGTGCAGCAGCAGCCAAAAAGGCCAACACAGTCCTGAGCTGCATAAATAGAGGGATACAATCAAGGACCAGAGAGGTACTAGTACCACTCTATAAAGCCTTGGTCAGACCACACCTGGAGTACTGCATCCAGTTCTGGTCACCACATTACAAAAAAGACATTGAAACTCTAGAGAAAGTTCAGAAGAGAGCAACCAGGATGATAAAGGGTCTGGAAAATAAAACATACGAAGAGCGGTTGCAGGAACTGAGCTTGGTCAGTCTAGCGAAGAGAAGGACCAGGGGTGACATGATATCAGTGTTTCAATACTTGAGGGGATGCCACAGAGAGGAGGGGGTCAGGCTGTTCTCTATGGCACCAGAAAGCCAAACAAGGAATAACGGATGGAAGCTGACCAAGGAGAGATTCAACCTGGAAGTGAGGAGAAACTTTCTGACAGTGAGAGCGATCAACCAGTGGAACAGCTTGCCAGCAGAGGTCGTGAGAGCCCCAACACTTGCGACCTTCAAGGAGAGACTGGACTGCCATCTGTCTCAAATGGTGTAGGAACTCCTGCTTGAGCAGGGGGTTGGACTAGATGACCTACAAGGTCCCTTCCAACTCTAATAATAAATCTAAATCTAAATGTTACCGTACATAGTTAGGGTAATGAAACATCTGCAAGAAAACAAGCAAGCTTAGAAAGCATCAAGGACCCCACATTTCAACCCTGAGTTACAAATATTCTCCTTTATTGGTATTGTGTATTTTGTATTAGGATGTTTTTAATACAAATGTTTTGTATTAGAATGTTTTTAGTATAAATTTATCCTGGGCTGCAGTGCTCTGTCTGGGTAAATGCATTGTAATAAGCAACTTGAAAAACAGAGTCACATCTTCCTAAACCATCCCCCTGCCCCAGCTCCAATCAAAATCCTGGCACATCCCATTACTTTAAACTCTGAACTTTTTATTTCAACGCCCTTGAATTTTACTTTGGGAAACATTCTTTCATATCCTTTTTGGAAGAGTACTTTCATATTTGCTCAGCTCATACATTTTATGGTAACAAGCAATGGGACTCCGCACTATTCATTTTCTACTCAAAAGAGTAGCTTTCCAAATTTGAAACAGCAAAATAAAATAGCCATAAGCCAGTGGCATTGGAGTTTATAGTGCATCTTCTTTTCTAAACACTTTTAAACACTAAAACCATAGTATTATCTATTTTTGTAAAAAAATGAATCTAAACCTTATATGATAATTCCTGTTTTCAGTATAGATAAAAGGAGAAAAACATATAGAAATTATTTAAAATTGGTAGCTAGCAACATCAGTCTACTCTATAAACTTTACAATAAAACTCTGGTTTTAGCTATCGTAACTGGATTTTTTTTAAAACCAAATCTATATCCCCATCAAATGTATCATAATATTATTCTCATTGAGACAAGTGATGTTTCAAAAGCTTTTGAGTCTTCCCAGACAATTGTTTTGATCCAGAAATTTGAGTATACTTAATGGAGCAACATAATTCATGTAATTCTGTCTACTGAAATTAATTTAATTTTACTTATTAAATTTAGAAGGCTACCCAACTTCAAAAGACTCTGGCAGGTTACATGCAATGGAAACGAAAGGAGAAAGAAAAGAATAATGTACACACCAGAAGAAATCAACTAAAATAAAAAAAATTCTAAATTAAATGCAGCAGAGAAAGCATGAATGCATAGAGATGTATGAGTGTTCTTCTATATCGTGAACAATATAATTAGAACCATGTCGTTCCCATTAAAATAAGTAAGACAAACGATGGCTAATTTTCACATGGAGGTTTTTGAAACCAGAGGTTCAATAATTTAGACTGGTTTGCTCATTATGCTAAGTCTGATAACCAAGCTATGTTAACCCCACTTGTGACCCAAAGCATCTTCATAATGTTGCCACCCATCATTGAAACATGTCTCTTTGCAGACATATATGACACTACATTACAGTTATTTTGGCCCAATGATACTTGCACAACTAGAAGATTTTACAGTTATTAGTAAGTAATGAAGCAAGATTGCTTAGAATGATTTAGGAAGAACTGTAATATAATAAATTGAAACAAAAAAGAAGTATCTGATAGTAGAAATAAAATAGATTTCTTTTCATTGTTTAAATCAATATTTTTCAACCCTGGCAACTTTAAGATATGTGGACTTCAACTTCAGCTATGCTGGCTAGTGAACTGAAAATAAATTAACAGTATAAAGAAATGTTTCTACATTATGTGAAACTGGATTGATAGTGGATAGTTTTCTATATACTGTAGATTGAACATTTATAGGCACCACAGCCCATCTGATTTTAGCAAATTTATAAGTATGGAAGAAGCAGATTAGAGAATAAGCAGGTAAAAAAAGTCTGAATATGTGCTATAAACAACATAAACAACTGAGTTCTTTTAAGATGGGTTGTATTGTTAGTAATATTTAATAACAATAGTTTTAATAGTAGCAGCAGTAGTAGTAAGAATATGAACATTCAAACACTGCAGCCATGTGCATTTGTAGTAGGATACCCGAGAGAGAAGGAGGGGGGGGGAAATGACTTGGCTGAGATTTAAATATATCCTGAAGTGGAAATATTAGTTAAATTTCATTATTGACTTGGTCTATTTTCATTCAGTGCCACAGGCAAAATTCATGCTTGGCTCAGTTTCTACAGAAGTTAAATTTGGATCAGTCACCCATTCAAAAACCAACCTGATGAAAAGTTAGGGAAATAGCCAAATAACGCACTGTATGTGATTATTAATTAAGTCACAGGAATTACAGCAATAATACATGAGATCATATTTCAATGCCTGGAGATAGTCTTCAGGTAATGGTGGACAGAAGTGCATTTCCTCTTCAGAGATGCTGCCAATTTGGAAGTGGCCTCCCACCTTTCCTTGGCTAGTTTAAAGAAGAAACAAGTCCCATGAAATAAGGCAATCACGGAATTAGAAAGCTCCAGCCATAAAGCAATGGGTTAATAAATAAAACAAAGCTTGGGATTTGTGTAATTAGAAGGGATTGCATTAATAATGTGTTTCAGATCATTTGATCTGAAATGAAAGGGGATAAGGGAGCACTTTCAAAAATAAAAGGCATGACTTATGTGGGTAGCTAAACTGGTTCTCTTGCCTTAAAGGCATTGCGGTTAGATGTTAAATACACAATTATTTGTCTTTATCTGGTGGGAAAGGGTGGATATTCCCTAACTGTAGATTCTCAAACAAGTAGATCAGGGGCGGGTTGCTCTCAAAGTTGCTACCGGTGCACTGCGCGCGCATCTCCACATTTCGTATACACGTGGGCACGCTACACGTGTGCCCCCCTCGTGCAATTTTGCTTCCACGCATGCGCAGAAGCAAAATTGCACAAGGGGACATGTGTGTGTGTGCGCGATTTTGGTGATTTTTTGCTTCCACGGGCATCCCCTCATGAGATTTTGCTTCCGTGCATGCGCAGGAAGCAAAAAAAGTCCAAAAATTCTGAAAAAAATGGCGACACGTGATGGACCGGTGAAGACGACGGAGCGGTGAAGACGACGGACCAGTGTCACGTGCAAATTACGTAATTGGCCGGCCGGTACCGGTGCGGTAGAGTTGACCGCACCGGTAGGAACCCACCACTGAAGTAGATGTATTTAATAATCTAAGCGTAGTTCCTTCTGATATTATCAGAAGAGGATCATCTTCTGTGTTCAGGACCTCAAAAGAGGGGCAACCTCAGATTATTTATTTATTTGATTTTCATTCTTTTTTTATTATTGTTTACAAACAACCCAAGGCTGTGAACGTACCTAATACTCCTTCCTCCTCCTATTTTCCCTACAACAACAACCTGAGTTGGGTTGTTGGGCTGAGAGTGAGTGACTGGCCCAGTCACTCAGCTTGATCACTAGATTAAAGCATGTCTGTGATCTTGTATGGCTACTTGATTACCTTGGATTGCTTGTTTGTTATAATTGTTGCCGATCCTCTAGATTTAGTTCTAGCTGTTTCAGGAAAGCAAGTGGCAAAATAAACTGCTTCTGCCATTTATCCCTGCTATGCAAAAGATATCTGAGCTTGGGATAGTCCATAAACAATTTTTAAATTCAGGGATAGGATTCTTTGATTTAACCTGGAACCTTATATATTTCCTTCATTTGTCTGATGTATATGAAAAGGCAAGTTAGGAATCCTCCATTTCCTCAAAGAACAGGAAGTTTCTGAAGGTATTCCGAAGCCTTTTAAAGAGCAAACTGATTGCCTCAGCCTCAAACTCTGATTCCTAAGAATATCTGCTAAACCTTGCTTTTCATATCAGCAATTTTTAGAAAGATTTTTAAAATTATGAACAACAGAAAACAGGCATGCTGAAAATCAAAGCAGTTGCATCTAGCATGTTTCTTTCCAAGAATGCTAGTAGTTTCATTAATCTGGGAAATAAAAATGGCAGACTTTTGCAGGCAATGCTTATATAGCATTATAGAACCCTAAGGTTGAAAGTGCTCATTAAGGGCATCAAATATGAATTTACCCCCAATGCGGGTAGCTATGTTAAGGCATACACACATGTTTCTGCTTCATGAAGAGGAATTCACCATCTCCTTAAATATTTTGAAATAGCCATCTACCCAGATAAAACAAAGAAAATTTGGAAGTTAGTAAAGATCATCTTGGGGGAAAGAGGAGGGGGCTAACCTGGGTGATTGGAAGCTTGCCAATAAAAGGGTGTTTTGTGACTTGCCATGCCCAGCTGCAGCCATTTTCTGGGCAACCAATTCTCCCCATTGCAGCCATCTTCTAAATTCCACCTAGAATTCCAAATGTGCCCACCAGCTCAAAATGGTTGCCTGGCCCATTGTAAATTTGTCATACAATTCCTAAAATTTGCCACAATTTCCAGCTTATGTCCTTTCTGCCCTTTAGTGGCAAGCACTAAAACACACCATCACCTCTGTTTTCTCCCCTCTCATCATAAATAATCCAACAATATAGAGACTCCAATGTGTGTATAGATTGTACAGGTAATCCTGGATTTACAACCACAAATGAGCCCAAAATTTCTGTGGCTAACCAAGACAATTGTTGAATTTTGCCCCATTTTACAACCTTTCTTGCTTAACAGCTGTTAAGTGAATAACTGTAGTTGTTAAGATATTAACACGGTTTGTTTATTTATTTATTTATTTATTTTGCTGTTCTTATATGCCGCCCTACTCCCTGGGGACTCAGGGTGGTGTACAACAGGGTATAAGAACAATATAAAAAAACAGTAGCAAAAATAATAAATGATTTAAAACATATGATTAATTAAAAGATTAAAAAGCCAAACAACACATTCATACCTGGGGGAGACCTAAGATGTTTATCGGTCACATCACCCCGCCTGCAGGAAGAGCCATGTCTTAATAGTTTTCTGGAAGGCCAGCAAGGTGGGAATAGATCGGATCTCTGGGGGTAGTTGGTTCCAGAGAACCAGAGCCCCCACAGAGAAGGCTCTTCCCCTTGGTCCAGCCAACCGACATTGTTTGGCTGAAGGGACCTGGAGGAGACCGACTCTGTGGGACCTAATTGGTTGTTCAGTGAATCTGGCTCCCTCATTGACTTTGTCTGTCAGAAAGTCGCAAAAGGTGAGCATGTGACCGCAGACACTGCAACTGTCATAAATATGAACCAGTTGCCAAGCATCCAAATTTTGATCACATGACCATGGAGAAGTTGCAACGGTTGTGTGAAAAGCAATCATAAGTCACTTTTTTCAATGGTGGTGTAACTTTGAATGGTCACTAAATGAACTGTTGTAAGTTGAGGATTACCTGTACTTCAGTGGTGGGTTCCTACCGGTGCAGTCCACTCTGTCATTCCGGTAGCGGCCCGCCAATTGCACAATTTGCGCACGACGGCTCCAGTGCCATCTTCGCCGGTCTGTCGTGCAGCACCATCTGTTTTTCTGAATTTTTGGCCTTTTTTTGCTTCCTGCGCATGCGCAAAAGCAAAAAATCACCAAAATCACGTGCGCACGCGTCCCCTCGCAAGATTTTGGTGATTTTTTGCTTCCTGCGCATGCACAGAAACAAAATTGTGCAAGAGGACGTGCACGCATAGCAAGCGTACACGTGCACAAAATGTGATGATGCGCGCGCAGCGCACTGGTAGGCAGGTAAGCGCACCGGTAGGCACCGCCCCTGCTGTACTTCAATGCAACAATGAAAGGCTGCATTGGCTCAATTGCTTTAGGTTCACAGGATTTTTAGACCATGCACATATGCAAATATATCATTTGGTAATGGTTAGGAGGAGGTCATAAATTAAAAATTGTAATTATCTATGTATATGTTAGTCCTGTTATATGGGAAGAGTTTGAACCGGTGACTCCTGATGATGTAGACAAGGCCATAGGAGCGATGAGTTCCGCCACTTGTTCATTGGACCCGTGTCCCTCCTGGTTGGTTTCGGCCACCAGGGAGGTTTCACGCGGCTGGCTCCAGGCGTTGGTCAACGCTTCTCTGAGAGAGGGGTCCGTCCCGCGGCCCTTAAAAGTTGCGGTGGTGAGGCCCCTCCTCAAGAAGCCTTCCCTGGACCCAGCGGATTTAAAGAACTTCCGTCCGGTCTCCAACCTTCCCTTTGTGGGGAAGGTTGTAGAGAAAGTGGTGGCACTCCAACTCCTACGGCTGTTGGATGACACTGATTTTCTGGATCCCTTTCAATCGGGTTTCAGGCGTGGCTACAGTACGGAAACGGCTTTGGTCACCCTGATGGATGACCTCTGGCGAGCCCGGGATGGTGGTCACTCCTCCATCCTGGTGCTACTTGACCTCTCAGCGGCTTTCGATACCATTGACCATGGTATCCTTCTGCGTCGTCTCGGCGAGGTGGGAGTGGGCAGCACTGTGCTACAGTGGTTCTCCTCCTACCTCTCTGACAGGACGCAGTCGGTGTTGACAGGGGGCAGATGTCGAGCCCTAGGCCCCTACTTTGTGGGGTGCCGCAGGGCTCGGTCCTCTCGCCCATCCTGTTTAACATCTACATGAAACCACTGGGTGAGATCATCCGACGACACGGGGTGAGGTATCAGCAATATGCTGATGATACCCAGTTGTACATCTCCACCCCGTCTCAATTCAGGGAAGCCGTCGACGTAATGTGCCGCTGCCTGGACGATGTTAGGGTCTGGATGGGGAAGAACCGGCTAAAGCTCAACCCTGACAAGACCGAGTGGCTATGGATATTGCCTCCCAAGGATTCTGTCAATTGTCCCTCCTTGGTTCTTGGG
The DNA here is from genome assembly GCA_023053685.1 of Diadophis punctatus similis. Classification (NCBI taxonomy): domain Eukaryota; kingdom Metazoa; phylum Chordata; class Lepidosauria; order Squamata; family Dipsadidae; genus Diadophis; species Diadophis punctatus. The sequence continues at coordinate 223,852,383 of JALIGW010000002.1, forward strand.
GGAGAGAAATTAACTCCCTCAGAATGGGTTCGCAATTTGGGTGTCCTCCTAGACCCACAGCTAAAATTGGAGCAACATCTTTCAGCTGTGGCTAGGGGGACCTTTGCACAGGTTCGCCTAGTGCACCAATTGTGACCCTTCTTGGAGAGGGAGGCGCTACTCACAGTCACCCACGCCCTTATCACCTCCCGGCTGGATTACTGCAATGCGCTCTACATGGGGCTACCCTTGAAGAGTATCCGGAGACTACAATTGGTGCAAAATGCAGCTGCGCGTGCTGTGGTGGGTGTGCCCAGGTACACACATGTAACACCTGTCCTCCGCCAGCTGCATTGGCTGCCCATTAGTCTCCGGATCCAATTTAAGGTGTTGGTCGTTACCTTTAAAGCCCTACATGGCTCAGGGCCAGGCTACCTTCGGGACCGCATCCTGCCACATACCTCCCTACGACCGGTTAGGTCCCACAGAGTTGGTCTCCTCCAGGTCCCATCGACCAAACAATGTCGGTTGGCAGGGCCTAGGGGGAGAGCCTTCTCTGTGGGAGCTCCCTCCCTATGGAACCAGCTCCCTCCGGAGATCAGAGCCATCCCCACCCTGCTGGCCTTCCGTAAAGCAATAAAAACTTGGCTCTTCCGGCAGGCGGGGTGAAAGTGAGACCGAGTTGAGTATCTCGGGGTCTCCCCCCTTTAGTTATGAATGTTGGAAATTTTCTTTTTAATTTTTATATATCTTTTAATTGTTATATGTTTTACTGTAATAGATTTGGACATGTTGTGAGCCGCCCAGAGTCCCTCGGGAGTTGGGCGGCATACAAATCTATTAAATAATAAATAAATAAATAAATAAATATGCAACTTGGGGCAAGGTTCAATAAAGCAAAACAAATGAACTTTTTTTAAAAAAATTCAAGAAAACAATCAATGTGGATTGCTAAAACTTTTATAAATGAAGGATGAATGAATAAAGAAGACTTTGAATACTTCCATGCTGTGAATGTTCTTCTCCCTTTCACAGCAATTCCTTTCAAAGCCTTAGGACTCAGATCATAAGCTTCTGTGGAAACTTTCCAGGCTCCAACCATTCTAAAGATGGCTGAATAAACAGAAATCAAACCATGAAGCTGCTTAATCTTTGTTTGCTTACCGTTTCAAATATTCTTTCACATTTGAAAGCAGTCGCTTTTCCTTTTTGGAAATGTTTTCTTTTAAAGTGCCAGGTGTCTCAAATGCTTTGATGAATGCCTCTTGTCTTAAAACTGCAAGTAAACAAAAAAAAAAAAACAGCCAAATAAAACATTAAGATCCACATAAACAGACTGGATTATCTACTGAGTACTTTCCTAAGCATTCACAGTGAGGGGTCTGGAATCCATAATCTGCATGCAATAGTTCAGAAGAAATATTCTATACCACTTTATAGGTATAATTTGAAGGCAGCTTCATGCAGTGTTGCTGAGTGTAAGGTAAATCAGTGTTTCCCAACCTTGGCAACTTGAAGATGTCTGGACTTCAACTCCCAGAATTCCCCAGCCAGCGAATGCTGGCTGGAGAATTCTGGGAGTTGAAGTCCAGACATCTTCAAGTTGCCAAGGTTGGGAAACACTGAGGTAAATAGATCATGATGATTCTGCATAGGATCTTCTAAAGGGGGAGATACCCGTGTTTCCCCGAAAATAAGACCCTGTCTTATATTTTTTTTGAACCCTGAAATAAGCGCTTGGCCTTATTGCCATGCGCTCAAAACCCCGATTGGGCTTATTATCAGGGGATCTCTTATTTGGGGGGAAACAGGGTATATGTAATCTTTGAGGAACATGTTGCTAGGTTTCCATATGGATCTTGATATGATATGGAGATGTTTTTTGGAATAGATGTATAGCTTTCTTCATTACTCATGAAGAACGTCTGGCCTGCACAGGTGATTCTGCAGGAGATCCTCCTCTTGCTCCATGATTAGTAGTTAAGGCTCTTAATTCAACTTGCCCTTGAATTATACTTGTCTCCTTTTCTTGTTTAGTGGAGCAATCTCACTTAAAGAGCTTGGTAATGATCCAAACACCAAGGTATAACTATTTATATGCAGGGGTGTATCTCCTGCACACAGAGATAGAATGCGGTGATTATTATCCCATTTTGTAAACTTGTTTTGATATAATCAAGGTCCTATATTAAGTTAATTTGCTCCTCCTGAGAAGGGATAATAAGGGATTGCGTAGAATCAAATTTATCTGCCTCCTTCGGCCTGATGTATTTTGTTTATAAAGAATATTATGCAGAGCAATGTTTTCAGAAATGGGCTTGGATGTATCCTCCAGTTTTTCCTTGGCAAGCTTCCCAAGAGTCAGAGGTACAATATTTTGAAATACTCTAGTTGGCACAGTTCCAATGCTCTGTAAAAAATCTTGAGTCTTAGAGCATTTCAGGGTAATACTAATTGTTGAAATGACAACACAGCAGCACTTAGACTTATATACCGCTTCACAGAGCTTTACAGCCCTCTCTAAGCGGTTTACAGAATCAGCCTATTGCCCTCAACAATCCGAGTCCTCATTTTACCCACCTCGGAAGGATGGAAGGCTGAGTCAACCTTGAGCCTGGTGAGATTTGAACTGCCAAATTTCAGGCAGCCGTCAGTCAGCAGAAGTAGCCTGCATGATGGCGAACCTATGGCACGTGTGCCAGAGGTGGCACGCAGAGCCCTCTCTGTGGGCATGTGCGCCGTCACCAGCTGCTCTTCTGGTTTCCAGCACTCACATGCGCGCTGGCCAGCTGGTCTTCATGCATGCCGGAGCGCCGAAAAAAAGCCATTCTGAAATCTCTGTCATAGTTATTACTATGTTATTACAGTAAGATAAGTAAGAAAGCGAACCTTTTCGGCACCGAGTGCCCAAAGCAGAACGCGCGTGCCGGAGCACCAGAAACCCAAAGACCAGCTGGCCGGTGCGCATGCGGTTTCTGGCACTCTGGCGCACACATTCCACTTTGGGCACTTGGTGCCGAAAAAGTTCACCATCACTGTCTTACAGCCTTGGCAGTATGGAAGCAATGTTATCTCCCTTAGTTGGGTTGGTGTTGCTTTACACCTTACTGTAATAACTATGACAGAGATTTCAGAATGACTTTTTTCATATTCTATCTTTGATTACAGTACTTATGTGGATCATTTCTTTATGTAATACAACTTTTTTCAGCTGAAGTCCATATATTTATTTATTTTTATTTATTTATTTATTTGTCAAACATGTATAGTAGTAATTTGTATAAACATAAGTAAAAAGTAACGATAAAAGAGGACAATTGGACAATAGGACAGGGACGGTAGGCACAGTGGTGAGCTTATGCACGCCCCTTACAGACCTCTTAGAAACGGGGAGAGGTCGACTGTAGACAGTCTAAGGTTAAAGTTTTTGGGGTTTGGGGAAGAAACCACAGAGTCAGGTAGTGCATTCCAGGCACTGATCACTCTGTTGCTGAAGTCGTATTTTCTGCAGTCGAGTTTGGAGAGGTTTACATTTAGTTTGAATCTATTACGTGCTCGTGTATTGTTGCGGTTGAAGCTGAAGTAGTCATTAACAGGAAGGACATTTTGGTATATGATTTTATGAACTACATTTAGATCAGATCGGAGGCGACGTAGTTGTAAATTGTCTAATCCCAGTATTTCAAGTCTGGTGGAATAAGGTATTTTGTTGTGAGCGGAGGAGTGGAGGACTCTTCTTGTGAAATATTTCTGGACTCTCTCGATTGTATTAATGTCTGATATGCAGTGCGGGTTCCAGATAGGTGAGCTGTATTCCAGAATTGGTCTAACAAATGTTTTGTATGCTCTGGTTAGTAATGTAATGTTGCCAGAGAAGAAGCTACGCAAGATTAGATTAACAACTCTTAGTGCCTTTTTGGCAATGTTGTTACAATGGGCTCTAGCACTTAGGTCATTGGATATGAGTACTCCAAGGTCTTTGACAGAGTGAGGGTCATCTACAAGTTCGTTTCCTCCAAGTTTGTATTTCGTATTCTGATTTTTTTTGCCAATGTGTAAGACAGAGCATTTGTTGGTTGAGATTTGAAGTTGCCAGTTGTTTGACCATTCTGCTACATGGTCAAGGTCTTTTTGAAGGGTAGCAACATTGTCGGTGGTGTTAAATAGTTTAACATCATTGCACATGTTCCTTTAATACTAAACTTTGAATTTTGTTTATCAACTGTACATAGTGCTTACACTCCTAGAAATACTTTTCTCTCCTGTGTTGCTATTCTCACCAGCTTCCTGATGCATAATTTAAACAATCAAATTAGAAGTAAATTGACATAGAACTTGGAGATATTTGAGTCCAAATCTCTCACCAAGGAAGATTTCCTCAGACAAACTCTGATAAATGGCTGTCCAACTTTTGCTTGAAAAGCTCCAATGATGGAGATTCCCAATTCCGGGAGCCTATTCCACTGCTTAATACTCTCATGGTCAGGACATTTGTCCTTGAGTTTGTATCTCCCTTTATAAAACTTCCATCCATTGGTTCTTTTGCTCTCTTTGCACCATGGAGAATAAATCTATATTCTCTTCAGAACTGAAATCCACATTCAGTTCTTCAAGTATTGGAAAACGGCTATGATGTCTCCCTCAACTTTATTTTCTTTAAGGCCACTGAGTTCTTTAAGGCCTTTGAGCATTCTTCATAGGATTTGGCCACCAACCCTCTTGTTGTCTTTGTGTGAACTTTGTCCTTTTCTTACTCCAGAGAGGACTCCTTAATCATTTAGAAAACCTACATGAATAAATAAAATAGCAATAGCAATAGCAATAGCACTTAGACTTATATACCGCTTCATAGTGCTTTTACAGCCCTCTCTAAGCGGTTTACAGAGTTCAGCATATTGCCCCCAACAATCTGGGTCCTCATTTTACTGACCTCAGAAGGATGGAAGGCTGAGTCAACCTTGAGCCGGTGAGATTTGAACAGCTGAACTGCTGAACTAGCAGTCAGCTGAGTAGGTTGCAGTGCTGCTTTTAACCACTGCGCCACCTCGGCTCCCTAAATAAATAAAATCAATTCCCTGCCCATGAAGAGCAAGCAACCTGAGTGCTAGTTCATCCCAGAACCACATGAATGTCCATCCAGTGCACAACATGTTGCAGAATGTATTCCGTGTGTGCCCTTTCAAAAGCCAGATGCCCCAGTCATCCTTTATATCACAGGTTATATTAGACTTTTATGCCACCATTTTCTTTGGTCAACTCAACACAGTTTATTTACTTAATACTCCCACTTCTATTTTCCCCACCTCAGCAACCCTATGGGGAAGGTTGGACTGAGAGAGAGAGACTGGCCCACAGTCATTCAGCTGGCCTCTGTGCTAAGGAAGGACTAAAACTTAAACTGACATTCATCTTCTCTCTCTCTCTCTCTCCCTCCCTCCCTCCCTCCCTCCCTCTCTCTCTCTCCCTCCCTCCCTCTCCTCCCCCTCCTCTCCCCTTCTCCTGGTATTTTTGTTCCATGATTTTGAAGCTTTTTCTGTCAAATTATTTAAGATGTGGAGTATTTTTTAAAAGCTATTAACTATTATTTCTGTTTCCATAGATTTTAGTTTTCCTTAGCTGGTTTGTTATGTTGTAAGGAATATCCTTCTGGGTTCAGTTCCAAGTGGGGAAAAAGACACTGAATTCATGAAAGTTGCTTGGAAAGAAGGTTTAATGGTGGACAGGAGCACATGGCATGAAAAGGTAGATTACATGCTTCCAGATGTGGGTAAAGAGAAAAGAGGAAGAAAGATGCTGAGTCCTTTTGTTTTATACTCTCTCTTGGGCCCCTCCCTAACTGTTTCCTGTTCCTGTATAGAAATGTATTCCATTGGCTGTCAGACCCCCAGGGGCATGCTGGGGCAACTCTTGTGGGCTGTCCCAAGTCCTAGGCTTAACTGATGTAATCTTCCTAGCTCCCATGTGGTATAATGAAAAGGCTTTGGGATTCCTATTATGGTTCTTTGTTATGCAGAAGACTAGGTCTTATGTTATGATCCAGGCTAGGTGAGAGGAATGTGTGAGCTGGGCCCAGTCCTTAATGGCCCATTGGCAAAGGGTGGGGGCAGGGAGCTGCTTTGTATTTAAACATGTTTCTCCTTTCCTCATTCAGGGAAACATATTCTTTCCTTTTTCAATATTTCCTAGGATATTTCATTTTTTCTAGGAGGGGATGGGTGCTAACTTCCTACAGTTACGAATGACTTATTCTCTATTCTGCATAGGATTTCCTAAAGCGGGAGTTATATGTCATCTTTGAGGAACATGTTGCCAAGTTTCCATATGGATCTTGTTATGATGTGATATCGAGATGAAAAAGTGAGATTGACTGTCTAGAAAAAAAGAATGTTCTCATGCTTTAAAGCAACCTGATTCTGTGGTTAACAAAGGGAGTTTGGAAAGAACCCCATGTTTTGGAACGAACACAGATTAGGCACACAGTCCAATTTCTACACAATTCAGTTAAGCTGATGGGTAGAGAGGAAAAAACACATTCAGTTAGAAGACCTGTTGTGCTTTGCAAAGCCTTAAACATCTGCCTGGTGTGAGGCTTATTTCCCTTTGTTCTGTCTGAAGATGAATTGCTGGATTAGTTCCACTCCAAAAGTTCAATGCATAACTAAACATACCTATGATGACTTGAGGATATCCATTCAGTGGGGAACTTTGCAACTTAATAGTGAACAGGAATAAAAGGAACTCCCTTGTGACTAAGGTGCACCCATGCGTAAAATCCTGAGCTGTCATTTCAGCAGCATGTCAGTGTGTCAGCAGCAAACCGGCTTCTGGCAAGCTGAAATGATAGAAGGAGCCATACTTCTTGCAAAGGAGTTTCAAACAATATAACAATTGGAGGGCTTTTTCTTTTTGGCAGATATTGGCTTTGCAAAATATTGGCATTTGTATGGATTTTGTTTTGGACAAGGCATCCCAGTTGGGAAAAGTTGACAGAAACCAAACATTTAATTAGTTATCAGTGAAAAGATTTAGTTAATGTTTAGTTAAATTATATTTTAATCATATTTAGTTTTAATTTTTTACAGTTTCATATAACCGCTTTTATACATATGCTATTTTATTTGATTATTGTATATTGCAGAGTCATTTCTGGGGAGATGGACAGCCATATAAATTTAATATTTATTATCTCTCTATATAAAAGCCAACTACCACTCACGCATCGTCACAAAATCTCCAGAACCGTAAAGCCTACAAACTTGAAACTTAGCACATATGTTTCCCTTGGCTTCTAGGCGCTCGCTAAGAAAGGATTTTTCAAAATGATCATCAGATCATTAGTATTTCTTATACAGTATTATATTAATTAACACGCTCTGATGCTAAGGAATTTAGACGTTCTATTCCCCCACCCCACCTAACAAGAACTCTGTTCCAACTGCCAGTTGCCTTATATTAACACGCTCTGATGCTACCCCTTCACTAAACTGGGCATGGGCGTGGCCAGCACGTGACTCATCCAGCCTGCGGGCTGGGAGTTTAGACATTGTACTCCCCCTCCCCACCTGAAAAGAACTTCCAGTTGCCTTATATTAACACTCTCTGATGCTAAGGAATTACACATTCTACATACATTTTCAAGCTTTAAGTGTCAATGTATCAAGCCCGATTGTAACTACTCATTAATTTTCAAGCTTTAACTGTCAATTTATCAAGCCCGATCACATAGTTTCATAGCGAAGCACGGATATACAGCTACTAGTTGTTATAAAAAGCCAACACCAGCTAAGGAACTGGAAACTGTGATTTCACATTGTTGTATATATATAGTAATGTTGTATGTCTTTAAATGTGTGTTTATTTACCTTTTGTATAACCTTCTCTTTTTTTTTAAGAAGACTTCAGTGCAGGTGTCACTTTATGCAAATATTCCAATCCAAAATTAAGAAAAATATCAAATTCATAAAGTATTTCTTATCCCCATGGCAGAAAAATCAATAGACTGTAAGTCTGCTTTGGAAATAACTTCAGTTAAATACTTCTGCCAACTTCACATGCACCCAGAAAGTTCTCTAGCAAACTTACATTACACTTATTTTTAAATAATTATATGGTGGATCATGTTTTACAGGTAGTTCTTGACCTATGACCACTCAGGGCCAGGTTACCTTCGGGATCGCATCCTGCCGCATACCTCCCTACGACCAGTTAGGTCCCACAGAGTGGGTCTCCTCCAGGTCCCATCAACCAAACAATGTCGGTTGGCGGGGCCTAGGGGGAGAGCCTTCTCTGTGGGAGCTCCCTCCCTATGGAACCAACTTCCTCCGGAGATCAGAGCCATCCCCACCCTGCTGGCCTTCCGGAAAGCAATAAAAACGTGGCTCTTCCGGCAGGCGGGGTGAAAGTGAGACCGAGCATATTATCTCTGGGTCTCCCCCCTTGTTATGAATGTTAGAGATTTTCTTTTAATTTTTTATATATTTTTAACTGTGATGTTTTATTGTAATAGATTTGGACATGTTGTGAGCCGCCCAGAGTCCCCCGGGAGTTGGGCAGCATACAAATCTATTAAATTAAATTAAATTAAATTAAATTAAATTTGTTTAGAAATCTTTCAAATTTACAACAGAGCTGAAAAAAGGGGACTTACGACTGGTCCTCACACTTATGATTAGCATGGTCACTTACACTTACAACTTACAGCCTGGTCACATGATCAAAATTTAGGTGCATGGCAATCAGCACATATTTACAATGGTTGCAGCATTCTGGGGGCCACACGATCGCCATTTGTGACCTTTTCCAGCCAGCTTCTGACAAGCAAAATCAATGGGGAAGCCAATAGGTCATGGATTGTCTAGTTTGGAGATCCTCAATCTTTCCATATTTTGCATACCGGCGGGAGGGAGGGAGAGGGAATGGTTACACATGAGTGGTGGGCGAGCATGTGCCCACGCAGCTCCATTTGCATAAAAGGAGGGCTTCTGTGACCCAGTCCTGGGCCGCAGCCTGGGGGTTGTTGACCCCTGCTCGAGTTGGTGCTATCATCTAACCACTCCTACTAGTACAAATATTTTGGTAACATTGAACTACAATCTTTATCCACCAGAGTGTCTTTTCCCCCCTCTTGGCTGGCAGAGAATGAGTCAAGAACAATATCTTCCGCGTAATAGCATTCAGGTAACTAATCACTGACTAACCATGAAAGGGTTTCTGTCACAACATACATGAATTAGCTTTATTGTGGGCTGAAAGGCAAATGTCAAGATTTTATAGCAGCTTATGTGTAGTACAATACATGTACTGCATTCAGAATATATCATGAACAAATGTCATTTAGAAGAGTTAGTATTATTCATATATAAGACCCATGGAGTGAGACTTCTGATATATATACATATATATACATATACATATACATATACATATACATATACATATACATATACATATACATATACATATACATATACATATACATATACATATACATATACATATACATATACATATACATATACATATACATATATATATATATATATATATATATATATATATATATATATATATATATATATATATACCGTATGTGCCGGCGTATAAGATGACTTTTTACCCCTTGAAAATCTTCTCAAAAGTCGGGGGTCATCTTATACGCCGGGTACTGAAAATTCCGAGCCGGGAGGAGCTCAAAAATGGCCATGGCCACATCCCCGCCGTTCTCCAGCCAAGCGGCTGAAGAAGCCCCGGAGCCCCGCCGCCAACCTGCGTCTCCTGCTGGGAAGGAGCCTCTGTTGCTGTCTCTCGCGGGGCTCCAGCCACCCTACTGAGTCCCTGACCGCAGCACCGGCAGGGTTAATGCGCATGGGAGGGAAGGAGAGAGCGCGCTACCGCCGCCACTGCTGCTTTCACCGCTCCGATATTTCTTTGGTGGGCGCGCGCGGGAGGGACCATGGAGCAGAGGCGCCCGGCAGCTTAAGGGAAGAGGCGGGTGGGAGACGCGGGCAGGAGCCTGCCGCCGCCGCCGCCACTTCTGGCATCCCCATGCCTCTCACCCCGCTCGCCGGGTGCCTCTGCTCAGCGGTTCCTCCCGCGCGCGCCCACCAAAGAAATATTGGAGCAGCGAAAGTAGCAGCGGCGGCGGTAGCGCGCTCTCTCCTTCCCTCCCATGCGCGTTAACCCTGCCGGTGCCGCGGTCGAGGACTCAGTCGGGTGGCTGGAACCCCGCGAGAGACAGCGACAGAGGCTCCCTTCCTCCAAGGGGAGGGGAGCAACCCACCCACCTACCTCGCTTGGTGCGGTTCCCCGCACTTGGCATCTTGGAAGAGGGCTGGGCAAGGGAGAAAGGAGCCACGGTGGGGATTGGTTTGCAGGGAGAAAGAAAGAAAGAAAGAAAGAAAGAAAGAAAGAAAGAAAGAAAGAAAGAAAGAAAGAAAGAAAGAAAGAAAGAAAGAAAGAAAGAAAGAAAGAAAGAAAGAAAGAAAGAAAGAATCATTACCAATGCTATGATGGAAACCACCAACTCAAAGACAAATATCACTTTGGAGCAAGGAAGCTGCTACAGCAGCAACAAATTAAACAGCACAAAGACAGGGATTCTCTCAATATCCCATTGTCCCTATTGGACAATATTGGAGGGTTGCCAGAAACTTTCTTCATTTGTTCTACAGAGAGCAAAGTAGTTTTCACAGTAAAGACATATGTTGCCTAATTGTCTATCACAAAGCTTGCAATTGTGAAGAAATAAAAAAAATCCAAGGTAGAAGAAAAGGGTTCCTGTTATTGGTTCTTTGTCATAAAATGCATAGCAAAGGCATCAGATGGATTCTTACTTGTAGGAAAGTATGCAATAAAGTGTAGGAAGGAAGGAAGGAAGGAAGGAAGGAAGGAAGGAAGGAAGGAAGGAAGGAAGGAAGGAAGGAAGGAAGGAAGGAAGGAAGGAAGGAAGGAAGGAAAAAGGAAAGAAAGAAAGATGGTAGGAAGGAAGGAAGACAGAAAAAAAGAAAGAAAGACAGAAAGAAAGAAAGAAAGAAAGAAAGAAAGAAAGAAAGAAAGAAAGAAAGAAAGAAAGAAAGAAAGATGTTAGGAAGGAAGAAAGACAGAAAGACAGAAAGAAAGATGTTAGGAAGGAAGGAAGAAAGAAAAAGAAAGATAGTAGGAGGGGTAGTCTTATACGGCGAGTATATCCCAAACTCTATATTTGAACTGGAAAAGTTGGGGGTCGTCTTATACGCCCAGTCGTCTTATACGCCGGAATATACTGTGTGTATATATATATATATATATATATATATATATATATATATATATATATATATATATATATATATATATATATATATATATATATATATATATATATATATATATATATATATATATATATATATATATATATATATATATATATATATATATGTTTTCTGAGGTGTTCGTGGGTGTTTGTATGTAGGTCTTTGGTTATTCGGGTCATTGCTCCTAGAAGCAGGAAGCCGAAGACACCAGCCTGATGATGACGAATGAGACTTCGTCGAAACGTCGCCAAGACACTTCCAATTTCACGCGGGAGAAAACCCGAATAACTAAAGACCTACATATGTGTGTGTGTGTGTGTGCGTGTGTGTTTTCTGTCAAATCAGAAAAAAGGCTAGCTAATGAGAGCTAAGTAGCTTGAAATAGATCTATACTAGTCTCCCTTCATTTTCATTATCAGTAAAAATGTGTTACATACACACACACACACACACACACACACACACACACACACACACACATACATACATACCGGTACATACATACATACATACATACATACACACACACACACACACACACACACACACACACACACACACACACACACACGGATATATTTGAATGCAGCTGTGAATGACAAATCACATAATGAAAACATTATTTAGGAAGGACACTTCATGACTGGGAAATGGGTTTTCAGGTTTTTAATGTCTTCCCCATTGAGCAGAACGCTCTTGAATTTCTCGGCTTCAGAATAAATGAAGAGGCTTTCCGAAAGCCCAATGAAACCCACAAAGGAAAAAGGGGAAAGCAAAGGACTGAAGCTAGAATCGGAACCATGGAAAATGCATCTCAGAAGCACTGGGAATTGTTTAAAAAATACCCCTTTGATTAGAATAGCAACAAAAATGCTAATCTGCAATTTAAGAGGAAAGCTTCCAAAGTAGCTCACAAATAGCATGAATTATTCAGAGGCAGGTTATTATTTTTCCTCTGTTATTTTGCATATGATTGAAGCTTCAAACCTGGCACAAATGCACAAATTCAGCTTAGTGTCAAAGTGGGAAGAGAGACATGTAAGAGTCTCTAGCATGGATTTTCAATTCTCTTTAGTCTCAATAAACTAGGGTAGTTTGACCTTCTGTGAGCTGCTCCACTTCGACTCTAATTGGCGCTTGCTTTGATTTATGCAGCTGTAACGTAAGTTCAAAGCAGAATCTCTTTTTTGCATTTAGGGTGAATTAATCCAGCATCAGGGAAAAGCAATAATGAGGGACAGAGTCATATTAACTTTCTCAAATCACTCTCCACCACCAGATTCCAAATGAGGCTGAGGCGATTTAGTGCAGCCTTTCCCTATCAGACATATTGAGACTACAACTTCCAGAATTCCCAGCCCAGGTGAAACAAGTGAGTCTTTTCAGAGTCTTGTTGGGCCATTGTGCATGAAGGAGGCATCTCTAGCACTAGAAGGGACATCACAGGACCGTGCAATGTTTGTGGAATGCAACAAACAACCAATTATGTCTTTCAGGACACTTTGCTTTATAATAACAACATAGGTCAGCCCTTCAAGGTAGGCCAGGGGTGTCAAACTCGATTTCATTGAGGGCCGCATCAGGGTTCTGTTTGACCTCAGGGGGCCAGGGAGGCATGGCCAGAGTGGGCACGGCCAGCTCATGTCGGGGGCATCTGTGGTGGCCTGGGCAGGGCTGGGGGGATCCTCCTGCAGCCCTCGGCCAACAAAAACGGAGCTTGGGAGGGCCGCATGCAGCCCACCCAAGCTCCATTTTTGCTGGCAGAGGCACTGTGGGCCAGTCCTTCGCTGTTTCCAGGGCGGCCCCGCGGGTCAGATCTAAGCACCCCATGGGCCGGATCTGGCCCCCGGGCCTTCCGTTTGACACCCCTGAGGTAGGCCATGCCAGAAAACAGGCGCAAGAAATACTAGAACTCTATTTTATTGGTATAGACTGAAAAACAGAATCTTGAAAGCCTGACAGCAATTTCTCTTCACTCAAGGTGGGTCAACCTCAAGTTTCTTTCTCATACTTTGTTTTCCTGGGCTGAGTTCATGTTTTATTAACAGTTGTCACTTACCTTGTTCAGGGTCTCTGTGCTCCTCACACTACTGGGGCAGAGATTATTTAACTTGGGTATGTGAGTTCTTTATGAATGTGTGACAGAAGCATACAAAAAGCTTTGGATATTTTGTGGATATTTTTGTGGGAACCTGGAACGTGTAATGCATTGTGGCTGATTGTACAGGTTCTTTTAGTGAATAGAAATATCAGAACCATTATGGACCTTGCACCACAATTATCCAAAAGGCAAAAGAAGAGGAGAACTTCCAACCATCATGTGTAAGAATTTGGAGAGTTATTCCTGCGCATCTGATGGAGGCCATCAGTTGTGAAATGCAGTTTTTGTGCTCAATCTTCAGTGTCACCCCCCTAATTAAGTATGATGGATCCAGGCTGACGACACACAAACATCTGACCTTATAGGAAAAACCCTGGCTTTACAAAATCCTAACGATCAAGGCAACTTCTCAGATTGAGTTATTTGTATAGAGAAGATGTGGCGATGTGGCTAACTTTTCTAGATCCTCTCTTTTGGAATCTGTCATTCTCATTATTTAGCTCTCTAGATCCTCCTTGCTTATGACAGAATCTTCTTCTTTACATAAAAGGCATTATTGTCAAAGGGATTGGATAGCAGAACAGAGAATGGTGACATTCCACAGAGCATGTAGCAGCAGTTGACTTGACTGATTTCCAATCTTGGCTCTTATGAAGAAATCCAGAAGACAGATAAGGTAGATGGATGTACTGTACCAGCTTTTCAGCCTGGAGATCAATAATTACTTAATTAAATATTGTTAATTTAATTAACATATTGTTGTTGTTCTTATTATGTTTAATTAACATATTATTGTTGTTGTTCTTGGTAATTCCTTGAATACCTGCATGATTCCTTCTCCTGTTAGCCCTTTTAGAGATAGAATAGAATAGAATAACAGAGTTGGAAGGGACCTTGGAGGTCTTCTAGTCCAACCCCCTGCTTAGGCAGGAAACCCTACACCAGACAAATGGTTATCCAACATCTTCTTAAAGACTTCCAGTGTTCGAGCATTCACAACTTCTGGAGGCAAGCTGTTCCACTGATTAATTGTTGTCAGGAAATTTCTTCTTAGTTCTAAGTTGCTTCTCTCCTTGATTAGTTTTCACCCATTGCTTCTTGTTCTACCCTCAGGTGCTTTGGAGAATAGTTTGACTCCCTCTTCTTTGTGGCAACCCCTGAGATATTGGAACACTGCTATCATGTCTCCCCTAGTCCTTCTTTTCATTAAACTAGACACACCCAGTTCCTGCAACCGTTCTTCATATGTTTTAGCCTCCAGTCCCCTAATCATCTTTGTTGGTCATCTCTGCACTCTTTCTAGAGTCTCTACATCCTTTTCGCATCGTGGCAACCAAAACTGAATGCAGTATTCCAAGTATGGCTATACATGCAATCTGTCTCATTTGTAAACTTCATATGGATAACAAACCAGTTTCACCCTCCCTTATCCTTCACCCCACCTCACTTCACCCCAGTTTCACTCCTATATCAGTCTAACCATTCTGTACATCTAATGACGTGATCTGCAGCTTAGGTCAGAGCAGCTTCAGGGTTGACACTTATGCCTTTTAACAAAATTTGTTAGATGGAAAAATTCCATCCAAATTCCTCTTGTTTTCTTTTTACTAGAACAGACTAACACTCTCTCCTTCTTTGTTGTCTACATTTTCAAGAGAGGGTGATCTTGTAAATCACAGTTTCTCGAATCAAAACAAACCCAACCCTCATGGCCGTTTGGTCAGTAAAATTAATTTACTAAACTCAATTACAAGAACTAATATTTTGTATAAGCACTAACACGATACCTCTAGAGAATTTCAGATCCTGGATTTAAAAGACTTACTACCCTCCCACCCAGTTACATTAGCTGAGAAACATACAATTAACGTTTCATGGTTTTCACACCTCTGACTCTTCAGTGCCCTTACCTGAAGCCCTTCCAATTTGCATTTTTAAAAAATTGCACTGCTCAGTACCTTGATGAGGATTGGTTAATGCAAGGCTAACATTTGTCTTTTTTTCCCTCCGATACCCCATTGCCATTCTGTGCCATGATGCTGTTTCTATCTACAGCACAACCACCAAATACATTGCAACTCTACTTAACACCCTACAGACCTTCCCAATTGAAGCTGAAGGAAGTAATTGTGCCTGACTCTTTTGCCCCCAATGTATTTGGTTTCTGATGTAAAAAGGCCAGCAAGAATCTCTTGAATTAAGCTTCTGCCTCTTGAATAGAATGTGTAAGCGAGCTCATTTTACTGCAAGTACAAATACTGTGATGTCTTTACACATTTAGTCTGGGAACTATAGGATAATATTAAATCCGCTACTGACACTCTTAATTAACATTTCTGCTCAAGACTGCTAACAGAGATTGGACTGTCTACATCTATTGCTATGCCCTTAAATTGGGGGGAAAGCGGCAGGTTATGCTGAAGAGAACATAAAAAGAAAATCACTTGTTTTGAACTTTGCTCAGTCAGAATGTCATGCTAAAAGAAAATGCATATGGTGGGGAAGAAGAGAGAGAACACTTTGCCACAAAATATCCCTAGATAAAGCTTCCGATTAAATACAAAGCAGTCAAGTCAAAATTATAGTGACAATTACTATAACTCAATTAGGTGCAATAGCAAATGCGCTTCCCTAAATCACTTTCTCGACTCTCCAAGGAGTCACGCAAGCAATACTATATGAGGTTCATTTAATCTCTAACATCGTAATTATCACTACTGACGAAAGAAAACTACAACAAAGCAAGGGAATAAATTTAATAGTTCAAGTTTTAATAAACATTTTACAAGTAGCCCAGTTAGTTTAGAAGCATTTAATTAATCTCATTGGCTTTGCAGAAATTCTTGGCTGTGTGTGACTTCATGAGAAAATGCCATGCTTCCATCACTTCCACCATGGGAGGTAGGTGTAATATTTCATTCCTAAACATCTACACTCATTAATTGTGATTCAGATATATCTCTGTTCTTGCGATCCTTTTCCCTGTCAGCTGTTGGAGTTGGCTTCCAAGCACTTATATCAAACCAATGCACGTTATCAAAAACCCCAATATTTACAGCGTGTTTTGCTCACATATATGTTTAGATTTGTTATGAGTGCTCACCTGAGTAGACTTTATAAGACAGCTTACCTTAGATTGTAGGGAGAGATGTGAGTTACAGTAAGATTATTTTAGTGATTTGCTGACAAACAAATCAATGGCATCCAAATAAATTAGGATCAAAACTACTAGAATTCCCAGGAATTTCACCATGCTGCTGAAGTTTGGATAATAGAAGGACACAACTGGAAGGTATTCAATGGACAATAAAGCTCATCCGCATTTCATCGAAATTGCAACACAAACATGTCCCAGGAACTATTTTTTTTAATGTAATGTCTTTGGGGCACTGTTTTCATTTCATCGTCGTCTTACAGCTGAAGTAATCAATCAATAGTAGTTGTCTTTCTTCTTTGGCATTATCATTGATATGATTCCTGATGCAGTCTGAGGGGATCTATCCAACGTCTATTGGCTATATTAAATTCCTGTGGATGTGTCCACTCCCATTGGCCTGTACAATATAGTCATTTTGCTCTGAGATGCAGGAAGGACGAGAGAGAGGGGGGGAGGGAGGGAGGGATGGAGGGAGAGAGAGAGAGGGAGGGAGGGAGGGAGAGAGAGAGAGAGAGAGAGAGAGAGAGAGAGAGAGAGAGAGAGAGAGAGAGAGAGAGAGAGAGAGAGAGAGAGAGAGAGAGAGAGAGAGAGAGAGAGAGAGAGAGAGAGAGAGAGAGAGAGAGAGAGAGAGAGAGATGTGTGTATATCAGGGGTCGGGAACCTTTTTGACTAAGAGAGCCATGAAAGCAAAAAAATTGGAAATTTATTTCAGTGAGAGCCATATACCGTATATTCCGGCGTATAAGACGACTGGGCATATAAGACGACCCCCAACTTTTCCAATGAAAATATAGAGTTTGGGATATACTCTTCGTATAAGACTACCCCTCCTACCATCTTTCTTTTTCTTTCTGTCTTTCTTCCTTCCTAAAATCTTTCTTTCTTTCTTTCCCTCTCACTTTTTTCTCTTCCTCCCACCCTTCCTCTTCTTCTTCCTCTTCCTTCCTTCCTTCCTTCCTTCCATCTCTGGTCTTCCTTCCTTCCTTCCTTCCTTCCTTCCTTCCTTCCTTCCTTCCTTCCTTCCTTCCTTCCTTCCTTTCATCTCTGGTCTTCCTTCCTTCCTTCCTTCCTTCCTTCCTTCCTTTCATCTCTGGTCTTCCTTCCTTCTTTCCTTCCTTCCTTCCTTCCTTCCTTCCTTCCTTCCTTCCTTCCTTCCTTCCATCTCTGGTCTTCCTTCCTTCCTTCCTTCCTTCCTTCCTTCCTTCCTTCCTTCCTTCCTTTCATCTCTGGTCTTCCTTCCTTCCTTCCTTCCTTTCATTCATCTCTGATCTTCCTTCCTTCCTTCCTTCCTTCCTTCCTTCCTTCCTTCCTTCCTTCCTTCCTTCCTTCCTTCCTTCCTTCCTTCCTTCCTTTCATCTCTGGTCTTCCTTCCTTCCCTTTTCTCTTCTTCCCTCTTTCCTAGCCCTCAGCACCACAAGATCCTTTTTCCCAAATGAAGAAAAGAGTGCTGGTGGCGGCTGCGGTCGTGCCGAGGGAGCGCGCGGCTGAGAGGCATCTCGCGCGGGGAGGAAACTTTGTCTGGCTTGGCTTCGAGAGCGAGCAAGCAAGCGAGAGCAGCGCAGCCACAGCGGGAAGGGAAGCAAGCAGCCTGCTCTGCCACTCAAGCCAGCGGCCGCCGGAAGCAACAAGGGCGTTAGGAAAAGAGAAGGAAAAGATAGAACTGAAGGAAAGAGTGCTAGCGGCGGTGGCGGCGCTCCTCCTTCTCTTTTCCTAATGCCCTTGTTGCTTCCGGCAGCCGCTGGCTTGAGTGGCAGAGCAGGCTGCTTGCTTCCCTTCCCGCTGTGGCTGCGCTGCTCTCGCTTGCTTGCTCGCTCTCGAAGCCAAGCCAGACAAAGTTTCCTCCCCGCACGAGATGCCTCTCAGCCGCGCGCTCCCTCGACAGCCAGCTCCTGCCCGCGTCTCCCGCCTGCCTCTTGCCTTATGCCGCCAGCTGATGGTGGCTGCTGCAGCCTTCCCAGCAGGCGACTAGAGCAGGGCAGCATCGGAGCTCCAAGGCTCCTTCGGCCGCTTGGCTTATTTATTCAAACTATCCCACCATTAGGCACCACAGAAAAAGGGGGAGGTTGATATGGCCTGACAATTAACAGAGCGGCGGGACGACGCGCGAAGGGAAGCAAGAAAGCCAAGTCTACACTCTCACACAAAGCCCCTCACCTGCCGCGCGTGCTCGGCCCCGCCCCCGCCCTCTCACCGCTTCACTCCCGCTAACCGTTTCCTTGGTTTCCCAACCGTCTTTCCACACAAACTTCCCTCACGTGGCCCCATCAGCGGGCTCTCTTATTGGCCCACCGCTCAAGCAGCGGTAGTTGTCAATGTCGCCCCTCTTTCCACGTTGCTAACGTTCTCTCTGTCTGGGCGTTTAGTTACAGGGTTTTCGGGCAATGCGGAGTATCGAAGAACCGGGAGGATTTCACCCCTGCTGCGAGCCATATGCAATCATCAAAAGAGCCACATCTGGCTCGCAAGCCATAGGTTCCCGACCCCTGGTGTATATGAAAGGGTAGCACTCTTTCAAGAGAATTTGCTATTTATACACACACACATACGTGTGTGTGTGTGTGTACACTTATTTAATGAAACAAAGGCTACTAATAAAATGTCTTAGTAGTAAACAAGATGCACACACCAATTTACAAACAAACTGTTATCAGCAAGCAACCAGCTATCAATTAAGCTTCATTAATAGCTGGTATCAGTTCAAAGTGTTCGAAGACAATGACGAGCAATTGAGTCTGTTTATCTTACGGAGTTTCCAAGAGTTGGCAAAGTTCCTAGAAATTACTCCTTGATAATCCAAGCCAACGCAGAGAATGCCAAAAGAGTCAAGGAGCAAGCTATGATCAGACAGGTCTCTTTTTCAAATGTTGTTCTCTGCAGCTTATTAGCTGCAATTGATGACCTTAAATAGACTAGGGGAGTGACCAATTAGCCCCAAGTCTTACTCCCGAGTAGACCTCCTCTGGAGTAAACCTTCCTGCCTCTTGGCAGCCCTGCGTGCTCTTCCATTCAGAAAAGGAGTAGCCCCTCCTTTCTCAGCACTGCCAAGAGATACTGAAGGCTCCAAAGGCCCAGGCTGCACAAGCTGCGGGCGGGCCACAACAGGTGGATCGGCCTCCCGGAATACCCCCAATCAGCTGTTCCCAGAGGTGAATTTTAGCAACAGGTTCATTGGTTGTGAGCTCTGCGCCTTGCTTTTTTTTCTGCCTCTGAAATGTCCATTTCAGAGGCTTTTTTTCTGAAGCTCCATTTCAGAGGCTTTTTTTCTGAAACTTCGTTTCAGAGGCTTGAAGCTCCATTTCAGAGGCTTTTTTTCTGAAGCTCCATTTCAGAGGCTTTTTTTCTGAAGCTCCATTTCAGAGGCTTTTTTCAGCCTCTGAAACCTCCGTTTGAGAGACTGGGCGGAGCTACATTCGGAGCAGGGGTGGGTTCCATTATTTTTTACTACCACTCTGTGGGCGTGGCTTATTTTGTGGGCATGGCTTGATGGTCATGTGATGGCAGACATGGCTTCATGGTCACGTGACTGGGTGGGAGTGGTTTGGCAGTCATGTGACTGGGTGGGAGTGGCTTTGCGACCATGTGACTGGGTGGGGGGTTGCTGGATGGTCATGTGATTGGATGGGGGTTGCTGGATGGTCATGTGACTGGGTGGTCGTGTGACTGGGTGGACGTGGCCAACTTGACATCACTCACATCATGGCCTCAATGAGATACAATTTCCCTGTCTATTTACTATTACTGAACATCCAAAATATACTATTTAATCCTATGTATATATGCCATATGTGTATATACATATTACACACAGCCACACAAAAATATACATTATCTACTATATATACTGTATGTGTATGTACAGAAACACATACACACATACCTCTTCTAAAACTACACATTCAACCTCACTTACTGCATTTGGAAAAACACACCCAGAGTCCACTTTCTGCCACACATTTAACCATAACTTCTGTACATTAGACACATGCCTTCAGATGTTCTTCCCTAGCTTGCACATCACAGTTAGAGCCAGGAAATGTCATGGATTGAGTAAAATGTGGTGAAACTCACTTAACAATGCTCTTGCCTAGCAACCAAAATTTTGTGCTCAATTGTGGTCATAAGTCAAGGACTATCTCTGTCTTCCTCTGCATGGCAGCCTTGTCCTAGTAAACTCCTTCTCCTTTCTGGCAATATTCCTCTCTGTTAGAGGCACCAAAATAATCCAGACAATGTAAGGTTTCCTGCTGCAGCACGGGGTTGGACTAGATGACCTCCGAGATATCTTCCAGCCCTAAATTGCTGTGCTGTTTCAAAGTGTCTTCTGAAGCCACATATAGTGGCAGGGTTTGTGGTGCTTCCTTCCTCTTCTTCCCCCCCCTCTCTCTCCTCTTCCTTCCTTCCTTCCTTCCTCTTTCTTTTCTTTTTCTTTCTCTTTCTTTCTCTTTCTCTTTCTTTCTCTCTTTCTCTTTCTCTGTCTTTTCTTTCTCTTTCTTTTTTTCTTTCTTTCTTTCTTTATCTCTGTTTCTTTCTTCTCTCTCTCTCTCTCTCTTCCTTCTTTTTGTCTTTTTGTCTTTTTGTCTTTTTGTCTTTTTGTCTTTTTCTCTTTTTCTCTTTTTCTCTTTTTCTCTCTCTCTTTCTCTTTCTCTCTCTCTCCCTCCCTTTCTCCCTTCCTCCCTTCCTGTGAAGAACCCCAGAAGGTCTTTGGTAGCAGGAAGAAAAGCCAGATGTTTTGAAACTGAGAACATGCCCATTGATCATCTGGCATTCTTAGAGCTCCACTGTTGATTAGCTTAGTCTGAGGATAGCTTAGCAGCCACTTACAATAAGCTCTCAACTCAAGCTCTGTGCACGTGGGGATCCCCAAACAGTAAGGGTTTCTTTCTTTCTCCCTTGAAGGACCCCCTGCACTCCTTTTGGGCCTAGCAAGCCTCCCTACAGCCCCCTGGGAGCCAAAAGGGGTGTGGAGGACCCTGGAAGCAGGGGTGGGTTCTAACTTACCTCGCTGCCAGTTCGCATCCTCCCATGCCGCGTGGCAAAAAAACAAAGCTGAAAAACAGATGGTGACCACACGCACAGTGCTGGAACTTGGCTTCTGCGCATGCTCAGAAGGGAACTTTTTTAAAAAAAAATTCAAAAAAATTCAAAAAAATGATGGCGGCGCCCACGGACCGGCACCAACCGATCCGGTTAGGTGACATCATCGTGACATCACCAGCAGGTTGTTACCAGTTCGGGCGAACCAGTCCAAACCGGGAGGAACCCACCCCTTATTTGGAGTATAAAACGCACCCAGATTTTTACCCTCTTTTTTGGGGGGGGAAGGTGCGTCTTATACTCCGAAAAATATGGTATATGCATTTGGTTGTTTCATAAAGGATCTTCTAAAGTTCTTATTTGCTGTATCCTTTTTATTTCCAGTCACAGGTGATCCACGTACCTACTTTTCTGGCAAGAAACAAATAGGCGTAACTCTCATTTTTTGTAAAATAATAATTTGCTTCTTCCTAAATTTATGCCTGCAGCATATTCTGCAACCAACACTTTTATGATTGCCCTCCCCTTTAATTTGTTTTATTTGTAATATGGTTAGATTTTCCCATCCACTCTTTTTGCAATCAATTATGTTTTTTAACTTTTATGTTTTTTCTCACACCTCCTAAGTTAATCATTTTTCACTTGACCCAGAAAGAAAGAGGCTAATGGGAAGTCTTCTGTAATCAATCTGAAAACTAATAAATATTTTGAGACTGTCATAAGCACAACTTATGCATGTAATCATAAGAGGAATGAATGAACTGCTGACTAGAGACTTTTAAGTAAGTTTCTACAACTGATTCACTTTTAAAGAAAAGGGATAAACAATATTTTAACCATAAGTATGTTAGTATATTCTCAGAAAATAGTACTGAAGATCTCTAATCAAATTTAACCTGTTTTATGGGACTACCCTAGCTTTTATATTATTTTTAATTGCACCTTGGTTGAAATCAATCTGGTAGGAAAAAGCAGAGATTTTACCATTACCATAGGTAGTTTTTCCAATATTTATTTGCTCTGGCAGTGTGTGAGTTGGTATAAAGACATATCTATCTCAAAAGCCTTACAGTTTGCAACTAGCTCAAATTTGTTTGCAGGATGAATAATGTAAAAATGATGGGGACAAGGCCAAAGAACTGGGGGGAAAGCTTTTCTAAGAAAAGGCTGCCTTGAGATTAAAGAGAGAGTGTATCACTTTTAGAAGAAAAATGTTAATGTTGAGGTTGTTTGAAATATCAGTAATAGAAACCCAAGCTAGGGAGGGGAGGGGTACCATTAGCAAGTTCCAAAGGCATCATCTTGCCTTCTGTTTAAAGATGAACTATAGAAAAGCAGCATATTTTATAAAGAACATCATCCTAGTTCTTTTTCTTAATTCCACAAAAGATCACCAAAGTTCTCCACAACAACAAACAAATACACTTGTTTTTTAAAGCAAATAAATTCATACCTTTAACAGAACAGAAGGAGAAGAATGAATTAAATGCCAAATTTTGGCTCTGTCCTGCCAGGTTTGTTCTCCACAGATTACCTATGAGAAAATATAGTCCTCCATTGGAAAGAAAAGGAAAACTCTAAAACCAAGGCAGCTGTATCAATTTTTTTTAAATTAACACTTAGCTTTAGGCCTGCCTCCTTGTGCAGTAGCATCACTACTTAGGATAAAGGCTAGGATTGCCTCAGGAGAAAAAAAAAAGCTCATATCCTGCCTAAACTATTTTCTGAGATCAGATTTGGATTAAATTTAATACCTAAAGATGCTTTTCCTTGGACTAAAAAGTCAAAATCAGTTTCATCCCAATAGGCAAAGAGAGACAGGGCTCCATAATGAAGATTACTCTTCTATTACATTTGGAATGAATTGCAGTTCTTCAAAAAGACTATGGTAATCGATCAGTGTTGTTAGTTCTCCTCAAAGAAAAAGAAAGCATTTATCCTAATTTGGCAGTATTCTGTTATACACATGACCACTGTGTGGTCCTTTTATAGAGATAAAGAAACTAGATCTATTTGTAGTCTTGAGAACAATTAATTGTCATTTTCATCATACATGTAGCTGAATAGAAGAAGGAAGGGACTGTTTATAGTTTTTTTTTTTTTTTATTTTATTTGTCAAAACGTGTACATGATAACAGGTATGGTATAAACATAAACAAAAGCAAAGTAGGTATAGGTAAATGTGGACAATAGGACAGTAGGACAGGGACAGTAGGCACAGTGGTGCACTTATGCACGCCCCTTACAGACCTCTTAGGAATGGGGTGAGGTCAACTGTAGACAGTCTAAGGTTAAAGTTTTTGGGGTTTGGGGAAGAAACCACAGAATCAGGTAGTGCATTCCAGGCATTGATCACTCTGTTGCTGAAGTCATATGTGGCTTTCAAAATACCTCTTTCAAATGTTTTTCACAAATCTACTAAAAAAAACCACAAAATTGAAGAGAACAGCTGAGATCTTCTCTTAGCAATTAGAGACAATAGCCACCCTGAAGAGAGGGTTAAAAAAGATATTAAAAATATAGGAAAAGTAGTAAGAGGACAAAGAGTAATAGGAAAGAGTTTTAATTTAATTTAATTTAATTTAAATGCTCAGCATGACTACAGAGCAGGCTGCAACAAAGAAGCAGCTTTGGACTTTAAAATCAGGTTTCCCTCAGAGAATTCACCTCTAACTCCCTTTACCTTAAAATATGTGTATTTTGGACATTAGCTTATTTATTGGGGGGGGGGGGGCGGCAAGTGAAGTCAACTATTTTTTGTTCACCTTTGTACTTTAATTGTTTTTATAGTTGTAGTGAATATTTGATAGCCTCCACTCCCATCTCCCTGAAGAAAGAAAGAAAGAAAGAAACCCAGGAGGTCTATTAATAGAACTTTGCATTGAATAAGGGTCTTCATAACACAATCTGAATCTGTTGAAATGTTTTTGTTCCATTCTGAAAAGAATTTCCAACTGGCTGTCTGAGCTTTGCTTTTTTTCATATTTGGATATTTTCTTCAAAAGCGTTGTGCATTTTTATGAGGTAGAGAATCTCCCCAGGCCCAACAGAGTCTGCGTTTGAAGACTGAGATTGTTAACCTTTCCCTTCAAAATAGTGAATGCGAACAAATCCTAAAGGAATGTTTGCTTTGGAAATATTGCAAACACCAAGAATATTTTCACCTCAAAATGTTCTGGTTCTAGCTGTACTTTTTCTCAGGTGTCATGATGACTTAGCATAATTACATTTTCAAAGTGAACAATCAGAGATGTATCTATTGGGGATTGAGACTGAACCTAATTGCCTTTATAATAAAATCTTTCCAGATTTGCAAACTCTGTTCAGAAATGAGGAGGAATTGAAAGTACTCTGCTGCCATCTTTGGGGCATTTGAGTAAACTCTTGTTTCCAAAGTTTTATTACTACTAAATAGACGGTGAATGAATGAAGATGCAATGATTTTATTTTTGTTCAGCAAATTAAAGACTGGTGTATCTTCCTTCAAGACGAACTTTATAATCTCATGCATTGCAACCTATCTTCTCCCAAAAAAAAGATGATTTTATGTTCTTTTTTTGTAGTCTATTGCCTGCCTAAATTGGTTGGTATCTTAAAATATGTGAATATCTTATAGTCACAGGATCGTATATCTCTTCACAGGAGACAATGACAATGTGGCTCAAATGCTTGTTTGTCAGAAAGCAATCCTGACAGAAGTAAATTGCATGAATGCAGCAGGATTTTTCAATATAATGGAAAGGACTGCTGCAAAGCACCGATATCTAAAACCTATCATCAGACAAATGAGATGTCTGTCTTGTAATGCCACTGTAGCTATCTTGGCTGAAAAAAGAGCTAACAGGAAAGTACATTTCCATTTTTATCTGTGAACTTTACAACAGGCATATCCATGGCCGGGGAGAATCTTCCTCCAGTGTTACATAAAGATAGATGAGGACATACGTTTTCTTTTCCACCAAAGTGAACATGAGTAATAAAACAGAAGAAATGTTTAGCAAAGCATAGAAATAACAGAAACAGCACTTCATTTATGTAAAATGCTTTTAACCTTCTGAATGTTTCCTAGATTGAGTGCATTTGAATTGTTATAATTATTTTGCTCCACCTTTCTGAAAGGCTTACAACATAAAACAATACAACAATAAATATTAGAACTGATAAAATTCAGTGATCCCATCCTTAACAACATGAAGAAACAGAAAGCATTGCTGTTGCAATTCTGTAAAAAAAAAACTTAGAAGAAGACCATAGGAAATGAATACATTTTTAGGATCTCCAAATGAATGACCTTAACAAATTAGTTGATAAAGTTCCAGATATGTGAGGCCATTGCAGTAATAGTCATCCTCATTGCCTCTGCCAGTCTGATTTATCTTAAAGGTGGACAAATAAGAGTCTGTTTGATAGATCTTACGGTTTAGGGAGAATGATATGGATGGAGATCATCAAATATCTTGATTCTGATGTTTAAAGCTTAGTAAATGAAGAATAGAATAGAACAGAATTCTTTATTGGCCAAGTGTGATTGGACACACAAAGAATTTGTCTTTGGTGCATATGCTCTCAGTGTACATAAAAAGACAAGATACATTCGTCAAGAATCATAAGGTACAACACTTAATGATTGTCATAGGGTACAAATAAGCAATCAGGAAACAATCAATTTTAATATAAATCGTAAGGATACAAGCAACAAATTACAGTCATAAGTGGGAGGAGATGGGTGATAGGAACGATGAGAAGACTAATAGTAATAGTAATGCAGCCTTAGTGAATAGTTTGACAGTGGTGAGGGAATTATTTGTTTAGCAGAGTGATGGCGTTTGGGGAAAAACTGTTCTTGTGTCTAGTTGTCTTGGTGTGCAGTGCTCTATAGCATCGTTTTGAGGGCAGGAGTTGAAACAATTTATGTCCAGGATGCGAGGGGTCAATAAATATTTTCACAGACCTCTTTTTGACTCATGCAGTCCTCAATGGAAGGCAGGTTGGTAGCAATTATTTTTTCTGCAGTTCTGATTATCCTCTGAAGTCTGTGTCTGTCTTGTTGGGTTGCAGAATCAAACCAGACAGCTATAGAGATGCAGATGACAGACTCAATAATTCCTCTGTAGAACTGTATCAGCAGCTCCTTGGGCAGTTTGAGCTTCCTGAGTTGGCGCAGAAATGACTCTTCTGATTGATTTAGAAATGTTCTGGATATCAGTGCAGCTGGCACAATGGGCTCCATTTCTAAGGGGTCTTTAAAATATGGCCTAATTCCCGCTTAATCTTCCTGATGTTGTGCTTGTGCCTCAGCTTTGCCTGGAAGCATGTGCTTCACCATTGTGTCCTTGGGTTCCCTCCAATAGTCTGAATAATCACAGGAGCTCACAGATTCTTATGCAAGAATCATGATACATATATTATATACACAGAGACACAAATCAATGATCAATACATAGGAATCATTTAGCAATTTAGCAGATGTGGCAGGCTGCCAATTCCTACTCTAGACTATAATGACTCTTGAGATTTTTGGTTTCATATTTAGATTTTCTCTATACCAATGATGGCTAACCTTTTTCAGTCGGAGTGCCCAAAGCGCGCGTGCGCCTGAACCCCCAAAATGAAATGTGTGCACCCCCCATGGACCCCGCCCCCTTCGCATGCACCCATGCCCCCCCAAATATTACCCACCCCCTGTGCATGCGCAGCAGAGACCCAAAGACCAGCTGGCCAGCGGGAGGCACGCACGCATGCGTGGCAGAGCTGAACTGGGGCGATGGCTTGCATGCCATCAGAGAGGGCGCTGTGTGCCACCTCTGGCACACGTGCTATAGGTTTGCCATCACGGCTCTGTACTGTTCTTGATATGTTTCACACCCAACAATCCCAATAATGCACTTGTGCTTAAATTCTGTTTTCCCACTCAACCATTGTTGCCAAAAAAAAAAAAAAACCAGTATAGAGCCTTATCACATCCTATTCAAGCAAGGAATAAAATAAAAGCTACAAATAAAAGAATGGTGGTGATTTTATCAGCTTCTGGAGTTTCATCTCAAAGCAAATTTAGCTTCAGTTAATAAGCAATCTTCAGAAGTTGCACTGGACTATGCTATTTAACTATTCCATTAAAAATGAAAACACATTCAAATTAAAACGCCTGTAAGATATGAAAGGAGATAAAAGGAAGAAGGTGAGAGAATGAAAAAAGACCCACACACCACTTCCAGGAGAAGACATGAAATGCATCAGTAATTTCTCATCAAGATGCAGTTCCCCTAACTGACCATGACAGATAAAAATGAAATAGAAATTTCAGTATCAAATAGAAACACAAAAGAGAGGTGACCTTTGATCAGATGTCAGCTTGTACTTTTGACAGGGAGATTTGCATCCAGAGAGAATTTATGCCGGATGCTTAGGATGAAAGTTAAACTCCAGCATGTAAAGGAAAGATGAGGTCATTTTAAAAAAATAGCCTGGAAAGTAAAAGCTACAATTTAGGACTTGTTTTAAAGTAATTGAGATCCTTCTGTAGAAGTTAAAAAGTACACTGTGATATTGAGCAACTAAGCTTAAACCAGGTTTGTTTATTAAGAGTAGAAGTATTACTTCAAAAATAAAGATAGGCAAATTTGCAATTTCAAGAGCATTTTTTAATCTTCTCACAATTGCTACAAAAAAGGCTTTCCTGTTCATAAAAGGATTGCCATGTTGAGCATGGTGACTTTTGGTACCATAAGTCAAATTGAAAGTTGTTCCTCATCTTTATTTCTAGCTTCACCCAGCATGCTTTCTCCTACCACATATTTATTTATTTATTTATTTATTTGTTTGTTTATTTAGTCAACACATGTACAAGATAACAGGTATGATATAAACATAAACAAAAGTAAAATATGTATAGGTAAATTTAGACAATAGGACAGAAGGACAGGGACGGTAGGCACGACGGTGCGCTTATGCACGCCCCTTACAGACCTCTTAGGAATGGGGTGAGGTCGACTGTAGACAGTCTAAGGTTAAAGTTTTTGGGGTTTGGGGAAGAAACCACAGAGTCAGGTAGTGCGTTCCAGGCATTGATCACTCTGTTGCTGAAGTCATATTTTCTGCAGTCGAGTTTTGAGTGGTTTACATTGAGTTTGAATCTATTGTGTGCTCGTGTATTGTTGCGGTTGAAGATGAAGTATTCATTGACAGGTAGGACATTGTGGCAGATGATTTTATGAACTATATTTAGATCAGATCGAAGGCGACGTAGCTCTAGGTTGCCTAAGCCTAAAATTTCAAGTCTGGTGGAATAAGGAATTCTGTTGCGAGCAGAGGAGTGGAGGACTCTTCTTGTGAAGTATTTCTGGACTCTCTCAATTGTATTAATGTCAGATATGGTCTTACCTATCATTTTGGAAGCAGTAGGGTGTAGATCCAAACAAGCAATTAGACAACAGCCAGTTAGTTTGATGGGCAAATATACCAGCAAATCGGAGAAATATCCAAGGGAACAGACTCTCTGAACTCATGGCAGAGGCTGTAATGCAGCATCTGGAAACTAGAACATTTCAACACATATAACCAAAGGTATGGATCCAGCATGTAGATGACACTTTTGTCATAATAAAAAAGGAATAACTAGAAAAGATGCACAAAACAATAATAGCATCAAAAGAATAAAATTGACAAGAGAAGAAGAAAACAATAACACTACCCTTCCTGGATATCCTCATAAGCAGAGGAAATGGTGGAAAATTAGAAATACAAGTCTGTCGAAAAACAACCCATTCAAACCAAGTGATCCATTACCAAAGTAACAACCCAATCTCGCACAAGAGGAGCTGTGTAAGATCATTATTCAGAAAGTGCAAATACTCTGCAACAATCCAGAACACCAGAAAAAGGAAACAGACTGCCTATACATCTTCCAATAAAGTGGAAATAAAAAATTGCTTGACCACTCAGATCACTACAACACAACCAACACAAGCTATGGAAAGGATAACATGATCATACATCAAAAAAATCTCAGAAATAGCCAACAGACTATTACAACCGCAAAGCATCACTGTAGTCCTCAAACCAACTAAAAGCCTTCAAAAGCATATTAATTAAACCAAAAGAGCCAACAGCTTAAAAAGAAAAAAGAACAGGAGTCATTTACAACATACAGTGTAATGATAGTAACAGCTACTATGTGGGAGAGAGAGGCAGAAGACTAGCAGAGCTCATCTATGAACACCAACTAGCAGGCAGACGATACTATGAAAACACCTTAATCTCACAACACAAGGACAGAATCAAACATAGTTTCAACTTGAAAATTGTAACCATCCTAGATCAAGCTGAATAAAAAAATAAATAAATTAGGGAATTCCTGGAAGCTTGGCATTCAGATAAATCAGCCAACAGATATAAACTATACTGATACACCATTCAAAAGAGATAATGAAAAGCTAAGAAAGATAATAAGCAGGGATTAATAGCAGACAAATAATCAAACAGAAAACCTTAAACGAAGAACTACCAGCTACCCCTACTGGCAGGACAAGCTAGTGAGAGCAAACCCTACATTCAGTAGCAATGATGTTACCTACTTGGGCAATGGAACATCTGCAAGTGAACAACCCACCTCAGAAAGCTCCCAGGATTTTACAATTTAACCCTGAGTTACAGATATTCTCTTCTAGTGGAACGTTTCTAAGTAAAAAATGATACTAGAAACCGAAGCTTTGCGTTTGTTCTCTTATCTCTACCCATCCATCTTTCTTTGTTGGTAATCATATAATTGTATTTTTCATTGCTGTTCTTTTTCATTGTTTATTTTATTGTTCTATTACCTTCTGTTTTGTTTATACTCTTTTCCTTTTCCCTTTTTATTGTAAGCAGTCTAGAGTAGCCCCATGGCAAGGTAAGCAGCGAATAAATTTAACAAACAAACAATAAAATAATCATCCCCCCCCAAAAAAAATAATCAAATTAGATGGGTCAGAAGCCTAACAACCATCAAGGAAAGTGTACCCACACAAACTGCTACACAAAAGGGACTGCACTGCGTGTCTCTCTGATACCTTAATTACCAGATCAATTGCTACTTTATATAAGCTATGTTTTGGCCTCACAGCTTGGGGAATAGTACAATAGTACAATGGCTTGGTAAAACCACATTTGGAATACTGCATCCAGTTTTGGTCGCCACAATGTAAAAAAGATGTTGAGACTCTAGAAAGAGTGCAGAGAAAAGCAACAAATGTGATTAGGGAACTGGAGGCTAAAACATATAAAGAACACTTGCTGGAACTGGGGATGTCTAGTTTAATGAAAAGAAGGACTAGGGGAGACATGATAACAGTGTTCCAGTATCTAAGGAGCTGCCACAAAGAAGAGGGAATCAATCTATTCTCCAAAGCATCTGAAGGCAGAAGCAGTAGCAATGGATGGAAACTAATCAAGGACAGAAGCAAAGGAGAACTAGAACTAAAGGAGAAATTTCCTGACAGTTAGAACAATTAATCAGTGGAACAAATTGCCTTCAGAAGATGTGAATGCTCCAACACTGAAACTCTTAAAGAAGATATTGGACAACCATTGTCTGAAATGGTATAGGCTTCCTGCCTGAGCAGGGGATTGGAATAGAAGACCTCTCAGGTCCCTTCCAATTCTTTTATTATCTTCTGTTTTGTTCTATAATAAATGCGGAGAACTCCAATTTGGAGGATGTATGTTCACAGCCTAACTTCCCATGACATAGAGACTAATTCTAATCACTAAGAATAGTTTATGAACATTGAATGAATCTGAAAAACTGGGCCAATAGCCTGAAAGAGACACTCTTGATATAGACAATAATCTCCTGATATTGTATGTCATTTAAAGTGTGTCTATATGAATGATAATGCGAACCAACTCAGTCAAGGACTCTGGAGGCAAAGCTTAAATGTATTGCCTTACTACAATCCCTGCCCAGACTAATGAATCGTAGCAACTCAAGAGGATTGTAGCTTATTAAAAAACCTTTACACAAACCATCCATTCACTATTGTTTACTACAAATTCAATGATTGTAGGGGAAAAAACTAAAATACCAGGAGGAAGAAAAAATGGGGGGGAAAGGGTTATTCCAAGATATTTTAAAGCAATGAAATGAAAGAGAGATGGCTAAGGAAACAAAGTGATACAGATAAGGCTAAGCAAAATGAAGGACATATAGCAAGCATTACAACTTAGTATGTAGCATTTTAAGAAATGGGTTTCAAGCCAGGACCCACTTTTTAAGAAATGGGTTTCAAGCCCCAAGCTTAAGCATCTTTAATATGTGAATTTCAATTTCTAGAGATAGAATCACCTTGGCTCCAAATACTTTAACTGCTGCAGGAACAAAATTGTTACCTTTCCAATTTACATATCTAATTATCTCATTTGTGGTCCTTTGTGTATGAGATTTGTTGATTCCAAGTGGAGGACAAGTGGAAGGTGAATCCTTAATATTTAAAGCACTTGATATGCTCTGTGTGAATTTGTTAATTTGCCATTTATATTGGCAATTAGAATATCTTTTTGTTAGCAGAGCCACATCATTTTGGCACAGTGATGCAACTTTGCCTTTATAAAGAAAAATACAAAGCTTTAGAAGCAAGGGAGTCCGAATTTATGAAATCAGTCTCCGTGCTCCTTGCTTTACTCCCAAGGCTCTATCAAATCGTGAATTAGAATTTCCTTCCACAGCCACCTTTCCTTCCAGAATCATTGAAAGTGCTTCTTCAAATACTTGCTGAAAATAACTATGGAAGTGATTCTTTGGCCCACCTATTTTCCCAAATTTTCACTTATAGAAACAATGAATTTAACTCTCCATGGAACATCTGCAAAAGCAGGCGATTGGACTAGAAGACTTCCAAGGTCCCTTGCAACTCTGTTATTCTCTATATACCCAGTGTTGTTGTTTTTTTATTATTCTGTGGCTTGTCAGTTGAAGAGCTAAAAATGATGGATCTGGAGTATTTGTATTTGTATTTGTATTTGTTTATTTGTCAAGCATATATGATTATAAGCAAAGTATAAACAGTAAAACATGATTGAATATATATGTAATAGTACAAGCCTGAATAAGAGTAAAAGAGGTAAGAATATATGTGTACATTAGGACAGGAACGATAGGCACGATTGTGAGCTTATGCACGCCCCTTACCAACCTCTTAGGAATGGGGTGAGGTCAATGGTAGATAATCTGAGGTTGAAGTTTTTGGGGTTTGGGGAAGAAACTACTGAGTCAGGTAAAGTGTTCCAGGCGTTGACAACTCTATTGTTGAAGTCGAATTTTTTGCAATCAAGTCTGGAGTGGTTTACATTAAGTTTGTATCTATTATGAGCTCGTGTATTATTGCGGTTGAAGCTGAAGTAGTCATTAACAGGTAGGACATTGAGGCAGATAATTTTGTGAGCTACACTTAGGTCAGATCGAAGGCAGAGGAGTTCTAAATTTTGAAGTCCCAAAATTTCAAGTCTGGTTTCATAAGGAATTCTGTTGTGAACAGAGGAATGTAATACTCTTCTTGTGAAGTATCGCTGGACATTCTCAATTGTGTTAATGTGTGATATGTAGTGTGGGTTCCAGACTGATGAGCTGTATTCAAGAATCGGTCTAGCAAATGTTTTGTATGCTCTGGTTAAGAGTACAATGTTACCAGAGAAGAAGCTGCGCAAGATTAGGTTAACCACTCTTAATGCCTTCTTTGCTATGTAGTTGCAGTGGGCTCTGGCACTCAGATCGTTAGAGATGAGTACTCCGAGGTCCTTTACTGAG
Source organism: Diadophis punctatus similis (assembly GCA_023053685.1). Lineage (NCBI taxonomy): Eukaryota > Metazoa > Chordata > Lepidosauria > Squamata > Dipsadidae > Diadophis > Diadophis punctatus. The sequence goes on from JALIGW010000002.1 coordinate 223,885,727, forward strand.
TGAGGATCACCATCAAGAGTCCCAAACTATAAGTTTGAAATTATACTTGAGGGAATTTTTGTCACACACCCTTTTATTATTCAAAACTATTTTTAAAGATACGTAAATACTTTTTTGGAGGTGGGAAATATACTCCACCCATGAACCTGGTGTAAAAGCAGCTCAGTTAACATTCTCTAAATCAGGGGTGTCAAGCTCAATTTCATTGAGGGCCGCATCACGGTTGTGTTTGACCTCAGGGGACCTGTGTGTGTGTGTGTGTGTGTGTGTGTGTGTGTGTGTGTGTGTGTGTGTGTGAATTATTCATTGACAGGTAGGACATTGTAGCAGATAATTTTATGTACTACGCTTAGGTCAGATTGAAGACGGCGAAGTTCTAAATTGTCTAAACCCAAAATTTCAAGTCTGGTGGAATAAGGTATTCTATTGCGAGCAGAGGAGTGGAAAACTCTTCTCGTGAAATATCTCTGGACTTGTTCAATTGTATTAATGTCTGACATGCAGTGCGGGTTCCAGACAGATGAGCTGTATTCAAGAATTGGTCTAGCAAATGTTTTATATGCCCTAGTTTGCAGTTCAGTATTACGGGAGAAGAAGCTACACAATATTAGGTTAACAACTCTTAATGTCTTTTTTTGCAATGCTGTTACAGTGAGCTCTGCCATTTAGGTCATTTGAGATGAGTACTCCAAGGTCGTTGACAGAGTGAGGGTTGTCTACGAGGTCGTATCCGCCCAGCTTGTATTTTGTGTTCTGATTTTTTTTGCCAATGTGTAAGACAGAGCATTTGGAGTTGCCAATTGTTTGACCATTCTGACACATAGTCAAGGTCTTTTTGTAGGGTAACATGAAGGTTATTGGTTGACCTTGTGTCAGGCTCTCTCATCTGGTTTAATCTACCACAACAAGGCAGCTGCAAAAATGGAAAGGAACAACCCAACATATGCCAATGTGAGGGGGGGGGTTTTGCCCAAAGCACAACAAGCATATTTTGTGTTGTGCTTTCAGTTGAACGACGAATGAGCTAAAATGATTTACATTGGAATTGTATCAGCAATGGTCAGAGAAATTTCATGTTGTTTTCCTTTGAAAAACAATTCTAGTCTCTCCACTAAATAAATCACACGCTGCTAATCCCTGTGCAGGCAGGATTGAATAATGAGCTTTGTGGCTTTTTGACAAGTGATGTTCCAGCTTACATATACCAGTTCAGGTTTTCCCAATTGCCCTTGCCAGTCAGTGCATGTTTTGGCTTCATTTCTCTGATGCAAATTCCTTAGAGCATATGCAGCCTCCCAAATTACCTTTCCAGAGATAGTGTTTGCGAAGTGTGCCTTCTGAAGGTGATGCAGAGCCTAATCATTAAAAAAAAGAACTTTAATTTCATCTGGCATCTTATACTCCAAGCCAGCTTGGCTGGAAATTGGAAATCTGCCACAGTACCTGTCAGTACTGGTGTTTATTGCAGAAATACCCTACAGCTGGCAAATACCAAATTGCAATCTCACACAAGAGTTATTGCTTGAACAAAAAAGAAGAGAATGAAGGATGACAACAGAAAGCCTGTGTGATGGCCAGTGAAAAATTGTTTCTTGGACTCCAAACCTAACGACACTGATTCTTTAGCACCTTAGGACCTACTGACCACAAGGGGCGGAAGGATGTAGATAGATGATGTCTCTTCTTTGTGTATTACTCTGCCTGTTTTTTAAGAGATCACTCATCAAAGTCACTTCCTTCTGCCTTTCTTTCCAGGCACACATCTCAAAGGTCTTTGATTCTTCGCCTGGTATGGTAGGATGTACAATGCCATCCCTACAATGTATTTCTTGTAAATAAATCTCCTTTCTGCTATGTTATAGAACTAATAAAGGAGAATATTTGTACTTCAGGGTTGAAATGAGAGGTCCTTGGTGCTCTCTGAGACATTTCATTACCCAAACTAGGTGACATCATCAGTGCACCAGGGATGAAATGCTTCCGGTTCGCTCGTGCCTATCGGTCGTTGGAGAGCCGATCGCGAAGGCAGTGCGAGGCTCCGCCTACCCACCTGGACGCCGCCATTTGGGTTCTTTTACCCTCTGCGCATGCACAGAACGCTTTGTGCATGCGCAGAGGGTAAAAGAACCCAAATGGCGGCGTCCGGGCGGGTAGGCGGAGCCTCGCACTGCCTTCGTGATCGGCTCTCCAATGACCGACAGGCACGAGTGAACTGGGAGCATTTTACCCCTGCAGTGCACCTCAGTGCAACATCATCAGATGATGTTACCTAGTTGGGGTAATGAAATGTCTGCAAGAAAACAACCAAGTTCAAAGAGCATCAAGGAACCCTTGTTATTAAAAAAACTATAATTATGTTTCACTAATTTTTGCTCAGTATTGCTTCCAGCTCTCAGGAATATTCATACACACGTGTATAATAGTTCAACTTCTATCATGATTCATTATCAGACAGTGCACAACGTAGGCCCCTCTCGTGCACAGGATTCTCCTAAGGCCATGGGTCTGCTCAGTTCCAGCAAACTCTGTTAAGATATTCATGAACTGGGAGAGCCAGTGGTAACAAGGTCAGCCAATGAATAGGCATAGCAACCAAGTTAGCCAATGGGGGTTAAACACTTCTGAGTTTGTGCAGAGAATCGAAACTGGAACTTAAGCTTAAGGCTGGGTGTGGCTCCAGTCTCCACTCTGTACTCTTCCACTCTGAACTCTGCTAAAATGAAACTAACTGTTCTCTGCTCTCTTGTCCTCTCTGAACTAGAAGCTGCTTGTGTTTTACTTTTAACTGTTGCTACATTGAAGAAGAACTCTGCTAATGGTATTGTAAATATATATATATTATGTTTATAAAGAAGTTATTGAATCCAGCTGAATCAGTCATCTATGTGTGCGTCTGGTTTTGATTTTGCAACAAACTTTAATAAACTCTCACTTTCTCATTGAGTAGATTGGGAGATTTCAAGCCTATACTTGTATTATTATATTTCATCCTATATTTTGTTAATGAAAATGGACTGGGCTAGATGACAGTCTAAAGAAAGCACGAGGGAAATTATGGCATGGGCTGCTCTGAAGGTATGCCAGGTAGGGCATTTGAGACATCCCAACACATGTTTCTGCCTGTCTTACCATCTTGGCTGCAACAGAGTGATAGCCATGTCTGCCGCAGCAAAAACTAACCAGGAATTCAGTGGCAGATTAAAGACTCACAAAGTTCTTATTGATTCTATTTATTGGCATACACATTAGGAGAACAAGCACCATGTTGTCAGAGATGTAAGAGAAGAGAAACAGATCATACAAACATGCACACTGCAGCATTTGGAGGAAGGTCAAAAAATGGTAAGGCAGTCACAGCAGGGTGTTCAAAGCCCTTTGAAGGTTCATCAATGCTGGGCAGACATACAAGATGGCAGAGCAACTATCACACTGTTCTGAGCCCACCAGTGGACACAGGTTAATTTGAGATATATTGGTAAGTCATTAAGAAGTTAGTGAGTTCAAGCACTTATCTCAGTTAAGTTGAATAGTATGAAATCCACAGGACTTGATTTCCACTGATAAAAATTTTACTAGCAAAAGCAGGAGAGGATAATACCTCCTGCTTCACACATTACTATGTGTTCTCTCAAAACCTGTTACAAAGGGAGCACAAAGGTTATGGTATATAAAAAAAAATACAGTGAATTAGAGTAAGAAGACATCCCACTTATTTTCATTTTGGATGCAACATGCAATAAAAATTCCCTTTTTGTCACCTTGTAGTCCCAATTCGGTGTAGAGTTGAGGCAACTTGATGGAGCTGAGTCCTTTGGCAGGATCCCTTCCTGAAGCCTATGCAGAGTTCACAACAATTATTTTGTCTGTGTCCCCCTAGGAGAGAAACATCTGCCACTACTTAGGACTGAATTCTCAATCTTCTGTGTTGGAGAGAACCATTTTCACCACTAGGCGGCCATCCCAAATAGGGGCTACAGGATCATAAAAACAGAGTTTTTGGAGCAGTGATTGCAACAAGCAATAAGGTTATGCCAATATATTATAAGAAATCATTAGACTCAGTCAGAGTTGTCTGTGAATGTTAGTTAATTAGACAGCTAGATAGACATCAATCACTATATTTCATTTGGGATTCACTTAAGAACTTAAAAATCCTGTTTTCATTTGGATTGAATTAGTAACAGCCTGCTTCACTTTGAGGTGCAATAAATACAGTCCAGTCCAGGGGTGGGTTCTAACTTACCTCGCCGATGGTTTGCTTCCTCCGGTGCCGCGTGGCCACACCATGTGGCCGCGCATGCACTTTGCGTGTGCGTGCACACGCAGTACCAAAAATTCTCAACCCCCCCAAAAAAGTCAAAAACAAGATGGCAGCGCATGCGCAGTGCTGAAAACTTGGCTTTTGTGCATGTGCAGAAGAAAAAAAATTAGAAAAAAATCCCCCCCAAAAAAAAAAAATTCCAAAAAAAAAATTCCAAAAAAAGATGGTGGCGTCCATGGACCGGCACCAACAGAATCGGTTCCGTGACATCATTGTGATGTCACCAGCGGTTTTCTACCTGTTCTATAGAACCGGTGTGAACTGGGAGGAATGCACCTCTGGTCCAGTCCTGTCTTAGGCTATCCTGATTATAATTATATATCAAGCTATAATTATATCAAGCTGTAATTATAATTTCTTTATTTCAACCAAATTGGATAAAATTAGTAGGGCCATTAAAAATATTTTAATGATGATAACACAGGTGGTCTCCCCTCATATTAACGCCACCAGAAAAAAAATGCCTATGAAGCAGGTGAGGTTAAGAAAGTCTAACTGGGCCATTAATATTTAATGAACTTCATAGTCAAGAGAGACATTAATCTGCTTGTTCCTTAATTCATCACCAACACCTTAATTAATAAAGTATCGTCAGCTCATGTTTCATTCTTTTTTTCTCATAGGATATATTGTTCTTCTGGATTCTTTGATATTATATGTAGCTCCATCAGTTGACATTTATTTACGTCACTCTCAGCTCCCAATCAGAAAAGGCAAGTGCCCTCAAGCATCCTGGTTCTTGACATGGTTTATACACATTTTACCTTTTTGAAATTTTATATTTTATTTGGTAATTTTTTTTAAAAAAATTAATCTTTAATTATAATATTTTAATGTTAATGCTGTATGTTGTTCATATATTGATTACATTGTACACTACCCATTGTACACTTCTCACAGTTGCTTTTCAGAGACTTCCAAGGCAGTTCATATTAATGAAGCAAAAGATGTGGTGTTGCCAGTTCTGATTGTGTAGAAGAGTTAAGCAAAAAGAGAAGTGTGTATTTTTTTTTATTATCTTTCTCTACACAAACACATAGACATATAAACAGTCGGATTATTCAACTTTCAGATGCAATCATTGCTGCAGTGTTGACATTAAAGCTGACAATTTAATGAGTTGTTTTGTCTGATCCAACCCATCCCTTCAAGGAATAAATGTCAATAAATAGCTTTAAAATTGTGAATAGAAAATAAATATGATCTTTGAGTGGAAAGAGCGGGATAAATGCTTTATAAAAGCAATGATCATGGTTCTAGGTTTATGTCACCACCCAACTCCTAAATGACTCTGGGCAGCTCACAATATCAAAAAGAAAACACATAAAAACTTAATGCAATACAAATAACCAAGCTGCCATATTGACCCACCTTTGCAAATGCAGACTTGTGCCTGCTTGTGATGTGCCTCCTGTTTAATCCGCTTCCAACTCTGTAATCAATAACCAGTTATTTCAGTCCAGGGATAATTTTATGCAAGGTTTGAGGTTAGAATTAATACAAATAATTTTTGTGCCAGGGGACCTACCAAAAATACATACACTGAAAGACCAAGCTCCAGGATGAAGGGGAAAAAAATCCTTCCTGAATTGTATTATCTTAGCCTCAGACAAAGATCACCTTTTAAAACATTTCATATATACCGGAAATGAGTATATTATCAAAACACTCAAAATCTAGTATTTTGTCTAAAATAAAACACATAGTATATAGCTATGTCTATGTATCTAAGATCTGATTCTTTGCAAGCTTTAACTGCCCTTCTGACTGCTGTAGAGGGCAGTCTATAGTCTAGCCCAGGGGTGTCAAACTCGATTTCATTGAGGGCCGCATCAAGGCTGTGTTTGACCTTGGGGGCCAGGTGGGCATAGCTGGGTTGGCCAGGGTGGGCATGGCTCGACATCACTCATCCTACCCAGCCCCACCTTGGCCACCACAGGTGCCCCTGACATGAGTGACATCGAGCTGGCCACGCCTGGCCCGGGGGTTGGGGACCCCTGGTCTAGACCAGGGGTGTCAAATTCAAGGCCTGTGGCCCGGATCCGGCCCATGGGGTGCTTAGATTTGGCCCGCGGGGGCCCCCTGGAAACAGCAAAGGACCAGCCTCTGCCAGTGAAAACGGAGCTCGGGAGGGCCAGGTGTAAGGTGACCAGATTTTTTTTAAAGCGGGACACCATTGACGGGGGGTGGGTTTCTAGGGGAGCAGCCATTTGAGTTTTGCCCTCTGCGCATGTGCAGAACGCTGTGCGCATGCGCAGAGGGCAAAAGAGCGCAATTGTCGGCATCCAGGTGGGTGGGGGGGAGGCGGGAGGCCTTTCCTCGCCTCCCGCCTCCCCTTTGGGAGCCGGCAGTGGCTTGGGCTGGCTGGCTGGCAAGCGAGCGAGCGGGGCTGGCTTGGGAAGGGGAGCAGCCCAGAGATGGTGCTCCAACCCAGCGTCTCTTGGCTCTCCTGCTCCCCCTCCGCCAGCGCTGGGCTGCTGGAGTGACAGGTGGAGAAAGTCTTGAGACAACCCAGGAATCGCCTCTGCCTTGTTTGGCACTTGAGCCCCCTTTTCCACACACGTTCTCGCCCCCCCCCCCACCAGGCTCTCGGGAGGAACCGCCCCTTCCCACTGGGCAATCTTTTCTAGCCAAGCCCACCCACCCACCCTAATAGCAGGGATATCCCCCCTCCTTTAAATGCGCTCCCAGGTGCGGGTATAGACTCCGGCCAGGTGCGATCCGCGGTTGGTCGGGATGGAGGGGGGGCGCACGGTTGCTGCTGTGGGTGCGCGGCTCCTCCTCTTCCTTCGGAGCCCCCCCCCACCTCTCCGCCGCCACCCGTCCGCAGCCCCAGCTTAGTCCTAGCCCACCTAGCCCACTGCCCAGCCCAGGAAAAGCCATGGAAACACCGTGGGAACTGAATTTTCAGGTATTTCACCTGAGCGCACCCTCGTCGCGATCAAGAGACAAGAGAAATGAATGAACCCCAGAGGCGCTCCCTGAAAGTGGGACGCTCTAGTTTCTGTGCTTCCGCCTTTCGAATGCCTCAGGCAGTCCCTTCTAACTGGGCTCCAGGGTGCATGCGCTGAGGCTTATTTATTTTGATGGGTGGGGAAAGTCTAAGGTGACCAGACGTCCCGCTGTTCGGGCATTCTTTCCCAAAAAGTGTGACTTTTTGGAAACAATGCAGGACGCGGGACACATGCTTGAAAAGCGTGTCTGTCCCGCCAAAAGCGGGACGTCTGGTCACCTTAGCCATGTGCGACCCTCCCTAGCTCCATTTTCCCTGGCAGAGGCACCATGGGCCCATCCTTCGCTGTTTCCAGGGTGGCCCCGTGGGCCAAATCTAAGCACCCCATGGGCCGGATCCAGCCCACGGGCCTTGAATTTGACACCCCTGGTCTAGCCTTTAATTCCTAGCTGGGATTTAATTGGACTGAATTGGAATTGATTATAACAAATCCTTCCTGTGAGAAAATGCCTTTATTTTGAATTCTTTTTTTATATATAAATAAGACTTTACAAACAGGACTCCAGAAGGAAGTAAAGATTACAATTAAAATTTAGAAGACTGGATATATATACTTTCAAATTCTGTAGTTCAAATTATTCAGTTCTATGGCTGAAGATCTGCATATGGTGTGTGATCTGCATATGGCAGGGCCAACTTGTTAGTTTAAAGATGATGGGGCACGATTTTCTGCCTTTCCTCATTCATATTTCCCGCTACCTAGTGGGTTGCAGCTTGGATCATGGAAAACCACCACTTGCTCATTCCACTCTGCTGTCACAAACCTACCTATTGGTTGGGATGGTTTATCCAGTGATCACACAGGAAGTTCTGTGAGTCGGTACACAACATGCTACTCTAGTTCTCATAGGGTTCAGAAAGATTTTAACCACATTGAAGCAACCATCTATTATTTTCACATGGTGAAACTTCTCAATGCCCTAATCTTGAAAAGACAAACAAGAGCTTTTTGTGTATCCCAGGCCATTTTTCTCAATCAAGCAACCATCCTCATAAAGCCCAAATGCCATCTAAAGGGCTGTTGTCTTTTTCCTGCCACAATACAAGTGCAAGACATCTCACTCATTAGAAGCCAACCGAGTTGGTTCCCATTCACAAATTCCTTGGGCCTGAATTAATGCCAGAGAATTAAGTCTCTGTCAAAGGAGTCAGTGATTAAAAATGAAACCCGGGAAGCACTCTAGCCATGCAGGGTGGGCGGAGACAATAATGTTTTGTAAGAGGTTTTGTTTGATGTGTAATGACGGGAATTAATCATTTTATGGAACAGAATTGTGCTTTGTTATGTAAACTTATGTAAAGCCTGCCTTATGTGACCTTTTTCAATTAGGAACAAATTGTTTAAAACTATCTTCTTTCTGGAGGCCTCTGAATTGCAACCCCTGGGACTTAGTTGTCATTTGGCCCTGAGAAGACTTACAGCTGTAGTGCAGCAGGAAGAGAGAGAGAAAAAGAGAGAAAGAGGGAGGGAGGGAGGGAGGGAGGGAGGGAGGGAGAGAGAGAGAGAGAGAGAGAGAGAGAGAGAGAAAGAAAGAAAGAAAGAAAGAAAGAGAAAGAAAGAGAAAGAAAGAAAGAGAGAGAGAGAAAGAAAAAAGAGAGAAAGAAAGATAGAAAGATAGAGAGAAAGATAGAAAGAGAGAGAGAGAGAGAGAGAGAGAGAGAGAGAGAGAGAGAGAGAGAGAGAGAGAGAGAGAGAGAACCGGGAGCAACCCATCGCTGGTAGTACCTATCTGAATTTGGCTGATGTCAGAAAAGCTAAATAGGACAGGACAAATTTATTCCTACTTGGATGAAAGACCACCAGAAAAATCTTTGGACTCTGGCTAGATTGAAACATCCCCATCCTGCGAAAAAAAGTCCCAGCACTCAGAAAAAAGCAATGTTAAACCACTCTATATTATTGCCAAGAAAATAATCTGGAGAGGACTATAATATATGAATAAAACGTTATCTAGCAAATATTTATAAAATGCTTTCTCAAATCAATTCACCAGCATTATAAAGGATTCTGGGGTGTATCTAATGGAATATGGAGATGGTCATGGAGGAAATATGCAACTATCATTAATAAATTAACATTCGGAAAACAGAAAAGCATGAGAAAGAAACTCAAGATTGTTTCCCCTTAACACTCTTCGGTATCAGAGGGAAAGGAAGGTAAATGCTGCCAGGTTTTCAAGATGCTGTCATTATAAGCTTATATCAATACAATAGTGTTTTAGTATTTCTTATGAATTTTTGATCTGGTTTGTCTGAAAGAAATGTCACGAATGGCGAGATGTGGATGTTCAAGCTTTTTTTCTGAGGGATACGGGCATTTGTGTTTGCGTTTTTTTCAATGTACGTAGTCTATTTTAGGGCTTATCGCAGGGCTGCAGAAATTGGGATCTGAGAATTACATGATTTTTAAGTGATATCCTAGGCCAGGGGTCAGCAATCCATGGCTCTGGAGCCGCATGTGGCTCTTTCATCCTTCTATTGCGACTCCCTCTCGCCATTGGCACCACAATTTTGAGAGGAGCTTCTGGTTAGGGAGGGGAAAAGCACGCCGTGCCAGGAGGAGACTCTATGGCAAGGGGCGGGTTTTCCGGTCAGCTCCACAATTGATAGGACTTTCGGTTAGGACAGGTAGAGGAAAAGGGATGCCGTGCTAGGAGGAGACTCTATGGTGGGGGAACTGGACTTCCGGTCGGCTCCAGAATTGAACGGGGGGCTTCCTGTTAGGACCTTTGTGGCTCTTTGAGTGTTTAAGGTTGCCGACCCTTGTCCTAGGCCAGTGATGGCGAACCTTTTTTTCTTCGGGTGCCGAAATAGTGCGTACACGCGCTATCGCACACACGTGTGTGCCCACACCCATAATTCAAAGCCCCCCACTTGCCTCACCCCCCTGCGCATGCGTGCGTGACCCCCCCCACTCCCCCATTTCCTAACTTCCAGTGGGCCCTGTAGGCCCATTTTTTGGCCTCCCAGGCTCCAGAGGCTTTCTTGGAGCTTGGGGAGGGCAAAAATGCTCCCCCTGCTACCCCGGACGCCCTCCGGAGGCTGAAATTGCCCTCCCAGAGCCTCTGCGCGAGCCAAAAATCAGCTGGCATGCATGCACATGCGCACTGGAGCTGAGCTAGGGCAACAGCTCGCGTGCCGGCAGATATGGCTCCGCGTGCCAGCTGTGGCACCCGTGCCATAGGTTCGCCATCACTGTCCTAGGCATTCTACTCCCCAAACTAAATTTTGTGTATTTTAAGATTTTTAAAAACTATTAATGAAACACATTTGATAATTTATTATCAAACAAATTATATATTATTTGCATTATGGTGAGGTGGCACAGTGGTTAAAAGCAGCACTGCAACCTATTTCAGCTGGCTGCTAGTTCAGCAGGTCAGCGGTTCAAATCTCACCGGTTCAAGGTTGACTCAGCCTTCCATCCTTCTGAGGTGGGTAAAATGAGGACCCAGATTGTTGGGGGCAATATGCTAAACTCTGTAAACCGCTTAGAGAGGGCTGTAAAGCACAATGAAGCGGTATATAAGCCTAAGTGCTAAGTGCTATTGCTATTAAATTTAGCAGCAATTTATGAAAAAAGTTGGGGAGGGGAACCTTACCAAAATCTTTGACTGCTGGTGCCTCGGGTTGTGTACCCCAGACTTACTGTGATATTTGCAGCACTGATGGCCATGAAAATTGGAGGTTGTATACAAAACCAGGTTGCATTCCCTGCTCTGAGACTTACAGATAATGTTGATGAAACTTAATGAGTTTCAACATTATCCTGGTAATTTTTTTTCCTAGGGAAAAAATGATATTTACAAGCATACACTATATATATCCTTTCAGAGCTGTGGATCTGCTGTCTTGCAAGGACCAAATGCTTGATAGGAAGCTTCTGTAAAATCAGCAATTTGACCTTCTATTGCAGCCTTCCCTGGTCCATGTATGGCAGATGTGATAGGATTCTAACTCTTGGAATTCCCACTCAGCAGGCTGGCAGGAAGCCGTAGGAACTGTAGTCCCAACTCATTTGGAAGGCAACTAGACTGAAGAAGGATTTAATGCTTGTTATTTAAATCTTCTGTACATTGTACTTATTAGTTCATTGTTCCTTGAGAGATTTTACTAAATTCTGCTCTGACAACTAAATGGCTATTGTTATTAACTGAGGAATGAAAAGACTGAAATGTGTGCAATAACTGGGATAACCTTGAACAAAATTAACCTGCCATCACGAGTCACCATTTGAAGAAACACCATAAGATTTATTTTATTCTACTTTTTTGTTGATCAATTTATGTTGTTCCTTACCAGAGTTCTGATCGTACAGTGAATAGTCTCAAGTTGCATATTCACATTGTGCTTTCCTGCTACTTTCTCATGGGAACTAGGCAGTAATTTTGGGCTTGGAAAACTGCAGATGCAAGAAGTATTGAGTTTTACAATCTCTGTGGAAGTCCAGAAATTAACAAAAGAACAGTTCATCAAACGAGCTTTTCCTGTGACAGCTGTTTCCCAGCAGACCCCTCCAGGTATGCTAGGGGATAATTCCCATCACTTTCACATCTGGCTGGTGGGCCAGATGGGGAGAATTGCCTTGTGTTGAAGATTTAGTGTGCGATCCATAGCACTGCATAGTCAGAACCCTTTACATGCTTCCTTGCCAGCTCTTTTCTTTTCAAGACATAAATATAAGAGATACTTTACGAGAAGAGCCCTCCACTCCTCTACTCGCAACAGAATACCTTACACAACCAGACTTGAAATCCTGGGCTGAGAAAGCTTAGAACTACATCGCTTTCGGCACGACCTAAGCATAACTCATAAAATTATCCGCTACAACGTCCTTCCTGTCAACAACTACTTCAGCTTCAACCACAACAATACACGAGCACACAACAGATACAAACTCAAAGTGAACCACTCCAAACTTGACTGTAGAAAATATGCCTTTAGCAACTGAGTGGTAAATGCCTGGAACTCACTACCTGACATTGTGGTTTCGTCACCAAACCCCCAAAACTTTACCCTAAGACTGTCCACTGTTGACCTCACCCAATTCCTAAGAGGTCAGTAAGGGACGTGCATAAGTGCACCAGCGTGCCTACCGTCCCTGTCCTAATGTTCCCTCTTATCAGTTTTTTAAGTTTTTAAGATTTTACCAAATTTTAATTGTATTGTCTTAAATCAGGGCCACATCTAATATTTTCTTTTAAATGTATATATATTTTAATGTTTATATTGTGTTTTTACTTGGCTGTTCACCGCCCTGAGTCCCCTGGAGAAGGGTGGTATATAAATTTAATTATAAATAAATAAATAAATAAAATAAATCAGTACCCATCTTATGTATATAAACAATGTTATATCTATGTATATTACCAACACGTACTTGACAAAAATAAATAAATAAATAAAAATAAAATAAAATTTTCCACACACAATTGCCTTTCAGTGGTTTGAATGAAGAGCTTTCTCTATCGTGGCTCCCCTCTTTTAGAACTGTATTTCTCAATCTTAGAGACTTGACTGGCTGGAGAATTCTGGGAGCTGAAATCTTCCATGTTTAGGATTTTGTAAAAACATTAATGTTGCCAAGATTCAGAAACACCACTTTTAAAGACCTTGCCCCAGAGGTGACAATGGCTGTGCCCTGATAAATGATAAACGATAAAAAGGTGGCTTTTTGGACAATCTACAGCAGGGGTGGCCAAACTATGGTTCTTTGAGGACCTGTGGACTTCAACTCCCAGAATTCCTGAGCCAGCCATGCATGCATGGCTAGCTAAGGAATTCTGGGAGTTGAAGTCCACAGGTCCTCAAAGAACCATAGTTTGGCCACCCCTGGTCTACAGGTAGTCCTGGGCTTACCGTGGTGGCCCAGTGGTTAGAGTGTAGTACTGCAGGATACTTCTACTGACTGCCAGTTCCTTGCAATTTAGCAGTTCAAATCTCACCAGGCTCAAGGTTGATTCAGCCTTCCATCCTTCCGAAGTCAGTAAAATGAGGACCCAGACTGTTGGGGGCAATATGCTGACGCTGTAAACCGCTTAGAGAGGGCTGTAAAGCACTATGAAGTGGTATATAAGTCTAAGTGCTATTGCTACAAGAACAATTGAGCCCAAAATTTGTGTTGCTAACAGTTATTAAGTGAGTTTTGCCCTATTTTACAACCTTTCTTGCCACAGTTGTTAAGTGAATCACTACAGTGGTTAAATTAGTAACACTGTTGTTAAGCGAATCTGGCTTCCCTATTGACTTTGCTTTCAGAAGGTCACAAAAGATGATCAAATGATACTGTAACCGTCATAAATACATACCAGTTGCCAAGCATTTGAATTTTGATCACGTGATTCCAGTTCTGTGAAAAATGGTCATGTCACTTTTTGGGTGCCATTGTAACTTCAAATGGTCATTAAACAAATGGTTGTAAGTCAATGACTACCTGTATTGGGACCCAGATTGTAGGAAATGGTCTTTTGAGTGATTTGGCAGAAGGCTCTCAACTTTACAATCCACTATCAAAATATCTAAAGGATTATTTTCTGCTGTATTAACCTATCCAGCTACTGAATTGAGGTACTCATTCTGCTGTCATCTGTGGCAACCCATTTATAGAAATCTTCCTTTTTTAACGGTTAGTATCACCATCTTGTTGCCAGTTAAAAACTTTAACTTGCTCAAGGCTAAAAGCCTTATGTATATTTGAAATGGATTCAGTATAGTTTATATGGGATTGTTACATTAGATGGGAAAGTACTAGGAAATCTGGAAAATTAAAAAAAAAAGACTTTGAAAGAAGGCAATAGAAAATTTTCTGTGTATTGTTCCAGAAATGCCATGGATGAACCTGTGTGGTCACCAGGAATGGAATTCAATTTATATAGAATTTATGTCATCCTGGATTTTAAATCTTGCATGCTCCAAGCATTTGCAATTTTATTTCTCATTACTGTATTTTACATTTTTATGTAGTCATGGCTGAAGAACGGTTAATAAATGCTTCTCATAAACGAATCACTAAAATGTGGGCCATTTTAAACACTGTCCCCTACTAAATTCACACAAAATCTTGGAAATGCGAGAGATGACCTGATGCTCCATTACAGCAAACACAGCCTTTGTCCAAAGTAATTCTTAAGATGCAATGCATACACGTGGTCAATATATTCCAAGAAGGCAATCCGTATATTTGACAGCATTTCTTCACTTCAATCAAATAAATAACTTCTTTAATAACGGGAAAAGGTGCAGTGTAGCATTCTGGCAAAGTGTTTTCTTTCCAGGAGGTGGCACCAACATATTGAGCAAGATTTTAGACAGCTCTCACCCACCCACCCCCAATGTATTGCAAAGTTGCTGCTTACTGGCGTGCAATGTACAATGGATACATTTCTCTGAAAGGAAATGCAAAACTAATTATTTAATTTCAGTAACACTTTAGGGAACTAGATGTGAATGGCATTTAGAACACAGAAGATAGAGAGATAAGGTTGGAAGGGACCTTGGAGGTCTTCTAGTCCAACCCCCTGCTCAAGCAGGAGACCCTGCTTGGCAGATGGTTATCCAATCTCTTCTTAAAAACTTCCAGTGTTGGAGCACCCGCAACTTCTGGAGGCGAGTTGTTCCACTTATTATTTGTTCTCACTGTCAGAACAGTTCTCCTTAGTTCTAGATTGGATCTCTGTTTAATGATCTTCCACCCATTACTTCTTATCCTGCCCTCAACTGCTTTGCTCTCTTCTCTGTGACAGCCCCTCAAGTGCTGGAAGATTACTATTGTATCACCTTCTCTTTGTTAGACTAGACCCGTGATGGCGAACCTACGGCACGGGTGCCGGAAGTGGCACACAGAGCCATCTCTCCAGGCACGCGAGCCGTCACCCGTTGCTGTTCCAGGTTCCGGCATGCCAGCCAACTGGTCTTCACACACATGGGAGTGCTGGAAACCTGAAGAGCAGCCGCCCAGTGCACATGCACGCGCTGGGAAGATGATTTTCTGGTGTGCACATGCGCGCCGGCCACCTGGTCTTCTGGTTTCTGGCAAGCATGCATGCGCGAAGACCAGCTGGGCAGTGTGCATGCGCGGGTCAGAAACCAGATGATCATCTTCCCGGCACGCACATGTGCACCGGGCAGCTGCTCTTCCGGTTTTTGGCACACACACACATGTGCGCACACGCTCCCATTTCAGCACTTGGTGCCAAAAAGGTTCAAAATCATTTTTATCGGAACAGTGATAACTGATCATCTGATCTCTCCTGAGTGGGGTGGGATCTCTAAGGGGTGGGGTGGAAGTGTAAGAACAGACCCTTAGCAAGCTTGCTTTGGGGTGGACAAGATCCCTGAATCCCACTGATAGAGGCGACTGTATGTGACCTATAATGGCCACAGCATGATACTGTGTATGAATGTTGTAGGGCTGGGCGGTAATTAAGGTTGGGAAGCAAAAAGGTACTTCTAAGTACATGGGGAGGAAACCCCAAAACCTATCTTCAACCTCTGAAACCTAACATGTCTTTTGTTGGGATCACCTTGCAGTTGTGGAGGGTAATAACTGAATCCAGGAAAAAGACCTAGCTACTTTAAGGAGTTGTAACCAAATACTAAATTTACCCTCACGCATAGTTGTTGTTGTTGTTGTTGTTGTTGTTGTTGTTGTTGTTGTTGTTGTTGTTGTTATTTTATTTGTCAAACATGTACAAGAAACAGGTATAGTATAAATATATGAACATAGTAAATGGGTACGAAAAAAATGAAGACATTAGGACAGGGACAGTAGGCAGGCTGGTGCGCTTATGCACGCCCCTTACAGACCTCTTAGGAATGGGGTGAGGTCAACAGTAGACAGTTTAAGGTTAAAGTTATGGGGGTTTGGGGCAGTGGTGGGTTGCTGCCCAATCGGACCGGTTCTACAGAACCAGTAGCAGAAATTTGGCACCGCTCGCCAAACTGGCAGCCATGACGGGCGGTCCACGCTTCCCGAACTGGTCCTCTGGTTGCCGTGGATTGCAAAAAAACCCCACCTCTGTGCATGCACGAAGGCTTCTGCGCATGCGCAGAGGGTCATTTTTGGGAAGTGACACACACACACGCGCAAAACATGCACTTCCGTTGCGATGCGAACTGGTAGGGAAGGTGAGTAGAACCCACCCCTGGTTTGGGGATGGAACAACAGAGTCAGGTAGTGCATTCCAGGCATTGACCACTCTGTTGCTGACGTCGTATTTTCTGCAATTAAATTTGGCGGGGTTTACCTTGAGTTTGTATCTATTGTATGCTCATGTATTATTGCAGTTGAAGCTGAAGTAGACATTAACAGGTAGTACGTTGTAGCAGATAATTTTGTGTGCTACGTTTAGGTCGGACCGTAGGCGGCGTAGTTCTAGGTTGTCCAAGCCCAAAATTTCAAGCCTGGTGGCATAAGGCATTCTATTGTGAGCAGAGGAGTGGAGTACTCTTCTCATGAAATACCTCTGGACTCGCTCAATTGTATTAATTTCCAATATACAGTGCGGATTCCAGGCAGATGAGCTGTATTTGAGAATTGGTCTATGTAAATTGTAATATGTAAATATATGTAATATATAAATAGGAGAATCGTTTTGCTTTTGAACCTGGTGCACTGCATAGCTCTCTGACACTGCAAAATTTAATCAGTGTATTTCTTCTAGGCATGGTAAGTTTACCAAAACGAATAGTTAGGATCTCCTGTCTCATTCCACTAATAGATCCCTTCCAGGTCTCATGCAGCCAGATGTTTCATAACAGATCTTGCTTTAATACAGCTAGGAATTTTGAGACATACCCTCTTGAAACATCTGAAGAGAGTATGCTTGGTGAAGTCAGGTGTAAATGACTTGTGTTTTTATTTAAAAATATTTAAAATGTTTTCACTGGAGGACATTGGCAGCCTTGGAAAAATTCTGGATACACTCAATGTCTGCTAAAGGTCAAAATGCATTACTCTTTCTGTCTTATTTAAAGCCTGAAGTGTTTGGTAGAGAAAGCAGCTAGAAATTTCTTGCCCTTTTTCCCCTGGGGGGGGAGTTCCCCACCGAAGCTTTTATTGGCTTGAAAAGAATCATTTGTTGAAACAGTGAACTTTTCCTTGCCAAATCCTGATCTGGATTGGGGCCCCAACTTTATTTTTTTACCAAAGTGGATACTTCTCAACGTATTCAGTGAAAAACTTACCTGCAAGGGTTCCTTTAAATAGAGTCTCTAACTAGATTAAAATGATGAACCTGAAACAAAATTAAACAAACAAACAAAAAGTAGAAGTTATTTGTGGTTATGTAGGTTTTAAATTAATTATGTTTTAATGTGGAGGAGTGAGCTGCATTTTATATTTCATTAGGAATTTTATCGTTAAATAATTCCCCCTAATTTTAAAGTGAGAGATAAAAGATGGATGGATGGATGGATGGATGGATGGATGGATGGATGGATGGATGGATGGATGGATAGATGGATGGATGGATAGATAGATAGATAGATGGATGATAGATAGATGATAGATAGATAGATAGATAGATAGATAGATAGATAGATAGATAGATAGATAGATAGATAGATAGATAGATAGATAGATACCGACAGACAGACAGACAGACAGACAGACAGACAGACAGACAGACAGATGAGAGATACATGAGGGATACATACATAGATAAATGGTTGGGAGATGATAGATAGATAGATAGATAGATAGATAGATAGATAGATAGATAGATAGATAGATAGATAGATAGATAGATAGATAGATAGATAGATAGATAGATAGATAGATAGATGATAGATAGATAGATAGATAGATAGATAGATAGATAGATAGATAGATAGATAGATAGATAGATACCGACAGACAGACAGACAGACAGACAGACAGACAGACAGACAGACAGACAGACAGACAGACAGACAGACAGACAGACAGACAGATGAGAGATAGTTGAGGGATAGATACATAGATAAATGGTTGGGAGATGATAGATAGATGATAGATAGATAGATAGATAGATAGATAGATAGATAGATAGATAGATAGATAGATAGATAGATAGATAGATAGATAGATAGATAGATAGATAGATAGATGATACAGACAGACAGACAGACAGACGAGAGATAGTTGAGGGATAGATACACAGATAAATGGATGGGAGATAGATAGATGACAGACAGAGGAGATAGATAGATGAGAGAGAGGGGGGAGGGAGGGGGAGGGAGGGGGAGGGAGGGAGGGAGATGACGGATGGACGGATTGACTGACTGACTGACTGACAGACAGACAGACAGAGAAGAATTTGGCCACAAAATTGCATTTATCACTGTGTTAATAGTGACTGGTGTTTTGCTAACTGGAAACTGGGAACAGGTATACCATTATTGACTCCTGCTTTGATGTGTTTTCCCTAATGCTATAATGAACTATAGAGATTAACTTGGGTTAAGCCTGAAGTCAATGCTGGATTTCATTTCCATCACTACAAAGAGGTTTGGCTACCTCAACTAAATCAGAAACATTACTGGCCTAAT
The DNA here is from genome assembly GCA_023053685.1 of Diadophis punctatus similis. NCBI lineage: Eukaryota > Metazoa > Chordata > Lepidosauria > Squamata > Dipsadidae > Diadophis > Diadophis punctatus. The sequence goes on from JALIGW010000002.1 coordinate 223,904,590, forward strand.
TTAGTTGTGGATGAGCACATCAATATGAAAATGAGCCAGTGGCCTTCCTCAACTGTGCCATTGGTTCAAAGATGATCACATCAGCCCCATTTGGCAACCTGAATCCAATTTGTATAAACCTATTAGGATCATATCTCAGCGTTGTCTACCTGAGTTTTGAAAATCTGGAAAGAAGAGCGGCTATGAAATTAAGAAGGGCATCTTTAACAGGATGGACGCTGGTGTCTAGATAAATATGAAGCCCTAGTTTAACAAAGGAGCCTAAGGAGATGGAAAGTGCAGGCTAGTATTTAAATCTAGCTAGCTAACCTGGGATATTACAAAGACAGGCAACTGTCACCATTTCTTGAACTCTTCTCTCCTCTTTTTTGGGAAAAAGCTGGACAGCTTCTTTCAGCAATTTAACTTGCATCAATCTTCTGAAATGTTCCACCTGCTCAGACTCTTGTGCAGGGATGGGCAACTATGGGGCCTTTATGACCTGTGGACCAGGGGTGGGTTTTAACTTACCTCGCCGCCGGTTCGCTTCCTCCCGCGCTGCGTGGCTGCGTGCGCATTGCGTGCCGCATGGCCATTCCACGCACAGGCGTGCATGCACAGTGTCAA